>CAJQUN010000104.1:1782650-2105553 GCA_907163345.1 Haberlea rhodopensis
GCTGACCATTAATGTACTTGAGCGCTTCATGATCCGAATAGAGGATGAACTCTCTAGACATGAGACAATGATTCCAGTGGTCCAATGTTCTGATAATGGCATACCACTCCTTGTCATAAGTAGAATAATCTATTTTACTTCCATTCAACTTTTCACTGTAAAAGGCAATGGGCTTTCCACATTGGCTAAGAACTCCACCAATTCCGACATTTGAAGCATCACAGTCTATTTCAAAAATTTCATCGAAGTTAGGAAGTGCAAGGACAGGAGCTTCAGTTATCTTCCTTTTGATGAGATCAAAACTCTTCTGGCATCTTTCAACCATTGAAACTTTTCTCCTTTCAAGCATTCAGTAATTGGAGTGACAATAGTACTGAAACCCTTGATGAAATGCTGATAGAAAGAAGCAAGGCCATGAAAGCTTCTGACTTCTCGAATGTTGTAGGATTTGGCCAAGTTATAATAGCTTCCACTTTACTAGGATCCACCTTTATGCTGTCATTGGATACAATAAAGCCTAGAAAAATAAGGCTTGTGGATAGGAACTCACATTTCTTCAGATTGGCATAATTTTCTTTCCTCAAGGTGTTGAAAACCGTCTGAAGATGCTCCTAAGGTTGATCATTGTCATTGCTAAAGATTAGTATATCATCGAAATAAACAACAACAAACTTACCAATATACGGCTTGAAAACTTGATTCATCAATCTCATAAATGTGCTCGGAGCATTTGAAAGTTCAAATGGCATCACCATCCATTCATAAAGTCCATCCCTTGTTTTGAATGTTGTTTTCCATTCATCTCCGGGCCTCATTCGTATTTGGTGGTAGCCACTTAGAAGGTCAATCTTTGAAAAGATTGATGCACTATGGAGTTGGTCAAGTAGATCATCGAGGCGTGGAATGGGAAATTGATACTTGATTGTGATTTTATTCACCGCTCTACTGTCAATTCACATCCGCCAAGAACCATCTTTCTTTGGGATCAAAAGAGCGGGGACTGCACATGGACTCATGCTTTCTCGTAACAATCCTCTATCCATAAGATCTCGGACTTGTCTTTGTAATTTTTCGTGCTCTTTGGGATTCATTCTATAGGCTGCCTTGTTTGGAATAGAAGCACTAGGAATTAAATCAATGCAATGTTGAATATCCTTCATGGGTGGAAGACCCGCTGGAATTTCACTTGGTATAACATCCTGAAATTCATCAAGTAAGAGCTGCATTTCTGTAGGGATATCTTTAATTCCTTCACTCTTTTCCACAACCAGAAGAGCAAAAACTTCATCAGACTCTTCAAGAACTGCACTAAATTGAGATTTTGATAGCAGAAGAGTGTCATCCCCCTAAGAAGATTTAGGGACATCCTCCAGATTAGTAGGCCCCAAAATAATCTTCATTCCATCTTTCTCAAAACGGTACGTGTTCTTGTGGCAATCATGAATAACCTTCCGATCATATTGCCAAGGGAGGCCAAGCAATAAATGACAAACATTCATAGGAACAACATCACACCAAATAGAATCTGGATAATTCTTACCAATTGAGAATTGTACCATGCACTTTTTGTCAACCTTGATCTTGTTCCCTTTGCTAAGCCATGAAAGCTTATAAGGACGAGGGTGTACCTCTGTTTGGAGTTTCAGCTTGTCCACTACCTCCGATGCCACCATGTTTTCACATCTTCCTCCATCTATGATGATACTGCATATTTTTCCACAAGAAGTGTGTGATGTCCGGGAATCATTTGTGTTAATCCCGATATGGTGATAATCATTTTTGGATTTTAATTGTAGCAATAGTGTATTAATTGCGGTTGTGGGACTCCCGGGGATTTTAAATCCCGTATTTGGAGTCATTGAATCCAAGGGACGAGACTGTATTCTTGTTGTGGTGATAACCTTGGAATTTGGTCCTTGGTGGAATCCGGGGTCCGGAGTACTTTGTACTGGGGCTGGCAATGTAAATTGAGTTGGAGAGATAATTATTGAAAACAGATGATATTTAATGAATCGTGATGTATTTGTGGAGGAGTCGGTATTTTGGAGGTTTGGAGCTATATATACCAAATTGACTCGGTATTCCGTCATTTTACGGAATCTCTCCTCCCTCTCCTCTCCCTCACGCCATTCTCTCACCCCAAACCCCTCCCCCTTTCCCTTTGATGAGAAAAATCGATGGAGGGTCATCCTAGGAGCCCGATTTCTCGAAGATAATAAGGTATTATCCATCCCCTTGTAATTGTCTTCGATTTGAATGTGGTTTTGTGTGGTTTGGTTGTCATGTGGGTTGGGTTTGAGTTTTGGAATTTTAAAGAATTTTGGGTTGGTTGGTTTGAGGAGTTTTTATGGTGTTTATTTTGAGGTTTAATGTTGTAAGGGGTGTGAGGATTGTTGTTGGGCAAAATTTTGCAAGAAAAACGCCATTTTTGGCTTTTACAGGTCGAGGCGATCGATCTCTAGGGCAGGGCGATCGATTGCCGCGACGTTGTTGACAATTTCAGGAATCAGGAAGATGAACAGTGAGGCGATCGACCGCCTCAAATGAAGCGATCGATCGCCATGAGGCAGTGGCCTTTTCGCTAAGAGGCGACCGATCGCCTGAAAAGGAACGATCGATCGCCTGCTCCTATTTTCGTGAGGCGATCGATCGCCTGAAATCATGCGATCGATCGCCAATGCCTTATTTTGGGGAATTATTTCGTGTTGAGTTTTCGATGCATGCTTCGCCCGGGGCCTTTTAAAATAGTTAATCGTCATGGATGACGATATATTTTTGGGGTTTGTGAACGTGCTTGGGAACGTGGTTGAATGCTTGAGATTAATTGTGGATTATTATCGTGTTTAGCATATAATTCATCAGTCACGGGACCAAGGCAGGTTTGGACTTGAACTACGAAATCATAAGGTACGTATGACGTACGAGCATAGCCCTTTTATATAATTGCAATTTTTGGATGCTTGGTACACTGTATTGAAATGAATGTGTGTGGAAATGCATGATATATGATATTAGCAATGAATGGATATTGGAATTGCATGGTTTATGGTAATTTCTACAAACGGGCATATATGCATTGTGAATCATATGGTGCCGCCTTTGAGCGAGCAATGATTGGATGTTGTCGCTTTTGAGCGAACATCGATTACGACGCCACTGCCATTGAGCATGCGTGGAAATGGAACGCCGCTATTGTAGAGCGAGTAATGAAGTAGAGCTATGAAACCATAAGTGGGAAACATGGATTGTCTATAATCATTGTTTAATGATTTGATGTTATTGATTATGATATTGACATATGACTCATGGAATTGTTAATCAATGTAATGATTAACTGGCATTTGGGAATTTGATGGTTTCAGTGTTTTGAGAACAGGGACAGTACATGAAACCCCGGATGAGGATGATACCATCCAGGGAGTATATTTTGTATTTCATAGCATTTACATTGTTGTAAATTATGAATTGTATTGTTATGGTTGTTGGATTTGGGATATTGGTATGCTCACCCCGTGTGGGGGCTGTCTCTGTTGGGGCAGGTAATTAGGTACATCGATAGCTTTGGAGTTGAGCTCGAGCTATGGAGTGGAGGTGATTCCAGGGATCGAAGTACCAGTGACGGTATTGAGCACGACGTTTTATACATTGATACACATATACTTATGCGATGCTCGTATGTGAGCACTGTCATGTGTATATGGATTGTATAAAGAAGACAATGGCCATTCTCTCTTCATTATGAGTTGCATGCAATTATTTATTGAATTGCTAAATGAATGGAGAACATGTTAGTGTATTATCATGATGCATGATATGTATGTGGATGTGGATAGGGGAACTAAACATCATATGGAATAATGTAAAGGATTCTTATTATTGGCATGATATGCTATGGTGACAAGTGTATTTCCCCTATGTATACGATTATATGCACTGAAATGCTTGGATTAATACACTAATAACGGGCTAAGGGTACGGGGGTCCTTACAAAGTGCACTTGGTGTGCAAAATATTGTGATGAAGCCAATCCTCCTTTTCTTGAGTACTACTCAGACATTTTCTAACCACGAGGCTTTCTCCTCGATCAGCGTAAGTAACATCATCTTACATTTCTGCTTCATCATCTGTATGTTCTCCTTCATCAAATGGCTCGTCGTGTTCCACGAGTGAAACGGTTTTTTTTGTTTGGACAATTAACAACAATATGTCCAAACCATGGCTCTTATAGCACTGTCGGGAATTAGACGTAGAAGTGTTGGGAAGACTTATCTTCTCTACATCATTCTTCCTTATAGGAACCTTAGTTGGAATTTTTCTGTTTGGTTGGAAAGGTTTTGCTGTGGAAAAACTGCCTTTGGAAAAACCTTCATTGTTCCAAGAACGAGGGTCAGTTCGTGGTGCATCATTGAGTTGCTTTTCAACCTTAACAACAAGTTTGAAAACATCAACGTATGTCCAATATGGTTGTAACTGGACTATATTAGCAACTTCGGGTCGTAACCCTCCGAGATAGCGGGCTATCATTTGTTCTTCCGGCTCCAGTACTTCACACCTCATCATAAGGCGTTCAAATTCAGTGCTATATTCTTCAACTGTTTTCTCCCGTTGTTTGTGTTTATGAAATTTGAGGAACATGTCCTGAAGATAATGTTCATGTAAGAATTTTCGCTTGAGCATTTTTTTCATATTCTCCCAAGTTTCAATCAGTCCTTTTCCTTCTCGACCACGTTGTCTTTTGAGGTCTTCCCACCAAATGGACTCCTGCTTCATTAACTTTATAGCAACTAGTTTCACCTTGCGATTATCGGGGACATCATGATAATCAAAGATCCGATCTATTGTGTGCAACCAGTCAATGAACTCCTCTGGTTGAATTACCCCTTCAAATTCAGGAAGGTCCACTCTAGTATTGAAATTATGTTGAACTCCTCGGTTACACGGATGATGTGGTCTGGCATGAACACTTTCATCCTTGTAAAATGGTTTTCCTCTTCGTTATTGGTTTGAATATCGCTTTCTGATTCATGAAGTGATTCTTCACGTTCCAGAAGGCGTTGTTCCAGTTGTTGCACTTGTCTCCTTAACTCTTCCAATTCAATGTCACAGAGATCTCGTTCACGTCTAGGAGGTGCATTGGCATTGACCTGTCGTCGAGGAGACATGACGACTACCTTGCTCTGATACAAATTGATACAGTTAAATGATGCTTTGAGAGGGGTAGCTCGCGGTGCGTGGAGAATTGGGTAGAAGTTGTGGTCGATTGTGGAACATATGATGGGAACTTCGATCCGTAGATTTTTTAGTGACTTATACTTTTCAAAGGAATCCACCTAAGGTTAGTATAATTTGTGGATGATTCAATGTCTAGGAATCCACCAAATGACAATTGAATTAATCAGAAGAAATCCATCTTCACTAATAATCAATATGTCTTTCATGTCTCCCCTTGCTTTTGATAATACATGCAACTATTTAAAGATTTTCTAACACTTAACATGCATGAATTAACACAAAACACTGGAACCTAAATACTTAACACGCATGACTGTAGTTAAGACAAATACACTTGAACCTAATTACTTAACATGCATGACTCTAATTAAGATAAATACACTTGTACCTAATTACTTAATATGCATGAATTATTTTGAAAGCCACTTCTAGAAAGTGACTTTTGGCTCTTTACTTCTGCCCTTCGATAAGTTCAGATTCTGGATCAGCAAGGGTAAAAGATTCTTAAAACTTATTTTAGTTGGCACGAATCTTGGTAGAAAATGTGATATCCAATGCGATCTATCAAGATTCACGACTAATTCGATAAAATAGTTTAAAAAAAATTATGACAAGTTCATAATAAGCCTATAAAAGCAATTTTCATATTTTGTAAATTTTCCAAGAAAATGTGGTATCCAACCCAATCTCTTGGTGATATGGTTAGAGGTGGTATTCAATTGGCTAAGTTATAACAAACGAATTTTCAAAAAACTATCAAGTTGGCCTGTTAAGAAAATAATTAGACCGACCAAGATCGAACCAACTGAATCTAACTTCCCAAAATGCGAGCTATTCGGCCAAACTTTCATAAAAAAGCCTAATCAAAACTAAATACATATTTAAAATAATCAAACCCAAGAATAATGAGTTTTCCTCTCAAAGTTGAGTCAATGGCAATTTACCCATGTGGAATCACTAATAGATATTTTTTCCTATGTGGTTTGTAAATATGCATTTTACCCATGTGGTATCTTGAATAAACACTTTACCCCACCGTGCTCTATAAATAGATTATTTTTTCCCAGTGGCTTGCAAAACATATCACAATGCCCTCTCACCTCACATCGAGGGGCTTTTTGAATGTATTAACAAACCACATGGGGTAAACTGTCTATTCCAAAGCACAAGAATGCAAACTGTTTATTTGAAAAATCATATGAGGGTTCGAAAACCCCTCTAAGTTCAGTTCATTTGGATTGTTCTATTAAAAAAAAAACTAAAAATGATCCAAACAAATCTATAAATCTTAAAATTAAAAACCTTACTGTCAAATTATTTTGATTTACTCTGTAAGTTCTGAGGATTCATAATTTTAGTAGCATATGACCACTTAGAGAAATAATCCATGAAAAAATGATCTGAACATGAAACCTTTTAAACTTGAAATGATTTCACAAGTAAGCAAAATAATTAAACATTTTAAGTACCTTTAAATTAATTACCGTTTCATGCTAGAGAATGTGACAGTATTATCCAAGATAGGAAATGTCAGAGTGGGGCTACATGTTTAGCAACACTTGTCAAATGAGTCCAAAAAGAAAGATATATCTTTTTTTTTCTTTTAAAATAGAGATTTCAATAACGGAGGAGTAAAAGATACTTCAACCCATAATAGAGTTATAAAATTAAATAAAACCCCCAAAAACTTGGCACTATAGAATTATCAACTAGAAGTAAAATTAATCAATCTACATTGTCACACTAAATGATGATAAGAACCAATCATTTAGCGAGTATGATGAAATGTCTGTTTTTTTATGAAATCCAAGACCAACAAATAACTTTCATATCCTCTACAATTTTTTCCACAAATAGCCTCTGATCCTTTGAAATGATACATCTTTTAAATGCCCGATTAGATGAAGATGCCTAGGTTTGCTATTATCTTCACATGAACTAGCTGCCATTGCTATAGAACTTTGGTTCTATACAGACGAACCTGAAGTTTACATTAATTATTTGCAAGATTCATTAGACTTTTAATGGTAAGATAAATGGATTAACCAATCTGCATATTCATAACACATTTTTACATATTCGTCATATTTAGGAGTATTTCGCGCATTAAAGTATACATTATCTCATCATCATAAACGAAAGAAAAGATAAGGAGTCATCAAGGGCTCCAAATAATTATAAGGTTATGAAGAATAGTTACACATTAATCTAGGTAAAAAAATAAAATATTGTAAATGAGGGATGAATTGCTTCACAATAACAAAATACATGATATTATAAAAGGTAATTTTATGTTCACTTGATTATATATATGTACAAATCTGCAAAATATATGGAAGAGTTCTAAACATCAAGATAACATCCTTTCAGCATGCTTTACTTAAGGATATATATTAGAACCTTCAAATTTAGGATATTCAAATCCCACTACATAGAAAACCAAGATAATATGTTTTCTTCTCACAAATGTTTGTCCTAAAATGAACGAAAAAGCTCAATCATAGACAGACATAACATATTTCAAGAACACAAGAAGTTAATTTAGGGTTTCACATACCATTCTGAAAATCAAGCCCTTTATGCTTGTGGGTTATGAGATATTTCTTGAAATTTATTAGGGTTTCTTCTTCCAACATGAAAACAAGAAATTAAATTAGGGATTCACATACCTTTCCAAATCAACATGAGAAATCTTGTATGACTGAGGGTGATAATGTTTCTTGAAAATTATCGCTAGGAATGTAATCAATTCGTGCATCCGGCATCAAATGAAACTACCACATGATCCAATCTTTGCTTAACGAAGAAAGAAAAGCTTAGAGATCATGATGGCAGCTTCAACAGATACCGTTACACGATGAACTATGAAAAGTACAAAATTCTTCACAGTTAGGGCACATAGACCATTACAAAATTATGGGTTTTCTTCGTTCTGAGAAAGGTTTTAGCATAGAGAAGATTGTAGCATATGGTGGGTTTAAATAGAGAATATGGTTGGATAAAAGATAAGAGAATTGGTGAAGGAAAAACAATGGAAAATTATGGTAGATTTAAAAAATAGTCATATATAATAGGGGTCTTTGCAATACAAGTACCAAGCTTTTAGAATTAATCAAATATAGTCTCATAAAATTGTTTTTAATAAAAAATAGTCACAAACTTTTGTTTCTAATCAATACTAGTTTCAAACTTTTGTGTTTAATTAAGGTGGTCTCAAATCCCCTATTCAATATATGAGACCACTTTTGTTAAAAATTAATTTCTGTGAGGCTATTTTTTATTAGAAACAAATTCTATGAGATTATATTTGATTAGCTTAAACGTTTGAACTAGTATTGGAACAGTTCATATTCTGTGTGACATTTTTTAAATTTATGAGGAAAATAATTTGGAAATAAGAAGAAAAAGTAGAAGAGAGACGGGGGTGGTCCATAATAAGAAAAATCAATTGAAAAATGTCACGCCACCACCTCCAGCATGCAGATTGCAGACAGGTTAGTGAGAGTCTCTATAATTTTTCTAGAGCGTTTACTGATTTTAGGGTTGGGAGAGGGTTTGTGGGGACCTTTTTCTTTTTTAGCTAATTATATACCTGTCGGTAGAATATATGGATTTCAACTGAGAATATCTGAGATTTTAATTGCTAAAATTAATATTTCATCCTCTAAAAAATATTATATCATCATTATAAAAAGATTAATTTGGATTAGGGATTTAAAGGTCTTGCTTTGTTTTCATGTGCTTCATATAATTCCATTGAAGGGTTAACTTTTAAATATTTTATGTAACATGCAGCCAATGTAACAGTCAAATGTGTACTTCGAACAATTATATTTTTTATTATTATTTTATCCTCTATACTACGTTTATTACAATAAATTATATCTTATTTAGTTAGTGATATGGTTGAAATATAAAGTTCAGAAATAATGTTAAATTTTATTTAGACAAGAGGTTATCGAGTATAATGTGTTTGAAAGATCACATAATATTTTATATGGGTGATATACGTAAATTATTTTTAATAAAAAATAGTCTCATAAATTATTTTTAACAAATTTTGTCTACTATATTATTTTCAACGAAAATGGTAACATAATTGAGTAGGGGGCTTTGCGACTACTTTTAATTAAAAACAAAATTTCGGGACTAGTATTGAATAAAAATAAAATATTAAGACTTTTTTTTATTAAAAAAATTTATATGGAACTATATTTTATTTGTCCTAAATGTTTGGGACTAGTATTTCAAATACCACTATTCTATGAGACAATTTCTTTTATATATATATACAAAATTTAATATAAATCAAATTATAAATTTTAATTAACATTTTTCATGGTTGCGAAATAACGCTCTATATAGTTGCATCATTGATAAAAATGAATAAGGAGAGCAAACCATTGACCTTTGATTTTTATTTTTTTAAAAAATACTTTAAGTTTCCTTATGATTATGTTCTATCTCATATTTATTTGTACTTTTTGAATGCATTATGTATGAAATATAATATCACCATAAATTAAATTACACTTTCACTGGAATTCCTGATCTGCCCTGTATAAAAATGCATCTTAAGAAGATGCCAAGATGAATTGTATGTAAGAAAGGAATTTGTAGTAAGAGGGAACCATAATTTTTCATGGCTTAATTTGTTTACAAGTGACGCAGCAAGATTCACATACAATATGAAAGCATCTCATCGACACCAACACAATATTTTTTAAGGTTAAGAATCATCATCTAGATTTTTCTCTTATTTAGGTGCACAAACTTGTGTATGATGTGGAGCTTGCATATGCGTAGTGTTAATTGTAGAAAAAGACTAGGATTTCTCATAGAATATTAATATAAAAAATACATCAAACAAGAGTTTTTATAGAAAATAATATATCTACTTAAACTAATCTACCTTTAAAGATAAATATAAAGATAAATATAAATAAACTAATCTAATCTAATATATTTAACATTTTCCCTCAAACTCATGATGTTGCGGTAACAATCATCGAGAGTTTGCTAATCAAAAAACGAAAACGCGAAATGGAATGCGACTTTGTAAACAAATCGACAATTTGTAATGGAGAAGGGACGAAAGGTAATGTGATAATGCCATGTTGATAATGAAGCCGAGTGACGTGACAATCAATAATATGTTTGGTTCGCTCATGGAATACTGAATTTTGCACAAACTGAATAGCACTCTTATTGTCACAATATATGAAGTAGGCTGATGATGAATAATACTCATATCTGCAAGCAACCAACGTAACCAAACTATCTCACAAGTAGTAAAAGACATGGCATGCTGGCTCTGTGGAAGATCGGGAAACAACATCTTGTTTCTTACTTTACCAAGAAATAAGAGAATCACCCAAAAAAATAGAAAATACAGTCGTAGACTTGCGATATGTAGTATACTACCCAATCAGTATCAGAGTACGCGTGTAGTTCTAAGGATGAATTTGACGGAAGCAAAAGGCTTTGAAACTGAGTTCCCCGAAGATATCTCAGAATACGAAGAATATCAACCCAATGAACTATAGTAGGCGAAGTAACAAACTGACTGAGAATATGAACAGGCTGTGCAATATTTGGACGAGTAATCGTAAGATAGACCAAACTGCCAACAAAAGTGCGATATAGACTAGGATCCGGCAGTGGAGGACCATCAGATAGAGAATACCAAGCATTAATCTCAAGAGGTGTATCAACAGTCTTATTATCAGTAAGACGAGCTCGCTCAAATATGTCAGTCATATATTTAGACTGGGAGAGAAGATAACATTTTGGAGACGAGGCAACTTAAATGCCTAGAAAGTAAAGGAGGGAGCCCAAATCCTTCATTGCAAAGCAACGAGCTAACTCTGACTTCAACACTGTAATCCCATCAACATGATCACCAGTAATAATCATGTCATCAACATATAATGAAGCAAAATACGACCGGCAACTGTACATTTGATAAATATTGCTGAGTCATGATAGCTAGGATAGAAACCAAGCGAAGCAATCACAATAGAGAACTTTTCAAACCTAGCTCGAGGTGCTTGTTTGAGACCATAAAGGGCTTTTCTGAGTCTGCAAACTTCACCGGGATGACGAGGAACACCACGAGGTGGAACCATGTTGTAAGGCTCTCGTACTGTATTAGCGAAATCATGTTTAGCTTCTCAAAATTATGTGATTTATCTTATGTTAATCATATGGTTGAGAATAAACATGAGGAATATTATCTTTGATAATAACTTGATATCATACTTAATATTTTGTAAATGTGATGTTCCGATATTTGATAATGAGAATTAAGTATAATTTGTACATTAATTTGTTAATTAGTTAGAAGTTAATTAATGAGAATATAATATAATGAATGAGAGTGGAATTTGACCTTGTACATGTCAATTGACAGTCGGGTCAGAATATGGTGAATGACAAATATATTTTTGGAATATTCGGATTAACACCGAAATTTTATTAAAATGATTTAATAAATATAAAATTTGCATTAAATCGAAAGATTTAATTTTTGTGATTCAAATAAGGACACGAAGTCAATTGTGGACTATATATAAAATATACATGCGTCAGTACACCGGTGACACCCCGATATTCATAATTGGTCGGGAATTAATATATATCGGTGTAGGACGTAAAACACATAGCAAAACGTGTAAAACACACACTGCATCGCGGACACACACCAAAACATGCGAAAACACACACTGCTCGCGCGATTCACCGACCACCGTGTACTTATCCGCTCCGTTCGCCGCCGTTCGACCACCTAACGACGATACCGACCTACCACCGTGTTCCTTACTCAGAGGCACATCTTTCCATACCAAATAATCGAAATATGGTGTTCGAAAAGTGGTTCGATTTGGTCTGAAACGAACGAAGTCGCGACAGTTAGGATTTCTGCACTTTTGGTTCGATTTCTTCGAATCTACTGCGAATTGGACAAAGCCAAGGCACCTAATCTCTTCCTTGCACCTGGACGAAACTTTCTACACCAGCAACCGCCACTATCGCCGCCGGATCTCGCTGGAATCGGCTGACAAGCGTGCGTGATACTGTGAGCGAAGGGGTAAAATTTGATATCCGATTTTTTCGACTTTGCTTCGATAATTACCAGTTAATTTGGACTATAATTATTGAATAATAATTTGAATTGGTGAAAAATAATTACCAAATTAATTTATGATGTAATCGCATCAATTTAATTACCCTAAATTGGTTAAGCTGTGACTAAAATTGATAACCCATTTTGAATGATTGGTTTATTGAATTGTGAATTTATATTGGTGTACAGTGAATACAACAACTCTACATGCTCAAGTATCGAGAAGTAAAGGTATGTTGCGATCGGGTAACATACGACAGGTATCTGTATCATTTGATATATGATTTGTTGACTTCTGTGAATTATATGAGATTATGTGGCTACGTGATGTTATTTAAATTATGTGGCATTCATTAACATGCATGAATGGTACATCGGTGTATGACAAATAAATATTTTGTTAACACACATCATTTTTATACATACATCGATGCATGACATACACGTTGAGCTATATCCTTGAATACCCTGATATTTCTTTGATTCTGATATCGATCATTGGGGATTGGTACTGCGATACTATGTTGGCATTACATGGCCCGATAGGCATAGGGAATCGTGGTCCCCTTTGATTGATATGATTTGTTGAGACGGGGATTGGTGGCACCTTGCTGATATCATCCGTCTGGATATCCCTATATGATTATGTGATGTCAGGACCTGGGGTTGGTGGCGCTTTGTCGGCGTCCATCCGTCTGGATACCCTATAGGCTTGACAGGCTCGTGCTATTCTGATATGGTTGGACTTTTGTTTATTGATTCAGATATACCCAGTGGATGGGTGTACGATATGATACCGACATGACATGACATGGCATGCATCGCATTGCATTGCATTGCATCATATATCACATTTTATAGATACATGATGTATATTCCATGATCGTTCCATATTGGGCTTTTGCTCACCCCCAAAGGGGGCTGTTGTTGTCTTTGTGTGTAGACAATGGCAGGTGGTACAGGTGACAGGACGCCAGAGAGGGCATGTCCGGTGGGAGTCACACTTGAGGTTTTACTCTTGTTTATCCCAATAGTCTTTGTACTAGGGATGTATCCCTGTAGTGTGATGAGTCTATTTATATTTAATTTATTTTAGCATAGTTTGATTTACCTTGGCTGGTTTATGTTGATGGATATAAAACTGGTGGTATTTATATATTTTCAGTAGATGTTGATTTGGGTTGGTGGTATGTTCCTCGTGCAATGAGGTCATGCCGAAATTTTTAGGGCCACATGTTAAGAAATATTAGACAAATCTTCCGCTGTTTACGCTATAATTATCATTGTGTGATCATTAATCACATGATTAGGATCGGGCCCTCACAGTATGGTATCAGAGCATAACTGGGAATGCTCAACGTTTGAGTCTTGTGTACACTTGGATAAGCACAAATAAATGTTTGCGCTTGTGTTTGATATATTTGACTTATTTGCTCTTGCTTGGCTTGCCTTGGTTTGATGTTAAATGAGATTGATATGTGAATATGCATGCTTTGTGTAGTATTAATATTGCTCACGATATTAATACTATACTATTGTGAATAAACTGTTATATGTGGCAGCATGAGGTAGGAAAAGAGTGTACTCTGAGACCTACTATCAATGAACTGCTGAATGATTTTGACTTTGTTTGACTAAATTAATGTATAGTATGGGTATCGCTTATGGTATTCATTCTATATAACTTGGACGTAAATGGATGTGGTTAGAGGAATGTAATTGCTCCTAAACCTATTGGAAGTAACAATGTTAAACGATAGATTTGCTATGATGTAATGTCCTTGGATTTGATTGAGCTATATTTGTTTTGGGACATAGAGTCACCTAAATTTTCGGCACTGAGAATGCTGAAAATGGTGAGACATTGCTTTGAGAATATGATGATAGATGGGGTTTAACATTGTTACAAATAGTAAAGTAATGAACATGTCGTATAAAACATCCTTATATGTTTTGAAGATACGACTATGTGAGATATAGATTTTGAACCTTTGGAAATATTCTTGGGGATTTTATCCTTCGAATAATTTTTCATGTATTTCTTTATATTTGGGATGATATTGAATATTGAAATTTGTTGCCAAATGTAAATTGATTGTTTTGTCATAATTTGTCTCCTATACGTGATAAGTCTAGAGTTGGGTATGCAAAAGTCATCAAATGCTTACCTATCAGTTACGAGATATCATAAGGAGATCAAAATGGCAAATTGGTGTTGGTGATTTATTTATTTAATTTTCAGATTCAAAATAGCCACCCACTTTATATTTAAGTGGGAGAGGTTATTTTCTCTGATCAAATGATATTTGGTTGAGTATTAATTGTTTTTAAGGAAAGTTTATTATTGATCCTTATGAGATTATTATTTATCCTTATGAGATGTTATTGTTGTTTGGATAATAATATGATTATCCGGTGAATGATCGAAACTACTGATGATCACTTTCATTAGGTAGTTCGAATACAGATGTAGCACAGATGTGTGACATATCCTGATTAAAGAAAGAATGTACATAGGTACATAGACCTGCCCGGATGTGGCATGGATATAATATTTTAGCAAATTTTATTTGTTTTTATTCGAAACTGACATGGACCTATGCACGTATGTGTATGGAACACATGTTCAAGGAATGCTGATTTTCTTTGTTATGGATTTGGATAGAATTTGCATGGACCCGGATTTTATCTCAGCATAGATTTCGTGCATTTATGGTAAAGTTCTAGGAAAGATTCCTGCATATACTTCCAAAGAGATGAGTAAGAATTTCGATTTGGGAATCATGACTATTTCAAAGATTTTCAGTTGTATAAATTGATTCGACTTGAATGAGTCGAAATTATTATGATATTTTGTATGACTATGAATTGCACTTCTTTACGTATGCTAATGGATCTGCACCCTGAGTATTATCAGGTGTCAATCCAAATGCTCGATATATGAGTAAGCCATACGAGTCTTTTAAGTCTTGATATGCTCCTGAACTTTAGGAGTCAAGTCTTTTGAAAAAGTCCTTGACTTGATTGTAATTGTTTCTATTAATGATCTCTTGGTTAGTCCAAGATGAAAATATGATGTGTTGAATAACTAAAAGTTGATATTTCAGATTCTATCTACGAAATGTGTCAGGATCGATTCCGGGGGTGGGTTGCCATTCCACACCGAGTTCAACCAACTTGAGCTTCAATAGCTCGTGTTCTTGAAATAATTGCACCGAGAGATTATATCGAGTTCGGTTACAAAACCGAGCGGAAGACAATCGACATAACCCGTTCTATAACCGATTAAACATTTGAAAGTCATTTTAAAGATATGCAATTAAAATAAAATAAACAAGCATTTGTTTATGAAAGTTCGAAGGTGGTGTAATCCTTCTACGTCTCCCCTTCTTCCACCTCATGGAAGGATTCCACTAGAAGACTTTGATTTATACAATCCCGTTGTACAAACCCGATCCAGTTGGGAATTCCCCATCCAACTAGAACTCCTAGCAACTCAACTATGTATGTTCTTTAATGTCTCACATACAAAGACCTCTCATCGGTTGTGATAAATCATCAACCGTTACAATGATATTCACTCATCTATTAAGCTCTCATATACAATGAATATAGTGAATATATATGGCACAAATAATCTCTAACTAGATCTGATATAGCAAGGTAAGTGGAGCCAAAGGTTTGGGAGTCCTCTTCATTTAGCAACTTTTGTCTTTGAAGTTTCCCAAATGAATCCCAAGTGGATTTGCTTTGGAAGGCTTGGATTGATCTTCAATCAGGTGTTATTGAGCTTCCAAATCATGTACATATAGCCCCAAGTAATGATATATACGTTAGACATAAGAATATGCCCGTTGGAAAAGGTTCTGCACCATTCCCGAGCTTGCAACGGTCATATTCTGGTTTCTGGGCTATTTGTATTTCGGACCGGATTGGCCGGATCAGCTTGGGCAGATCAGTCTGGCCGGATCAGCATGGTAGATCATTCTGGCAGATCAGCACGGGTAGATCAGTCTGGTCCGGATCAGCACGGGCAGATCAGTCTGGTCCGGATCAGTCTGGACAATCAGCTTGATACAAAAACAGATTGATAAACTTGCTCTTCGATCTGTTGCTTGTAACTCTTGATTCTTTGATTTCTGGGCAACGTGATCTACATGAAAGTTGTAGCCCTTTCTCTTAGCTTTCCACGGAATCAAGAATCGCTCGATTTCGAGTTTGTATGAGAGAGTTATGCTTGAAATACAATGCAATGCTCCTGCTGTCTGTTTGCTGGATGCAACAGCACATGGCGTGACTTGCAGAAGATGTTTGGCCATCTTAATGTCATAGTCAGTCTTTCACTTCCAAATATGACTTGTAGATCTTTGTCTTAGCTTTCCAACCCATACTGAATCATTCCGTTCCAATAAGAGAGCTGAGAGTTATGCCCACCAGACTGACAGTTGCTTGCTGAAACAGCTTGCTGTTTCTTCGCGGTACAGCTCGATCTTGCAGGCATCTTTTCTCCTTGATAACATTCGAACTAGCCAATATGTTGTGAAATATGACTTTTAGTATTTTGAGTTGGCTGTTCAATCTCTTTGGAAGCACGCCATTTCGATATCCGAGCTATGAGATATGATCGAAACAATCCGCTCTGCCAGGATTTCAGACTTGGTCCAGCTTGATATTTTCAAGCTACTTCTTTGTAATTCATCAAGCTCTAAATTATGATCTATGAACTGCACACTTGATGAAATATGTTAGCAACACAGTAACAAGTTTTGTTAAGATCAGAACCAAGATTATTCGGGTTTCCAAAACCCAAAATGCTTCTGATCAGCTGTCCAATTTGAATTTGGATTGCAATGAATGGTAACCTTTTAATCATGTTATAAAGAAACTGGTACTTGTAGGATATCTGAAATTAATATTTCAGTTTCCTATGAAGAAGTGATGCGATATGCCAAACTATCCAAATGAAAATTTTGGATGAACAAAGTGAGACTCTTGTGCCACGTCATTGCTCGACATGGTATTCATGTTGCTCCAACTATGGTTAAAGCATTGTTAAACTGGCTGAGACCTACTAAAGTTCTTGAGGTCCGATGTCCATGGGTTTAGCGGGATTCTTAAAGTTGTTTTATCGAAAAGTTTTGTTATGAAAATAGCTAAACCCAATACTCAGCTGACAAAGAAAGAAAAAAAAATGTATTTGGTCAGATGAGTGTAAAGAAAGTTTCCGTAAATTGAAGACGAGACTGACCACTGCACCTGTACTTACTATTCCTTCTGGCCAGAGGATATGTGATTTACACAGATGTGTTTTTAAATGGTTTAGGTTGTGTCTCGCCAACTTTATTCTTGAGAAAATCGATACCCCGTATATGATTTGGCAATTGGCAACAATTGTTTTGCTTTAAAGATTTGAATTTGTACGGGAAACGTTTGTTATTTATTCGGACCACAAGAGCTTGAAATATATATTCTCTCAATCTACTATCTATATGAGGCAACACATGTGGATAGATCTCCTAAGTGGTTTATCTTCTGTTGTTCAAATCATCAAGGTACACGTAAATGTCCGTATCTCAGGTTAGATATTTGATTCTTATCAACGATGTTATTGTATGACTGATTTCTTATGTCAAATGCTCAACGGAATAATACTTTGATTATGGAATCCGAAGAATTATTATCTTTGTGATATATATCTGATTTTAGCTTTTATTTAAATGACACGGTCAATTGATTGTCCATGAGACTTTAAAATTGTAAATATACTTATTTATTTTTATATGTATGGTATATGTATAATTAAATGGATCGTTTATGCATTAATGGACCAAGATTGATAAAATCATTTGTCTTGATTTTATTTGTTTAGTACCCAGAGTTTATTTTCAAACTTTGGCAACATTGTAGAATACAAAACGGATATTCTAGATTGCAAGGACTACATAGTATTCGTAGACTGACAATCACACTGCGTATCATATTTAACGTAATGAAGACTGTCGAGAGTATTTTATTTTCTCGATTAAGTTTTAGTAAAAGTTTGGTTTTAGGTTGAAATTCTGGTATTCATTTCAGAATACATTTGAGTTGAGTATATGTTTGACTATATGTTATATATATATATATATTATTCGAATCCTTAAGACAGTGCAATAAGATTCGGTGGATGCTCAAATGATGGAAAGTTGCCCAGAATCAGTAAGCTAGTTATAAGAATAAGTGTGGACGCTTCTGAAAATGGCAACAGGGTGATCTAATCATTTTCAAAAATCTCTAATGTTAAATGTATGTTGAGTTTTGTGAATATTTCATATTATTAGTATTTTATATTGTTTGTAATGTGTTTCGTACTTCAACATTGATGAATTACGAACATTACTTGATAAGTATTCTTCAATCTGATGATGTTGAATTTAATTATTCAATGTTTGCACTGAATAATTAATTTTGTGATCTAAATTGCAAAGATGGTTTCTTAGAACCATTCTAGATAAATAAATTATACTCGTCCCTCGAGATTCAATGCACTATTTATTGATTTTGATTCAGCTTAATGCTAATTGAATTGAGTTTATGAAATTGATGTTTTCCGATTATAGTATTGACATGTACTGTAATTGGTGAATGATTTATGATCTGCACTTGTGATATTTCGAGGACGAAATATTTTAAGTGGGGGAGAAATGTAAGGCTCTCGTACTGTATTAGCGGAAATCATGTTTAGATCTCAAAATTATGTGATTTATCTTATGTTAATCATATGGTTGAGAATAAACATGAGGAATATTATCTTTGATAATAACTTGATATCATACTTAATATTTTGTAAATGTGATGTTCCGATATTTGATAAAGAGAATTAAGTACAATTTGTACATTAATTTGTTAATTAGTTAGAAGTTAATTAATGAGAATATAATATAATTAATGAGAGTGAAATTTGACCTTGTACATGTCAATTGACAGTCGGATCAGAATATGGTGAATGACAAATATATTTTTGGAATATTCGGATTAACACCGAAATTTTATTAAAATGATTTAATAAATATAAAATTTGCATTAAATCGAAAGATTTAATTTTTGTGATTCAAATAAGGACACGAAGTCAATTGTGGACTATATATAAAATATACATGCGCCAGTACACCGGTGACACCCCGATATTCATAATTGGTCGGGAATTAATATATATCGGTGTAGGACGTAAAAAACACATAGCAAAACATGTAAAACACACACTGCATCACGGACACACACTAAAACATGCGAAAACACACACTGCTCGCGCGATTCACCGACCACCGTGTACTTATCCGCTCCGTTCGCCGCCGTCCGACCACCTAACGACAAGACCGACCTACCACCGTGTTCCTTACTCAGAGGCACATCTTTCCATACCAAATAATCGAAATATGGTGTTCGAAAAGTGGTTCAATTTGGTCTGAAACGAACGAAGTCGCGACAGTTAGGTTTCTGCACTTTTGGTTCGATTTCTTCGAATCTACTACGAATTGGATGAAGCCAAAGCACCTAATCTCTTCCTTGCACCTGGACGAAACTTTCTACACCAGCCACCGCCACTATCGCCGTCGGATCGCGCCGGAATCGGCTGACAAGCGTGCGTGATACTGTGCGCGAAGGGGTAAAATTTGATATCCGATTTTTCCGACTTTTCTTCGATAATTACCAGTTAATTTGGACTATAATTATTGAATAATAATTTGAATTGGTGAAAAATAATTTACCAAATTAATTTGTGATGTAATCGCATCAATTTAATTACCCTAAATTGGTTAAGCTGTGACTAAAATTGATAACCCATTTTGAATGATTGGTTTTATTGAATTGTGAACTTATATTGGTGTACAGTGAATACATCAACTCTCCATGCTCAAGTATCGAGAAGTAAAGTTATGTTGCGATCGAGTAACATACGACAGGTATCTGTATCATTTGATATATGATTTGTTGACTTCTGTGAATTATGTGAGATTATGTGGCTACGTGATGTTATTTAAATTATGTGGCATTCATTAGCATGCATGAATGGTACATCGGTGTATGACAAATAAATATTTTGTTAACACACATCATTTTTATACATACATCGATGCATGACATACACGTTGAGCTATATCCTTGAATACCCTGATATTTCTTGGATTCTGATATCGATCATTGGGATTGGTACTGCGATACTATGTTGGCATTACATGGCCCGATAGGCATAGGGAATCGTGGTCCCCTTTGATTGATATGATTTGTTGCGACGGGGATTGGTGGCACCTTGCTGATGTCATCCGTCTGGATATCCCTATATGATTATGTGATGTCAGGACCTCTGGTTGGTGGCGCTTTGCCGACGTCCATCCGTATGGATACCCTATAGGCTTGACAGGCTCGAGCTATTCTGATATGGTTAGACTTTCGTTTATTGATTCAGATATACCCAGTGGATGGGTGTACGATATGATACCGACATGACATGACATGGCATGCATCTCATTGCATTGCATTGCATCATATATCACATTTTATAGATACATGATGTATATTCCATGATCATTCCATATTGGGCTTTTGCTCACCCCCAAAGGGGGCTGTTGTTGTCTTTGTGTGTGGACAATGGCAGGTGGTACAGGTGACAGGACGCCAGAGAGGGCATGTCCGGTGGGAGTCACACTTGAGGTTTTACTCTTGTTTATCCCAATAGTCTTTGTACCAGTGATGTATCCCTGTAGTGTGATGAGTCTATGTATATTTAATTTATTTTAGCATAGTTTGATTTACCTTGGCTGGTTTATGTTGATGGATATAAAATTGGTGGTATTTATATATTTTCAGTAGATGTTGATTTGGGTTGGTGGTATGTTTCTCGTGCAATGAGGCCATGCCGAAATTTTTAGGGCCACATGTTAAGAAATATTAAACAAATCTTCCGCTGTTTACGCTATAATTATCATTTTGTGATCATTAATCACATGATTAGGATCGGACCCTCACACATGTAGACTTCTTCTTGAAGGTCACCATTCAAGAAGGCGTTTTTCACATCCATTTGAGATATTTGCCATTGGCGAACAGAGGCAACTGCAATAAGAGTGCGAACTGTTGTCATTTTTGCAACAAGTGCAAAAGTCTCCTCATAATCCATGTCGTACTCCTGAGAGTTTCCTTTAGCGACAATCGAGCTTTGTATCTCTCAATAGATCCATCTTATTTTATAGACCCAACGAGAACCAATTGCTCGTTTACCCGACGGTAAAGGTACCAAGTCCCAAGTGTGCGTTTGATGTAGAGCAGTAAGTTGTGCAGCCATCGCATCCTGCCAAAGTGGGTTGCAAACTGCCTCTCTATATGATGAAGGCTCAGAAAGACGATGGATAGAGGCTACAAATGAAACAAAGAGCTAGAATAACAAGAGTATGCAAAATCAGATAATTGAGTGGACTTACGAGTACGCATAGGATAACGATGAAGAGAAGGAGCCGCAGTCTCAGGAGGTGATTAGGCAACCGGAGGAGGAGAGGGAGCAACAGATGTTTGAGGAACCAAAGTACTAGTGTCAACAGAACTATCAGCATGAACCCTACATGAATTATGATCTGAAATGGGAGTAGATGAGGGTGGAACAGGGGTTGAGACTACATCAGAATCAATAGCGAATGGATCAATGTGAACGATACACTAGAAGACTTTGATTTATACAACTCTTTGTACAAACCCGATCCAGTTGGGCATTCCCCATCCAACTAGAACTCCTAGCAACTCAACTATGTATGTTCTTTAATGTCTCACATACAAAGACCTCTCAATCGGTTGTGGTGAATCATCAACCGTTACAATGGTATTCACTCTTCTATTTTAGCTCACAAATACAATGAATAGAGTGAATACAAAGGCACAAATGATTCCATAATGAATCTGATACAACAAGGTAAGAGGTGCCAAAGGTTTGAGGAGTGCTCTTCATTTAGCAGATTTTGTCTTTGAATTTCCTCAATTTAATCCCAAGTGGGTTTGCTTTGGAAGGCTTGGATTGATCTTCAATCAACTGCTATTGAGCTTCCAAATCATGTATATATAGCCCCAAGTAATGATATATACGTTAGATACAAGAATATAACCGTTGGGACAGTTTTGGTAAGCTTTCAAACATTGCAACGGTCATATTCTGCTTCTGGGCTATTTTTGGAAGTCTGCTGGTCTGGTCAGCCAGTTGGTCTGGTCAGCTGGACTGGTCATCCAGTTGGTCTGGTCAGCTGGAATGGTCACCAGTTGGTCTGGTCAGCTGGACTGGTCATCCAGTTGGTCTTGTCAGCTGGACTGGTCATCCAGTTGGTCTGGTCAGCTGGTACTCCAACTGGTCCTTCAGCTGGTACTCCAGCTGGTTCTCTCCAGCTCCAACTGGTCCTTCAGCTGGTACTCCAGCTGGTCCCTTCAGCTAGTACTCCAACTGGTATGAGGTCTGCTGGTACCAATTGGTCTGAGGTCTGCTGGTACCCTGCTGCCCAACATCTGATGTTCTGTTCTCTTTGTTATATCTCTTGATTCGTTGATTTCTGGGCAAAGTGATCTTCATGAAAGTTGTAGCCCTTTCTCTTAGCTTTCCACGGAATCAAGAATCGCTTGATTTCGAGTTCGTATGAGAGAGTTATACTCGAAATACAAGGCGATGGTCCTGCTGTATGTTTGCTGGATGCAGCAGCACATGGTATGACTTGCAGAAGCTTTTTGGCCATCTTAACGTCCGGTTCAGTCTTTCACTTCCAAAGATGACTTGTAGATCTTTGTCTTAGCTTTCCAACCCATACTGAATCGTTCCGTTCCGATAAGCGATATGATCAATTTAGTCAGCAGCGCTCGGGCTCTACTGGATGCTGAATTCTCATTTCAGCAACCAAACTCAAGGTCATTTCTTAGCAGATAATCAAGCTGTAAAATATCATCTATGAACTGCACACTTGATGAAATATGTTAGCAACACAAAAACAAGTTTTGTTAACATCAAAACTAAGATTATTCGGTTTTCCAAAACCCAACAATCTCCCCCTTTTTGATGATCACAAAACTTGAATAAAAAATATGAAACATTAAAGCACAATGTTGCATAACAAAAAATATTTTTTAAACAACATATTTCTCCCCCTTTTTGTGTGAATCAAAAAGGAAGACAAATAAAATTACTCCCCCTCAAGGATTGAGATTAAACTCTCCACCTTAATTTTAAAAGGTTTGAAAATTTGAGCAAGTGAGGGGCAAATGGGGTAGGCTAAAACAGATTATAAAACATGTAATGCACATTAATTTTTAAATAAAAATAACCTCTTTTGATGATGCATGAAGCATACTTGGAAACAAATTTGACTTTCTTGACAAAACTCAACAATGTCCATTTCATCTTTCCGCGGTGGCAGCACATGAGTCAAATTTGCAGAATAAACTGCTTTTCCTCGAGCAAGTTTGGGCTGCAAGACCTATACCTGCGATCCTCTATGAGTCTAGTTTGCAACGCAAAAAACGGTTCGTCATTTGGACATCCGAGCAAGAAGTTATGCCAATTTTCCCAAAGTCGCTGCAAGCTGCCAGAAAACTAAAAAGCTTCGAAAATTGTTAGATAAAATCTCAAAATAAAAATTTTAAACTTAAAATGAGTTTAAAACTTATTGAACGAGAATTTGAACATTTAAAATAGGTTTTAAAATTATTTTCGTGCAAAAAGAATGCAATGAAATTGATTTTATGCTAAAAATTTTCATACACCAAGTTTTAGAAAATTATGCTATGAAAATAATTTCATGTTCATGAGAAAGTTTTCTTTAAAAGATTTCCGTCTAAAATCGGTTAAAATGCTTTCCAAGAACAACCAGGCTCTGATACCACTTGTTAGGATCGATTTCGGGGGTGGGTTGCCATTCCACACCCGAGTTCAACCAACTTGAGCTTCAATAGCTCGTGTTCTTGAAATAATTGCACCGAAAGATTATATCGAGTTCGGTTACAAAACCGAGCGGAAGACACTCAACATAACCCGCTCTAAAACCGATTACTCATTTGAAAGGCATTTTAAAGATATGCAAGAAAGTATGTAAAAGTAGTAAGGTAAATAGATGCAGTAAAGTAAATAACACAAGCATTTGTTTCTGGAAGTTCGAAGCACAACGCTTCTACGTCTCCCCTTCTTCCATCTCATGGAAGGATACACTAGAAGACTTTGATTTATACAACTCTTTGTACAAACCCGATCCAGTTGGGCATTCCCCATCCAACTAGAACTCCTAGCAACTCAACTATGTATGTTCTTTAATGTCTCACATACAAAGACCTCTCAATCGGTTGTGGTGAATCATCAACCGTTACAATGGTATTCACTCTTCTATTTTAGCTCACAAATACAATGAATAGAGTGAATACAAAGGCACAAATGATTCCATAATGAATCTGATACAGCAAGGTAATAGGTGCCAAAGGTTTGAGGAGTGCTCTTCATTTAGCAGATTTTGTCTTTGAAGTTCCTCAATTTAATCCCAAGTGGGTTTGCTTTGGAAGGCTTGGATTGATCTTCAATCAACTGTTATTGAGCTTCCAAATCATGTATATATAGCCCCAAGTAATGATATATACGTTAGATACAAGAATATAACCGTTGGGACAGTTTTGGTAAGCTTTCAAACATTGCAACAATCATATTCTGCTTCTGGGCTATTTTTGGAAGTCTGCTGGTCAGGTCAGCCAGTTGGTCTGGTCAGCTGGACTGGTCACCAGTTGGTCTGGTCAGCTGGACTGGTCATCCAGTTGGTCTGGTCAGCTGGACTGGTCATCCAGTTGGTCCTGTCAGCTGGACTGGTCATCCAGTTGGTCTGGTCAGCTGGTACTCCAGCTGGTTCTCTCCAGCTCCAACTGGTCCTTCAGCTGGTACTCCAGCTGGTCCCTTCAGCTGGTACTCCAACTGGTATGAGGTCTGCTGGTACCAGTTGGTCTGAGGTCTGCTGGTACCCTGCTGCCCAACATCTGCTGTTCTGTTCTCTTTGTTATATCTCTTGATTCGTTGATTTCTGGGCAAAGTGATCTTCATGAAAGTTGTAGCCCTTTCTCTTAGCTTTCCACGGAATCAAGAATCGCTTGATTTCGAGTTCGTATGAGAGAGTTATACTTGAAATACAAGGCGATGGTCCTGCTGTATGTTTGCTGGATGCAGCAGCACATGGTATGACTTGCAGAAGCTTTTTGGCCATCTTAACGTCCGGTTCAGTCTTTCACTTCCGAAGATGACTTGTAGATCTTTGTCTTAGCTTTCCAACCCATACTGAATCGTTCCGTTACGATAAGCGAGCTATGATATATGATCAATTTAGTCAGCAGCGCTCGGGCTCTACTGGATGCTGAATTCTCATTTCAGCAACCAAACTCAAGGTCATTTCTTAGCAGATAATCAAGCTGTAAAATATCATCTATGAACTGCACACTTGATGAAATATGTTAGCAACACAAAAACAAGTTTTGTTAACATCAAAACTAAGATTATTCGGTTTTCCAAAACCCAACAGATTACCATCAGTTCGAGTCAGAAGAGAAAATGTTCTCTAGGTAATTAGTCAAACAATATATAGGCATTTTGAATTTTTGGTAATGCCTTGTAGTCTGACAACTATACCAGTAGAGTTATGAATTTGATGAATAAAGTATTCCGTAATTGTTTGGGCGGAAGTGTAATAATATTCATCAGTGGTATACTAGTGCATTCGAGATCCAGAACAAATCACATAGAACATCTACGATTGGTTCTTCAGATGTTCCGTGAAGCTCAAATCGTATACAAAGTTATCGAAATGTAAATCTTGGTTGAATCAAGTTTTTGTTTTGGGATAGGTTATACCATCTCACTGGGTACCTGTTAATCCCAGCAAAGTAGATGCAGTAATAATTTTGGCCAAGACCGATCAGGGTACTCAAGATACGATGTTTCATGAATTTGGCCAGATATTACAGGCTTTTATGGAAGTATATTTTAGTATAGCCTGATCTATAAATCAGTTGACCAAGAAGAAATTTGAAGTTTCGTTTGGTCAGTTGAATGTGAAATCAGGTTTTATAAAAATGAAACAGATGGGATGCGTCCTGATGCATCATGAGGAGATGATTGCATATGCTTGAGATAGTTGAAGCTGAAAGAATCATGATATCCTGTTCATGAACTTGAGGTTGTAGCCATTATTTTTGTCTTGAAGAGGTGGCAACTTTATCTGTATGGCGAACAATTCATGATATACTATGATGTTAGGAGTTTAAAATATCTATATTTCAATCAGAGTTGAATATGAGATAGAAGCGATGAATAGATTTATTAAAGAATTGACTCTCACAGTCAATATCAATCAGGGAAAGTGTTAGGATCGGTCTGGAGTGTTTAGAGGGGGGGTGAATGAACACTCCTTTAAAATTAATCCTTTTTTATTTCTCTCTGGTTAGTGAAAGAAATCTATTTCTTAATCAATTTTTCTGCAGAACAGACCACTGAATATTTTAGTGCGGAACGATCTGTTCTAGACTAGTAAGAACGGCTCGATGGCTTTGAGAGTATAACGTAGTGCAGAATGATAGAAGACAGAATGTGTTTCTGGAAGTTCGAATGTGGTGTAATCCTTCTACGTCACCCCTTCTTCCAATTAAGGAAGGATTCCACTAGAAGACTTTGATTTATACAATCCTGTTGTACAAACCCGATTCAGCTATATTTACCTCACTACCAGACTGAAACTCCTAGTCTCTTGATCTGTTCAGACACACACTGTCTGACAGTTACAATTGATTCTCAATTCTCTATCTTAGTAAAGAATACAAAAGACAGACTGATCTTGTCTATGCACACAATGATCCTATGATGATCAAATATTACAATATGTTGTGCTTATAAAAACTTTTGAGCAGATTGATAAAATGAATATCTTCTGAAAGTGGTTCTGCTCAAGAATATCTGAAGTTGTAAGCTTGTGCTGTTTTTCTTTTCTGTTCGTTTCTTGATTGATCAGTCAGCCCGTCTGAGCTCTTTAGTTGCATCCTTATATAGTTGATTGTACCAACGACATTATTTCCTTTTCTGTGCAACTCTTGACTCTGCTCAGTCTCTGAATAAGCTTCAGTCTTATTCCTTTAGGCACTTGTCATTCTGGTCTATGCTTTCGGCGACTGTCAGGTAAGCTCTTCTTTGTCTTCTTACCTTTTAAGGTAATCTTCAGTCCTTGGTCTTTGTCACCATTAATTGCATCATTAAATGCTTCAATAAATAACCGTTAATGATTTGGACTGAAGAGCAAAGCTTATACAACCTTGTCTGCTCTGATCTGATTAAAATTGAGCTGATCTCGTGCTTCAATCTAATCAGGCTGATGTTCATCGATCCGTTCTGATTTTGCGATAGACCATATCGGCGTGATCTGCTTTGAACAACGATATGCTCTGATTCGTTTTGTCATCTTTAAAATCCGGAACTAACAAATTCCCCCTTTTTGATGATGACAAAACCTAGCTTCTATGTCTTCTTATTCAGTCTTTTAAAAATTCTGAAGCGTATACTTGCGGATCAATTAATTCTTCTTGTTCAAAATAAATGAACATAGTTAAGTTGTAGTTTGGATTGATTAAGCCATTTTGTTCAAAATAAATGAACTAAGACTTAGATAAGAACTCTGATTTTTATTGAATAAAAATCTGATATACATTTACAGACATGTCTGACTTATATAGACATCTACTTCTTTGCTGAAGACTGAGCTGGCTTGAAATCCTTTCTCTTTTCCTCCTTTTTGTCAGCAGCAATCTCCTGAAGGAAATCGACGATCTGTGCGAGCTGAGCGCTGATAGCATCCAGACGAGTGTCTTGAGCAATAAGGGACTTGGCGACGGAAGTCCGAACTTCAGTTGCCAGCTCGATCTGTTCTTTTCTCAGGCTTTTTTTATATGAAGCTTGCTGAGAGAACAGATCATTCAGTCCGCGCTGAATACCGCTAATGCTAGCCGTCATCTTATCTTTGAAGGAT
Source organism: Haberlea rhodopensis (assembly GCA_907163345.1). Classification (NCBI taxonomy): domain Eukaryota; kingdom Viridiplantae; phylum Streptophyta; class Magnoliopsida; order Lamiales; family Gesneriaceae; genus Haberlea; species Haberlea rhodopensis. The sequence continues at coordinate 1,811,049 of CAJQUN010000104.1, forward strand.
TCAAAATCCAAGTATGTGGACCTTTGATTCTGATGAGCTTCTCTGACTTGTTGAGATAGAGAGAGACAGTTATCAGAAAGGAATTTAAGTGACTTGGCCAGAGATGGGGCTTCATCAGATAAATGGCTCGGAGAGTGATCAGATGGCGACGTAGTATGATCAACCTCGGCGGCAATTGGTACAAGTGAAGACACATCAGATTGGCGTGTTTCGGAGCGGATCAAAGTAACCAAGTCCGAAGAGAATTCTTCCAAAAACGCCAAATCTTTATCAGACTGATCTGGAGGAGTGATAGGTCTGGTAGGCTCCTCAACCTGTAAAGCTGCAACAACTGTTGACACCACAAAATCTGGATTGACGGAGTCTGGTGAGACAACTTTTGAATGCATGGCTTTTGGACTGTGCTGAATATGGGAGGCTGCAGACGTCAGAGGGATGGAAGTTGTTGGAGAGTCCAGCAAGACATCCATGGCTTCAGTCTCTGCTGCAGACGGAGCATTAGTCAGTGGCTGCTCCGCTGTACCAAAAAGAATTGGCTCAAAGAATGGTTCGGCCACAGTCTTGCTCGCAGATGGGTGATCCTGGATGGGAACTGTAGTGGATATGTTGAGCTTCTGTCATTGAAAACGAACAGCCAAGTAGAGAGCATGAACATCCATTTCCAGCTGAGCAATGACAGCACAATCATCTTTGGCAGTCGGATTGTTGGCATCAAAATTCGCCTTTTTGGCTGTAATGAGCATGTTTGCCAGTCTTAGCCTGTGGTTAGCCTGGAATAATTCTTTACGATGCACCGCAATCCATACGTCATCAGTCTCTGTCCCCTTGAGGACTTCTTGTTCCATCTTGTAAAGTCTCTTCAGCTTGCCGAAGAACAGATCAAAGTGGTTGATCGTTCTGTATTCAACCCATTCATCAAATACCACAGCAAGCTGTTTTACTTTGTCTTCAACATCTTCCATGGAGATATCGATTACACTTTGATCGGCTGACTTGGGTTTTGAAGAGAGAGGCTCGGTGAGAACTGCCATGCCTTTGTCTGTGCCGATGGGAGACGAGGTCTTTATCCCTGATTGGGTGTAGTCCCCTAATTCTTTGATAACAATGCCTTTGACCACAGGGATGGCAGAAGAGACTCGGATGGTGACTTTGGGTACAGTGGATAGAACTGTTGAAGGTTGAGTTGGAGTTTGGGTTGCAGGGGTGGCTTTTGTTGAGGGCAAGATATGTAAGGTTTTGATGTTAATGTTTGATATGGGCTTGGTGATCTGGGTTCTTGGCTTCTTTGGAGGAGTCTTGGCTGGAGATGAAGGAGCAGAGGTAGACTGAGTTTCCTTTGAGTCAGTCTGGATTGTCAGTTTGCGCTTGACTCGAGTTTTTCGAGCAGCGGCCTATTCTTGTCCCTGTTCAATCTTGACAGTCACCAGATCGGAAGGAGTGGGTGGAGCACTTTTGGACTTAAGTAGTGCCAATCCCTTGGGTTGAGAATCTTGAAGGGGCTTAGAGCAGACGGCTTCCCCAGCTCGATGTCCAGTGTCTCCAATAGCTTGCTGAGAGGAACAGCAAAGCACACAACCTGTTTGGATGCGATAACCGTTTCAAGCAGGACTCCAAACAAGATCGCGGACCAATTCATCTTTTGTCCGGAGTGGATAGCAGCCATGGCCCGGAATTTTTCGGCAGTGACGGCGTCATAGCTTCCGGCTTTTCCCAATAGTGGCTTGCCAACAATCTCACAGAGAACTTGAAAATGAAACAACATTTCCTTCTTCTTGAAGGATGGCTGCAGTCTGTGGCAAAAAATAGATACTTTCCCTTGAAGATTGGTGATAGTGGCCTGAGGGATGTGGCCAAAATCAGTCAGTCCGGTGTTGGGAAGATCAAAGGTCTTTGACAGCGTCGACTGAGAAATATCAAAAGATTTGCCCTTGACGAGGTGGAGATGAACGTCTTTTGAGACACAGCATTGGCGAACAACTCGCAAATCTCTGACTCGTAAACCACAGTCCCGCATTTCAGAAAGTTACTTAATCCAGAAGATTCCAAGATTTGAACATGGAGACCATTTCTGGATCTTAAGCCCTATAGATTTCATTAAACTCAACAGATAGAGAGTTGTGAGTAATAGTGGCCATTTGAATGTGTAAAGAGGAATGCGGAGAAATTGGAAATATTTGAGAGTTAGAAACAGACAGCAGTAATTCGTAAAAAGTGAAATGAAATTGAGATGTTCAGCCCGCTAAATAGGAGAGAGATGACACTTGTCTGTATCTCGATGACTGATATTTAAGTAATTCAAAATAAACGGACAGGATGAGAGAGAGATAAGGCGGTTAAAATACGATCAGTCTGGGCTGTTTGTTGGGAAAACGATTTCTAAGTTTTGGTGATTACAAACCGGATATTAAAGACCAACTGGATGAAGTCCTACCGGGTAACAAAGACAAACTGGATGAAGTCCTACCGGGTATTAAAGACCAACTGGATGAAGTCCTACCGGGTAACAAAGACCAACTGGATGAAGTCCTACCGGGTAACAAAGACCAACTGAATGAAGTCCTACCGAGTAACAAAGACCAACTGGATAAAGACTCCTACCGGGTGAAGACATAAACTGGATGGCTACCAACTGGATAGACACCAACTGGATAGTCATTAACTGGATAGCCACCAACTGGACAAGACATTAACTGGATGGCTACCAACTGGATAGACATCAACTGGATAGCCACCAACTGGACAAGACATAAACTGGATAGCCACCAACTGGACAAGACATTAACTGGATGGCTACCAACTGGATAGTCATTAACTGGATAGCCACCAACTGGACAAGACATTAACTGGATGGCTACCAACTGGATAGACCTTAACTGGATAGCCATCAACTGGACAAGACATTAACTGGATGGCTACCAACTGGATAGACATCAACTGGATAACCACCAACTGGACAGACAACTACTGAACAACTATCAACCAGATAATCCCACTGAACAAAGACATCAACTGGTCATAAAAGGATGAACGACCAGTTGAACACAGAAAACCAGCAGAAGTCTAAACTTCCAGTAAGAGCACTAAGCAACGAGACAAAATCAGTACAACATTCTCTGACAAAGGTACAACAGAGCGGCGCACCCTGCTATATCTCCGCCACCATTACCCTCAGAGTGAAAAGAGCTGTTGCTTAGACAAAATAGGAAAGAAGACAATATGATTTTGGAAAGCTAATCTCTTCCATATACAGAAAAGCTACCGTTGGACAACCAAACCTATAAATACGTCCAAGCAGAGAATGAAGAGGTGCTGAGCGATTTTCAACAAAGAGATATACTTCAAAGCAAACAAGAAAATCATATTACTGATATTCCAAACGTTCAGCAAAGAGCAGACAAACAGCGAAACTGAATCTGTGATAGATTATTTTCAATTGAAGTCTGCTGCTCAAAAGCTCTCAAAGCTAGAAAGTTTAATCTGTAAAGAGTGTTATAGAATCCCTTGTAATCAAAAGTTAAGAAGATTGTGATTGCTAGGAGTTTAGGCCAAGTGTGTTAGTGCCTAAGAAGGTTGTATACTGTAAAGTGTAAACCAAGTCTTCTAGTGAATCCTTCCTGCAAAGGAAGAAGGGGAGACGTAGAAGCGTTGTGCTTCGAACTTCAAGAAACAACTCTCGTGTTATTTGTTCATTACTTTATTACCTCAGTTTTATTCCTCACAAGTTCAGTAGACGTCTTCCGCACTATAATAAGTGTCTGCTGACTTGCCTGATATTGAGAAGCAACTGTAATACTTAACAGTTTACAGTTAACAAGAAGAAGAAATCGAAATTGAATCTAGTGTTTATTCAACCCCCCCCTTCTAAACACTACCCCGATCCTAACAAGTGGTATCAGAGCTTAGGTCTTCTCAATCTTGAGAAATTACCATTTACCAAAAACTGATGGCCTCATTCAGCAAGATTCCAATGTTCAAGAAAGACGAATATGATGACTGGAGGATCCGTATGCAAGCACATCTAAGTGCTCAAGATGACGATATGTGGTATGTAATCACTGAAGGACCTTTGAAGATCATGAAAATCAATACAGCTGCTTCTATCACAAGTGGTGATCCACAAATGGTAGAAAAGGAAAGATCTCAATGGTCAAACGAAGACAAGAAAAAAGCAAATCTAGACAACGTTGCTAAGGACATTCTGTTCAAAACTTTGGACAAAAATATGTTCAACAAAATAAAAATGTGCTCAACAGCCAAAGAAATCTGGGAGAAGATTGCCCAACTCTGTGAAGGAAATGATCAAACCAAAGAAAACAAGCTTACTGTGGCTTTACATAAGTTTGAGCATATCAAGATGATGAATGGAGAAACTCTCAACGAGTATGATGAAAGAGTGACTGGAATAATTAATGAACTAAGCAGTCTGGGTAAGGATTTACCCAACAGAGAAGTCACTCTCAAAGTAATGAGAGGCCTCCCAAGAGAATGGGATGTCAAGACCATTGCTATGAGAGAATCGAAGGACATCAACAAGATAGATCTACATGATCTGTTTGCTGATTTAAAGCCTATGAATTCGAATTAGGCATTCGGGTTGAAGATGAACCAAATACCAGTCAATCAACCAAAGCTCTCACTGCATCGGAATCTCTGCCTACTTCTACAGAGATGACTCCAGAAAAGATGTGTAATGATGCTATGGCAATGTTTGTAAAGAAATTTGGGAAATTCATGAAGAAGAACCAGAGACCTTATCAATCATATCCTCGAAGGCAGAGTTCCAAAGGAAATTCAGAAGAAGAAGAGCGAGTATGCTTCAACTGCCTCAAACCAGGGCACTTCATTGCGGACTGTCCTAAATCCAAAAAGGATGATCACAAAAGAGGATCCAAGGATTACAGAAAATCCAAAGAAACCAGAAGATCATCCAAAAGGGACAGAGATCAAAAGGTTTTGATGGCAGAAGAAAATAAGAACAAATGGGCTGATTCTGAATCAGAATCAGAGGAGTAACTAGCTCATCCAGCGAGAGTGAAGACGAGGAAGTCCACTGCTTAATGGCAAATGATGAAAATGAGGTACATGAATCTAACCTATCTGAATTTACACATAGTGAACTTACCAATGCATTGCAGGACATGATCAATGAGTATCGGACGCTATATGAATCCTTTGAAAGCTATAAGACTGAGCACACAATCCAAACTGAAAAGCATGAAAACAAGCTTGATTGTGAACAATCAAGGGAGTTGAACTGCTTAAGGGAAACAGCCAGTCTCCTAGTGAAAGAAAGAGATGAAGCCAAGTATGCCTACCAGAAACTTAGCAAACTGGTTAGCACTTGGAATGCGTCGACTACCAGAAAGGATGAAATGCTTGAGTCTATAAGGCTTGCTGGTGATTTAACAGGCATAGGCTATAATAGCAATGACGGCAGTTCATCTGGTAATGAACCTCAACTGTGTCTAACAAAAAGCAAGGTTCAATCAATGAACTTTGTAAGATCTAGCACAGTATATGACCCTTATGAACTGGTTAAAGAACCTGTTAAAGCAACACTCATCAAGGAACAGGCACAGCACAAAGGTATCGGTTATGTAGAACCACTCAAAGAGGCTAAACCGAGGCAAAAGTTCAGAAATGAACTTAAACCCACTGGTCGAGCAGCTAGAGAGGTTAAACCCAACTGGTACTACAACTGTAAACCTGTCAGAAGAGGTATATGCTAAATAACAGGAACTACAAACCAAAAGCACATGCATACACAGATTATCACACTTCACAGTCAAAATCATCACCAATATTCATAAATGCACACACATTTCAGAACACACACCGACCTAAGTCATTCAGGGTCATACAAGTGTGGGTTCCGAAAGGACTAATCCTACCTGGACCCAAGTAGAATTGGGTACCAATCATTCTATCGCTTTAATTGCAGGAAACTAGAATGCATCCAGTTCGAAGCTCAGAATGGTTCCTGGACAGCGGATGCTCTAGACATATGACAGGGAATGCGAGCTTACTGTCTGAACTGGTGGACTCCACCGGATCCAGAATAACTTTTGGAGATAACGCGAAAGGTAGAACCGTGGGTAAGGGTAAGATTATCTACGGTAACATCATCATTAAAGATATTCTTTTAGTTGAAAATCTATGCTATAACTTGATTAGCATAAGTCAACTGTGTGACAATGGTCATTCCGTAGAATTCAATCAGCACTCATGCACAATTAAATCTAATGATGGCAGTATATTACTCGTAGGTAGAAGGCATGATAACACATATAAAATTGATTGGAATCTTAATCAGCCTACTTCCTCTACTTGCTTAGCTGCCCTGAACTCCTCCAAAAATTGGCTTTGGCACAAACGGTTGAGTCACTTAAATTTTAAAACTATTGCCAGTCTGCGTAAACTTGATCTAGTTATTGGACTGCCCCAAATTGAGTTCTCAAAAGACAAGATCTGTGCAGCCTGCCAACTTGGTAAGCAAATCAGATCCTCCTTTAAGAACAAAGGGAGTAAATCTTCTTCTCGGTGCCTAGAGTTGCTGCATATGGATCTGTTTGGTCCTATACAAGTAACAAGTCTAGGGGGAATGAAGTATACCCTAGTGTTAATAGACGATTACACTCGTTTCACGTGGGTCTTGTTCCTAAGTGGCAAAGATCAGGCTACTCCAAAGCTGATCAAATTACTGAAAAGACTCCAAAATGAGAAATCGTGTGGGATAGATAGAATTCGCAGTGATAAAGGTACTGAGTTCACCAATCAATCACTCGAATCATATCTAGATGACCTTGGTATTAAACACGAATACTCTGCAGGTAGAACTCCTCAACAAAACGGAGTTGCTGAGCGTAGGAACCGCACTTTGAAAGAAGCTGCTCGAACTATGCTCGCGGAATCAGAAATATCGCAGAGATTTTGGGCAGAAGCTGTCAACACAGCATGTTATACGCAGAACAGATCAATGATTAATAAGCGAGCAAATAAAACCCCTTATGAGATCTGGAATGGCAGTAAGCCAAATATTGCCTATTTCCATGTGTTTGGTTGCAAATGTTTTATTCACAACAATGGAAAGACTCATCTCACCGCTTTTGATGCCAAATCTGATGCTGGAATATTCCTTGGCTATTCTACAGTTAGTAAGGCCTTCAGAGTATTTAATAATAGAACTCTTACTGTAGAAGAATCAGTGCATGTAAAATTTGATGAACCTACTAACTGTACACTATCTGATATACAAATCAACAACTTGAGTAATCGACTGGAAAGCACTTACATTGACGAAAATGTTGATGATGAGATTGATTACAGAAGCAGGACTGACTGCTCCTTAGAACCAGAAGTTCCTGAAGCTCAAGCAGAGGAGTTTGCTGGCCAACAAGCACTGCAGCCAGCTACCAATGAAACAGTGGCATCCACCTCTACTGCAGTAGAAGGAACAAATGAGAAAGATGAGTCTATCAGAACCTCTGATTTGCCTACTCACATCCAATCATCTGAAGAACTCAACACTCTTGGACCTTCGCTCCGGTGGAAGAAGGATCATCCACCCGAGCAGGTCATCGGTAACCCTCTTGCTCCTCTACGCACCAGAGGACAAATGATTAATGAATTTCTTCATGCTGCATTCATATCTCATATAGAACCTAAGAAGATTGATGAAGCTATATTAGACCCAAGTTGGGTAGAAGCAATGCAGGAAGAACTAAATCAGTTTGAACGAAACAAAGTATGGTATCTTGTACCACGACCACAACATCACACTGTAATTGGCACCAAATGGGTATTTAGAAATAAATTAGACGAAAATGGTACAGTAATCAGAAATAAGGCAAGATTAGTTGCACAGGGCTACAGACAGGAAGAAGGCATTGATTTTGATGAAACCTTTGCCCCTGTAGCTCGACTAGAAGCAATTCGCATATTTCTTGCATTTGCTGCGTTTAAAGACTTTATAGTCTATCAGATGGATGTTAAGAGTGCATTTCTTAACGGCAAACTCCAGGAAGAAGTTTATGTTGAACAACCTCCTGGATTTGAAAACCATCAGCAGCCATCTCATGTTTTCCGTCTCAATAAAGCTTTGTATGGTCTAAAGCAAGCTCCCCGTGCCTGGTATGAAACCTTATCAAAATATTTGACAGAGCACAATTTTATTATTGGCACGGTGGACAAGACCCCTTTTAAATTCACAAAGGGAGATCATACTCTGCTAGTTCAAATTTATGTTGATGATATTATCTTCGGAAGTACTAACTCAAAATTGTGCGAAAAGATTCTCTAAAATTATGCAGGACCAATTTGAGATGAGCATGATGGGAGAACTATCATTTTTCTTAGGATTGCAAGTCAAGCAATCTAGTGAAGGAATCCTGATAAATCAGTCTAAATACACTAAAGAGCTGCTAAAGAAATATGGAATGAACACCAGCTCAGCTGCTACTACACCAATGAGCTCATCTGCCAAACTCGACTTGGATCATTCAGGAATACCAGTCGAAGTTACAATGTATCGAGGCATTATTGAATCTTTACTATATTTGACAGCCAGCCGACCAGATATTATGTTTGTTGTGTGTATGTGCGCCCGGTTTCAAGCAAATCCCAAGCAGTCGCACTTCACTGCTGTCAAAAGTATCCTCAAATATTTGAAAGGCACTGAGAATGTTGGTCTATGGTACCCCAGAGACTCAACTTTTAATCTTATTGGATACTCAGATGCTGACTATGCTGGATGCAAAATTGACAGGAAAAGCACCAGTGGGTATTGTCAATTCCTTGGTGATCGATTGATATCATGGGGATGCAAGAAACAGACATCCATAGCAACTTCCACTGCAGAGGCAGAGTACCTTGCTGCTGGAAGCTGCTGTGCTCAACTGCTCTGGATTCAGCAACAACTCAGAGACTATGGAATTGAGTCCACAGAGGCTCCCATTTTTTGTGATAATACGTCTGCCATTGCTATAACATACAATCCATTTCTTCATACTCGTACTAAACATATTGACATCCGTCATCATTTTATCAGAGATCATGTTATGAAGAAAGAAATTCGACTGGAGTATATCTCTACCGAACAACAAGCAGCAGACATTTTCACAAAACCCCTACCGGACGCTAAGTTTTCTTACTTTCGAAATATTTTTGGTTTAATTGAAATTACTTCTTGATTATTTCGTTTGGGTAATGATTTCAGGGGGAATTAGTTAGTTTATTTGCATATATTTAGGGGGAATTTCAGTTTAGTCCTATCATGGTTATTTAAGCTCAGCTGGTAATACAATGGTCAGCTGCAGTAGGTGTATCCGTACCAGTAGGACTCTACATCCAGTAGATGCCTTCCTACCAGTCGAACCCTACATACCAGCTGATGTTACCAAATATGCTTTGACAAAAATAACCCTCGATACTTATTAACCTAATGAATGTCGGAATTCAAAATTACTTTTGTGTAAAATAAATTATTTCACTCCCGCCTAAATCCTGTCCTTTCATTTATTTGTTAAATCTTTTTAAATCGTTAGATGATCGCCACGTATCAATGTGTCCGCTCATCTACAGTACGACGTTACATATACTTCCATTTTTCACCGCCATTATTTTCTCTACTCTTCATCTTCTCCAACAATTCACTGCAAATTATTTTTCTTCTTACAGAAAATTTTCCTCTAGCAAGACTGCTGCTGTTATTCATCCAAAATGTCAAAGAATGTACAGCCAAGCTTCATCACCAATGCTGTTCACATCGATTTTCATTCTATATACACATCATCTGATGAGGAGACAAAGGAGTTGATACAAAGGCTGGACACCTCCGGACTCCTGGTAATCCTGAGCCAGACTCCCTCATTTTACAAGGACGAGCTACACGAGTTCTTTGCTACGGCCAAGGTTGTGGATGACACCGTGGTGGCATCCGTATCTGGACAGTCGGTTACCATCACCCAATCTGAATTTGCCACACACCTGTGCCTTCCCTCCACCGGCCTCACTGATTTTTCCACTGTTCCAGCGGAACTAAGAGAAGAGATGCGTCTCACAGTCTCGGACTCTGCTCATCGCCTTCAACGTCCTCCTTTCAGGAAAGTATTAATGAAGAGCCATTATCGACAACTGGCAGACATCATCTCCAAGGGGCTTCTATGTAAAGCTGGATCATTTGATATGATCACCCCTGAAAAGTTTGACGTTATGAGTGCAATATGCAAAGGATTGGAGATAAACTGGTCAGCTGTGTTATTTCAAACTCTGACTAGTCTAGTGGTCTCTGGCAAGGGTCAATCAGGCTTTGCTCTCCCTCTAAGCAGCCTGTTTGACAGCAAACACATTAAAATAGGGGCTCTCTCCAACCTTCATCCAGGGAGACTTATCACTGCCAAGTATCTTCAGCTTCATCGACAACGAAGTGGCAGAGAAGGTGGGGTGACAAAGCGCCGTTTGACTCAAGTAATTAGTGATTCTGAACAAACTGTCTCGGAATCCGCTGAGTCTTATCCTCCTCCTCCACCTCCTAAGAAGCCCAGAACAAGAAAAGCTGCTCCTTCAGCTATCCGACAGCAGGTCATTGCCGCATCTGATACCATCTCCTCCGCCAGCCCTGCAAACGTCATTCCTGGTAGCGAACCCAGCCCTGACATTCCTTCAACTGCGGAACCAACTGCTTCATTAGCCATGGTGCCTGTTCCATCAATGGTTCCAGTTGACACTCCGTCAGCCATGGTGAGCTCTCAGCAAGCACCAGGCACTATCAGCTTTAGGACACCCAAGTCCTTGTGTCCATACTGTCATCCAAAGACCACCCCTGCTGGCAAAGGAAAAACTCTTACGGCTCCAGTGTCCACTCCTGTTGCTTTCGAGATCCAGATGGTCATGGATACATTGAAGCCAATTTGCAACCACAGCTGGAGATTTTTGATCGCTGGGTAAAGGCTCGAATAAATGTTCAATTTGATGATTTTGATCCTATTCTGGATCAGGCTAGGGAATATGAGAACAAAATCCTAGCATATCTTCAAATCTCAGACCCTGAAACAAGCTTCAAGCTGCGGGATGTTTTTCGCCTGATGACCTATGTGGGCGAACTTCAAGCCCTTGTGGAAACCCGCCTTCAACATTTCAATGGTGATTCAGGCACCGCGAATCATGATAGAGCCGTTCTAAATGCTCTTGGCCCCAAGCTGGAAATGGCTGAGCTTGCTCTTCATGATATTCGCATATCCACTGGGATTCACTCATGCTCCACTGCTGAAACTGTTGCAAGCCCTGATCAGCCGGATCTACAAACGGTCGTTGCAAATTTGGAGATTGTCCCCTCTTCTGTGGAGCTCACTTTTACTGCTCTGGAGACTACTCCCACTGGAGCGGAGGCCGCACCAACTGCCTTGGAGGCAGCCTCCTCGGTTAAAGAACTCTCCTCTCCAACTGCTCCCAGCGTCTCCTCTACTCCCAGCTCTCATAATGATCAACAGCCCCAACCAATGGTTGTTGATCACACCAATGTGGATGCAGTCATTCAAACAGTGGTTCAGCAGGTTACTATATCCTCTGCCAATCATGAACTCAGTGAGTCTTCACACTCAAATGATCACACTCAGTCGTCTGCTGCTGCGGTTGATCAAGCCACTACTGCTTTGGATGTCCCACAAATTGAAGAAACTGCCAATTTGGCTGTAACTATCTCAGACTCTACAGCTGCCCCAAATATTGAAACTACTATTTTGCACCCCACTGCAGTTGAAGATGCTCAACCCAGTGCTCTTGTCCCTACTACTGGTACTCCAATGATTGCTGTAGATCCGTCCATGGTTCAAGAGCTTTCTGAGGATTTTTTTGTCTTTACAAACCCTCTGGACGAGCCACCAAACATTACTGCACAGCTAGCTAATCTCTCCACTGCAATATCAGCACTAGCCAGCGATGTTCATAAACTTAAGCAGGAAGAGCGGACCGCAACTCTCATACTAAGAACCCATCAGCAGCACACGGACTTTCAATTCCAGCAAGTCTACAGGGACTTAAGTAGTTTAACGACTACTGTCACCAGACTTCAAACTTTTGCTGAAAACACAGTGGCGGAAACTCTTTCTCGCATTGGCCAGGCTCGGCTTTAGATCAATCAAAATAATGAATCTCTTCATGCTGCCACATCCCTGGCTCTTGGAGAAAAGATCGAAGAAGCCAAGAAAGTCTTAACCGATCAGTTGGCCACCATGCAGGCAGCATTTGCTTCTCAGATTCAAGATATATGCAACAGCCTGCCTGCAGCTCCTCAAATAATTCGCAGACTACCTGAACCCAGCCGAACTGCTCCCTCAACACAGCGAGCTTCCAGTTCAACTGCTCGTTCATCCCCTGCAACTGGAGCACTCACTCAGTCCAGACCAACTGCTCAACCCAGATCTAGGAGTCCGCGCCAACCGCCTGCCGAAAAACGCGACTATTCCAAACATTGGTTCGGGCGAAAATAATATCGTTTTCTGACTCCTCCTTTAATTACTCTTATCTATTTACTGTTTTTAGTTGACTTTTTCTTTGTATTTACTGATCAACTTAAATACATTCACATTAATTGCAACCTTTTCATTTCTATAAATAGCGACTCTTGTTTGTTCACAAACCACACATTCACTCATCATGATTAACTTCCAAACATTCAAAATTCCTTGGTTTTCTATTAAAAACTTCTTCGATTCATGGGTTTATTACTTATCTAACTCAACCCCTCATGGGTTTATTACTTATCTAACCCAGCTCCATTAAGCTTCAGCGTTTGAATCCTGTTCTGATGCTCATCATCAGTCAGGAACTGCTCACAGGGGATGCCTGGGTGCTGATGATAAAAAGGGGGAAGACAGAGATAGAATATTCTCATTAGGTGAATCCATAAACCATGGAAGCTGCCTGATGTATATACATATGACTCTTCCCGACCTTCTCTCTGAAACAAGGTAGATCGGCAGAGATAGAGTATTCTAATTAGGTCCTCTCTGAAACAAGGTGGATCGAGCTCTTCCTCTCTGAAATAAGGTGGATCGAGCTCTTTCTCTCTGACACTAGGTGGATCGAAGCTCTCCGGGTCTACAATGCTTGTTTAAAGATTTGTCATGTATCAGCTATATTGTGTAAACTAGATTCGTCTTAGATTCTATTCAAGTTATTAGAATTCATCTTAAATAAAGATGAATCTCTCTCAATTGTCCAGTTTGATTACAACTTGTAATCTGCTTATATTTAATGAAAATTTCTTTTCCATTATGTCTTCAAGTATTTTCAGGATTCTAATCTTATTTACTCAAGTAGGAAATCGATTATTACTTAGTTTTGTCATCACCAAAAAGGGGGAAATTGTTGGGAAAACGATTTCTAAGTTTTGGTGATTACAAACCGGATATTAAAGACCAACTGGATGAAGTCCTACCGGGTAACAAAGACCAACTGGATGAAGTCCTACCGGGTATTAAAGACCAACTGGATGAAGTCCTACCGGGTAACAAAGACCAACTGGATGAAGTCCTACCGGGTAACAAAGACCAACTGAATGAAGTCCTACCGAGTAACAAAGACCAACTGGATAAAGACTCCTACCGGGTGAAGACATAAACTGGATGCTACCAACTGGATAGACACCAACTGGATAGTCATTAACTGGATAGCCACCAACTGGACAAGACATTAACTGGATGGCTACCAACTGGATAGACATCAACTGGATAGCCACCAACTGGACAAGACATAAACTGGATAGCCACCAACTGGACAAGACATTAACTGGATGGCTACCAACTGGATAGTCATTAACTGGATAGCCACCAACTGGACAAGACATTAACTGGATGGCTACCAACTGGATAGACATTAACTGGATAGCCACCAACTGGACAAGACATTAACTGGATGGCTACCAACTGGATAGACATCAACTGGATAGCCACCAACTGGACAGACAACTACTGAACAACTATCAACCGGATAATCCCACTGAACAAAGACATCAACTGGTCATAAAAGGATGAACGACCAGTTGAACACAGAAAACCAGCAGAAGTCTAAACTTCCAGTAAGAGCACTAAGCAACGAGACAAAATCAGTACAACATTCTCTGACAAAGGTACAACAGAGCGGCGCACCCTGCTATATCTCCGCCATAATTACCGTCAGAGTGAAAAGAGCCGTTGCTTAGACAAAATAGGAAAGAAGACAATATGATTTTGGAAAGCTAATCTCTTCCATATACAGAAAAGCTACCGTTGGACAATCAAACCTATAAATACGTCCAAGCAGAGAATGAAGAGGTGCTGAGCGATTTTCAACAAAGAGATATACTTCAAAGCAAACAAGAAAATCATATTACTGATATTCCAAACGTTCAGCAAAGAGCAGACAAACAGCGAAACTGAATCTGTGATAGATTATTTTCAATTGAAGTCTGCTGCTCAAAAGCTCTCAAAGCTAGAAAGTTTATTCTGTAAAGAGTGTTATAGAATCCCTTGTAATCAAAAGTTAAGAAGATTGTGATTGCTAGGAGTTTAGGCCAAGTGTGTTAGTGCCTAAGAAGGTTGTATACTGTAAAGTATAAACCAAGTCTTCTAGTGAATCCTTCCTGCAAAGGAAGAAGGGGAGACGTAGAAGCGTTGTGCTTCGAACTTCCAGAAACAACTCTCGTGTTATTTGTTCATTACTTTATTACCTCAGTTTTATTCCTCACAAGTTCAGTAGACGTCTTCCGCACTATAATAAGTGTCTGCTGACTTGCCTGATATTGAGAAGCAACTGTAATACTTAACAGTTTACAGTTAACAAGAAGAAGAAATCGAAATTGAATCTAGTGTTTATTCAACCCCCCCCCTTCTAAACACTACCCCGATCCTAACACTGTTTTAAACAATTACTGTGTTAAAGACTTGTTGACCAAACAGATCATGGGATAATATCAGATTTGGCAGAGATCGGTCTGAAAGTTCGGACCGGTCTGTGTCTTTCTGATCGTTGTATTATCGATCTGTGCCAGTATATAATCTTTAAAAGCGAAAAGAAAGATACCCATAAAATATCAAGATAAATCTATTAAACCAAGAATTTGACGAAAGTAATTAAACTTAGCCTCGGGGAGTGGTTTGTTGAAAATATATGCTGCTTGTTGGTCTGTTGAAATATGCTCGATCCGAATTTCCTTTTTGCCAACGTGATCTAGAATAAAATGATGTCTGATATCAGTATGCTTTGTTCGAGAGTGCAAAACTGGATTATACGTTATAGCAATGGCACTGGTGTTGTCACAAAATATCGGAGACGCAACAGCTTGAATGCCAAGAGTCTTTCAGTGGCATGTTTCGGTCCTCTTCCCCATTACTTAGAAAAAGTGAGCCACCGGTTCAGGTACAAGATACTATCATTACTGCCTGGACAATTAGACATCCAACCCGTAATCGCAACGACCCAATTGCAAGAGCGGAGCTCTACCAACTGAGCTATATCCCCCGCTATTCTCTCGCAAAACCAATGTAAGACTGTGGAGTTCGGTATGTTTACCATGAGTGGAGGGTAATCTTGCAAGTGTTGGCAATAGATGTTTGCTTCTTGCTAAACCATGAGATCAATCTTTCACCTAGAAATTGACATGTTCCACTGGTGCTTTTGCGATCAATCTTACACCCAACATAGTCAGCGTCTGAATATCCAACTAAACTGAAATTTGAATCTTTGGAATACCAAAGACCAACGTTCTGAGATCCTTTTAAGTATTTAAGAATGCGCTTAGCAGCAATAAAGTGTGATTGCTTTGGATTAGACTGAAATCTAGCGCACATGCAAACTGAGAACATAATATCAGGTCGGCTCGCTGTGAGATATAGTAGCGATCCGATCAGACCTCGATACATGGTTACTTCAACTGCTGTTCCCCCTTCGTCTTTGTCTAGCTTGATTGAATGACTCATTGCAGTTGACGCAGTTGAGCAAGTCTCCATTCCGAATCTCTTGAGAAGCTCTTTGGTATACTTGGTTTGATTGATAAAAATACCATTGCTGAGCTGTTTGACTTGGAGACCCAGAAAGAATGATAGTTCTCCCATCACACTCATCTCAAACTGTCACTGCATTAACTTAGAGAATTTCTCGCAGAGTTTGGGGTTTGTTGACCCAAAAATGATATCGTCAACATAGATTTGAACTAATAAGGTATGTTCCCCCTTAATAAATTTAAATAACGTTTTATCCACTGATCCGATCTGAAAAACGTGGTTCAGAAGATATTGAGACAGAGTATCATACCATGCTCTTGGAGCTTGTTTCAGTCCATATACGACTTTATTCAGTAGATATACATGATCTGGAAACGAGTGGTTCTGAAATCCAGGAGGTTGCTCAATGTAGACTTCCTCCTGAAGCTTACCATTTAGAAAAGCACTCTTTACGTCCATTTGATATACTTTGAAGTCTTTAAAAGCAACAAATGCAAGAAATATTCGGATTGCTTCAAGTCTGGCGACTGGTGCAAAAGATTCATCGAAGTCAATTCCTTCTTCTTGTAGGAAGCCTTGAGCCACCAGTCTGGCATTGTTTCTAACCACCACTCCATCTGCGTCTAGCTTGTTTCTGAAGACCCATCTGGTTCCAATAACAGGCAGACCACTTGGCCTGGGGGTTAGTCTCCAGACTTGATTTTGTTCAAATTGATTAAGCTCTTCTTGCATGGCTTTTATCCAGTTATAATCAGTCAAAGCTTCATCAATCTGTTTGGGTTCCAGATTAGATATAAAAGCGGCATGAGTGAATTCATCCATCATCTGTCCTCTGGTTCTTATGGGTGCAGAAGGACTTTGTCCATCGATAGCTTGATTCTGGATAATCTGGTCCAGATGGATTAGTAGAGGTGACATTATCAGCATCTGCTTTAATATTAGGGTTCAGAACTTCCGGATCGGCTCGATCTGGAAGAACTTCAGTGCCTTGATCCTGTCTATCTGGTACTTCAGGTTCCGGTGGATTATCTCTTGACCTGTTAGCTACAATCTCATCATCACTGTTAGCTTTGAGATGGATATTTTCCATCTGACTTTGAATTAATTCCTTGTTACCCTCAATACACATGGATTCATCAAACACTACATGAACTGATTCTTCTACAGTCAAGGTTCGATTATTGAAGATGCCAAATGCTTTACTATTAGATGAATATCCTAAGAATATTCCATTATCTGACTTAGCTTCGAATGCTGTAAGATGACTCTTACCATTATTGTGAACGAAACATTTGCAACCAAATACATGAAGGTGAGAGATAGACGGTCTGTTACCTGTCCATACTTCATATGGAGTTAGGTTTAACTTCTCGTTAATCATAGATCGATTTTGAGTGTAGCATGCATTATTTACAGCTTCTGCCCAGAACTTTTGGGAAATACCAGAATCTGCAAGCATTGTCCTTGCTGCCCCCTTAAGCGTTCTGTTCCTTCATTCTGCAACTCCATTTTGTTGAGGAGTTCGAGCGGCTGAGAATTCATGCTTAATTCCTTGGTCTTCTAGAAAGGATTCAAGATTCTGATTTGAGAATTCAGTGCCTTTGTCACTTCGAATTCTATCTATACTTGATGATTTCTCATTCTGAGTGCGTTTCAGCAGCTTGATCAACTTCGGACCGGTCTGATCTTTACTGCTCAAAAATATAGTCCATGTAAAACGTAAGTAATCATCAATAACAACAAGAGTATACGACATTCCCCCTAAACTTGTTATAGGTATAGGACCAAACAAGTCCATATGTAAAAGTTCTAAGCAGTGAGAGGAGGATTTGGCATTCTTGTTTTTTAAGGATGATTTGATCTGTTTGCCCATTTGGCAAGCATCACAGATCTTATCCTTGGCAAAGTCGATCTTGGGCAGACCGACAACTAAATCATGTTTACACAGGCTAGAGATAGTCTTAAAGTTGAGATGATTCAAGCGTTTATGCCATAGCCAGTGTTCATTATTCTCGATGAAGCAAGTAGGATTATCAGGTTGAGCAAAATTCCAGTTAATCTTATATGTTTTTCCATTTCTGATTCCTACAAGCATGGTCATACCGTCTGACGTTTACCAGTGCAAGTGTGTTTGTGAAATTCAACAGCATAACCATTATCACATAATTGACTTATACTTATCAGATTATAGCATAGATTTTCAACTAATAGCACATCATTGATAGTAATATTACCATGGACAATCTTACCCTTGCCCACGGTCTTACCCTTTGAGTTATCCCCGAAGATGATCTTTGGTCCAGTACATTCTGTGACGTCAGACAGCAGCTCGACGTTTCCTATCATGTGACGAGAACACCCACTGTCTAAGTACCAGTCCGACACTTGTTTCTTCAGTACCTGTCATCAAGCATAATTACTGTTGGTACCCAATCCTACTTTGGTCCAGAACGGATTAGCCCTTTGGGAACCCACACCTGAATCAGCTTTAATGGCTTGTGTGTGTCTGGTGTGTTGTGAGCTGATATGTTTCGATATTGTGTGTGATGATCTGTGCGATATGGAAGTCTTTGATTCTTATAAGGTAATCTATATCTTCGTTGAACTGGTTTTGAGTTATAGTAGTTGGATGGTCTTCCTTGCCTTAGATCTTGCACCTTTAGGTTTGGTCTGATAGACACAAAGCTTGCTGGTGCCTTTTCTTTGGCTTGGTCAACGTACCCAATTCCTTTTCTCAAACCTTGATCCCCGAAGGAGACTCCCGTTGGAATTGTAGGCACTTCGGTTTCATATACTGTGCTGGATCTAACAAATGTCATCTGTTTGATTTTGTTCTTTACCAGCAACAATTCAGATTCATCTTTGGTGCAGTCATTGATGTCAAAGCCTATGCCGGTGATGTCACCGGCATTTCTTTGTACCTCTTGCAATTCTTCCAGTGATGCTCTTGATTTTGTCCATGTTTTGAAAATATGAGAAATCTTAGCATTTAGTGTACTAATTCTCTTGTTTTCTTCATGGAGCTGATCGTAAGAGATTTTCAGCTTATTCAGCTCGATCTTTAGACTATTGCATTCACCTAGCTCAGAGCAGCTTGGTTTGATATGCTCATCTATTTGATCATTGGCTTTAGCTTTAGTTTTCTCAAATGATTTAGCTAATATTCTATAATCATTAGTCATGTCTTGCAGTGCGGACATAAGCTCTTCACGTGTGAATTCATTTGAGTCAAGATCGAATACCTCGTCTGTTTGACTCATTTCTTCGTCTGCTATTAGACATTGAATATCCTCTTCGCTTTCGCTGGATGAATATTCGGAGCTTTCTGAATCTGAGTCAGTCTGAGCCACTTGCTGTTACCTTCCTCTGCTACTAGAACCTTTTGGGACTTCCCATGATGATTTTTATGATCTTTGTAGTGCTTCTTTTTCTTGTCATCTCGATGCTTTTCTTTTCGTTCATCCTTCTTCGGTCTGGTGCAGTCTGCAATAAAGTGTCCGGTCTTACCACAATTGTAGCAAGCCTGATCATTAACAGCATCATCTTTTCTCGATTTATACTGATGAGAAGGTTTGAAATTCCGTTTGTTCTTAGACATGAATTTACCAAATTTCTTGATAAATAATGACATAGCATCATTACTTATCTGTTCGATAGATCGGTCTGTTGAGGGGGTAGTCTGTTCTGGAATGGCTGCCAGTGCTTTGTTTGGTTGAGAGATGAATGGCTCTGCTTCACCTCTGGTGATCAGTTCAAACTCATACGCCTTAAGATCTGCGAACAGATCATGGAGTTCAACTTTATTCAGATCTTTAGACTCCATCATTGCAATAGTCTTGACATCCTATTCTTTTGGCAATGCTCTCATTACTTTCAGAGCAATCTCCCTGTTAGAGTATTCCTTGCCTAGACCATTTAGTTCATTGATAATGCCAGTGACTCTTTCATCAAACTCGTTTAGAGTTTCTCCAGGCTTCATTTTTATGCTCTCAAATTTTTGTAGAGCAACGGTCAGCTTGTTTTCCTTAGTCTGGTCGTTCCCTTCACATAGTTGTGCTATCTTCTCCCAAATTTCTTTAGCAGTTGAGCACATTTTAATTTTACTGAACATATTCTTGTCCAATGTCTTGAACAAGATGTCTTTGGCTACGTTGTCTAGATTTGCTTTCTTCCTTTCTTCATTCGTCCAGAGGGATCTGTCCTTCTCGACCATTTGGGGTTCACCACCAGTAATGGCGGCTGCTGTATTGACTTTCAGAATTTTCATTGGTCCATCAGTGATGACGAACCACATATCGTCATCCTGTGCTGCCAGATGAGCTTGCATTCTGATTCTCCAATCATCATAGTCTTCTTTTGAGAACATGAATCTTGTTGAATGATGCCATCAGACCAAGTTCTTTGATGATTAAGACGCCCTGCTCTGATACCACTTGTTAGGGTCGATCTGGAGTGTTTAGAGGGGGGGGGGGGGGGGGGGTGAATGAACACTCCTTTAAAATTAATCCTTTTTGATTTCTCTCGGGTTAGTGAAAGAAATCTATTTCTTAATCAACTTTTCTGCAGAACAGACCACTGAATATTTTAGTGCGGAACGGTCTGTTCTAGACTAGTAAGAACGGCTCGATGGCTTTGAGAGTATAACGTAGTGCAGAATGATAGAAGACAGAATGTGTTTCTGGAAGTTCGAAGGTGGTGTAATCCTTCTACGTCTCCCCTTCTTCCAATTAAGGAAGGATTCCACTAGAAGACTTTGATTTATACAATCCTGTTGTACAAACCCGATTCAGCTGGATTTACCTCACTACCAGACTGAAACTCCTAGTCTCTTGATCTGTTCAGACACACACTGTCTGACAGTTACAATTGATTCTCACTTCTCTATCTTAGTAAAGAATACAAAAGACAGACTGATCTTGTCTATGCACACAATGATCCTATGATGATCAAATATTACAATATGATGTGCTTATAAAAACTTTTGAGCAGACTGTTAAAATGAATATCTTCTGAAAGTGGTTCTGCTCAAGAATATCTGAAGTTGTAAGCTTGTGCTGTTTTTCTTTTCTGTTCGTTTCTTGATTGATCAGTCAGCCCGTCTGAGCTCTTTAGTTGCATCCTTATATAGTTGATTGTACCAACGACATTATTTCCTTTTCTGTGCAACTCTTGACTCTGCTCAGTCTCTGAATAAGCTTCAGTCTTATTCCTTTAGGCACTTGTCATTCTGGTCTATGCTTTCGGCGACTGTCAGGTAAGCTCTTCTTTGTCTTCTTACCTTTTAAGGTAATCTTCAGTCCTTGGTCTTTGTCACCATTAATTGCATCATTAAATGCTTCAATAAATAGCCGTTAATGATTCAGACTGAAGAGCAAAGCTTATACAACCTTGTCTGCTCTGATCTGATTAAATTTGAGCTGATCTCGTGCTTCGATCTGATCAGGCTGATGTTCATCGATCCGTTCTGATTTTTGCGATAGACCATATCGGCGTGATCTGCTTTGAACATCGATCTGGTTAGACTGATTTTCATCGATCCGTTCTGATTCGTTTTGTCATCTTTAAAATCCGAAACTAACAGAAAGCGAAACTTGTAGCAGATGCGCTGAACCGAAAAGTGCAAGGTACAATGGTAGCATCAATGTACGCTTTGCTGTTTGAGTCACCTTTGATTTCGAAAATCAGAAAGACTCGAAGGACATACCATACAAATATTGATTGAAGAAATTGGTTCTGTCTCATCAACCAACGAGATTTTAAGAAGCCATTCAGTGGTGGGTTACGATTAAACAATCAGTACATAGCATCGAATCCTATCGATTCAAAGGAAGTGTTACTGTTGAAAGTACACTATAGATGACATAGTGTTATTCTGGGAATGATGAGATGTATCATTCTTGAGATTTTATTCTGATGGGATGGTATAAAGAAAGAAATTTTGGAAATCTCGTGACAAATTTTTTTGACATGCCAGCAGGTCAAGATGAAAATACGAGACCTAATGGAATACTACAGAATTTGTAAGTACCACAATGAATTTAAGGAAACTTCTAGTTTTGAGTTTTATAACTCAAATTGTTTAGACCAAACAGAGATTGTGAAACAAGTTGAAATTGACTATTCAATACAAGATATTGATTTCATATGATAGTCTATATGTCTATGAGAAAATGACATGTTTGAGATGTGGATAATGTGGTTTAGTTACAGTGAGTATTTTGTAACAACTGTATCTGATTGAGATCCGAGGATAATATCATAATTCGAAAACTATTTTCAGAATGTCATGGATACTAAGTTAGCAATGAGTATTGCTTAGCATAACCATATTGATGGATAAACTGAGAGAATTATCCAAATTTTGGAAGTTATTGTCTCAATTAATATTGATGAATTTAGTGAGAATTGACAAAAATCACTATTCACAGTAGAATTTTCCTATAATTCAAGTCCAAACAACTTTTGGGATGGCATCGGTTCAGGTTTTGTAGAACCAGAACTACCGATCACTGATATGATGATAGAAAATTGATAAGAAATTTTTGGCATAACTTGAGATTGTTGAGAAAATGCCAGAAACGATAAAATTGTGCGAAAACGATTGAAATTTGCTTAAGGTGAGCAGATTTGCTACACCAAAGAGAAATATATCATTAGGCTTTCGAGTTGAGAATCAGGTAAATATGAAGATATTACCTTTGCGATGATCAATACGATTCGTTAATTGAGATACGATGTTGCCTCGATATTTTGAACCTTGTAGAGTCACAGAGAAGTTTGGTTCAGTGGTATATCGTTGACATTACCACAACAGTTGTTAGTGATACATGATGATTCTTATGTATCTAGGAATGAGATTGAGACATATCATATGACTTAAATTGTTGAGTTATACCCAGTTTTGCGATTTCGAGGACGAAATCAATTTAAGAGGGGAAGAAGTGTGAGGCCTCGTTACTATTTAATTATGATTAATCCGGATTAACGATGCTTAAGCAAACCCAGGTGATTAAAAGATGGGAATTCGAATTGAGGTATTCCGGATCACAAAACTTTATTTTTAATTGAGATAAAATACATCAAATAATAATTAAAAAGCAAAGACATGCACAAGCTTTATGGAAGCCACCACACTTGATTTATGACTCCTTCTCTCTCATCCATTTAATCAAAAAATTCCTCCTCCATCTCTTTAGTGTTCGAACCTTCAGCCTTTCTTAGCATAAATCCTCTTGCAATTTTTGAGTGCATGCCACATGCAATGGTGGATTTGGGAAGGAAACAAGATAAGAAAACCGAATTGGAGCAAGAACTTGAGTGGAAGAAGCAAAAGATGAAGAATTCAGCAAATACAAGAAGCAAAAATTGGTTTGTGCATTTGGGCACAAATGTAATCTGCAGTTTTCAGTTTGTTCATTGTCTGGTATGTCGCGTTTTATGCATGATTAAGCTTCGAATTTGAAGCTAACTCCTCTGATAATGAGTTTTAGTATTTGGTCTTACCTTTAATTGGCCACCAAAATCAGCTAATTTGGATTTAAGATGAAAATGTTATGGTCATTTTACCAACATGTGTCAAATCTGGAAATCCACTGCATGCGAGTTTAACACATTGTGTTCTTCGAATTTCTGGGAATAAATGGCTACGCATTTGAAGTTTTAGGTTCTAATAGGAGTTGTAGTATTCAAAGTTAGCTTTCATTTGGAATTGGCCTCACGCAATTTGGAGTTCATATGCATAATGTATGCTAATTTGACCACATAGTGCTCAATCTGGAAAAAGGATTCCATACGAGTTTTCAGGCTTGTACGTTTGTCAAATAATGTACATCAAGATGAACTATTTTGCTTGAAGCTCACAAGAGATGTATTGTATAATTGTGCGTTATCTTGCATTATAATCTGGCCTCACATGATTTGGAGTTCATATGAGTGAGTTAGGACGTTTTCCCTATCCCTGCTCAATCTGCACTAACAGAGCATATTAGAATTCGATGAGTTATGCTATGAATCGACCTCTAGACCTATGAATTAGCTAAAATTCATGAAATATGAAATGAACCTTGTTGTTGTCGAATGTTTTCCACTGGTTTGAAGTCATTTGGAGGTCTTATGAAATTATAGTGATTTTTCTACGAAAATAGGTCAAGCTGAAAATTAAGAGAATCATTAAGGGTCATGTTAAGTTGCATTTGATGCAATGCACTATTTGAACACTTAGTGTTATTTTGGAATTTACATGACCAGGTTAACAGATCTCGATGTTGATTCGAGGAGTACTCTGTAGATATAGCATTGGTCCGAGGTACGTTGAAATGAGTTTTATCATGACGTCTGGCAAAGACGTGTAATGATGCTAATGTATGGCCTTATATGTCATTATTTGATTTATATGACTTATTTGTCACTAAATGATCTTGTGTGACTATATGATAAATGGAGATGCATAGAATTTCATGATATGTGAATTACATGATATGTATACATTTTCACATGAGATTTTATGACATGTTGAATTGCATATGTCATATGATGCATAGATGAATACATGGGCATATAATATTGATCTATCCAATCCTTTGATATCCTTGTTGATGATTGAGTTGATTTACTCTGAGTGTCGGGACGACGAGCACGGCGATGACAGGCATTATAGGTAGCAACTGTAGTCACGCGCGTATCACCGGACCTAGACACGAGGGATGGACGAGCACAGCACATAGGATGAGTCTGCTAGCGCAATGTGAGTGTGTTGTCACCCTCTGCTCGAGCTGATAGTATTTGATGATACCTTCATTTGGACTCCGATATTTGGTATCTTGATATTCGATTCTTTGTACCCATTCATACATCGCATTCATACATGGTATGCATTGCATGATACTTTGTCATTCTTGACGTGATTCTATTTATTTCTCGTACTGGGTTCTGACCCCCTTCGCGGGGGGTTGTCGTGTCTTTGTTGTATGGGTATGACAGGTGGTACAGGTAGACGTACTACGGATGCTCGAGGTTAAGCATCGATGAATACCGGAGCTCCTTGAGAGCGAGCTCAGGTTCTGTTTTATGTTTTGAGTCCCGGTAGTTGTTAGAGTATTTTGACTTATGTTTTAAATTTACCGGGGTATGCCCCGAGTATCTGTATTTTAATTATGCTACTATTGGTTGATTTATACTTGGTAATTATGTTATGAGCAACATGTTAAATTGGAAACTAGAATTATATATTTTCAGTATCAGTATATATGTATCACCTAAAAGCGAAAAATCTTAGGGCCGTTTGACAAGACATTTGAAATAAATCTTCTGTTGTTTACGCAAATAATCATTATGTGTTCATTAAACACCACATTAGGATCGGGCCCTCACAACTATTGTCAAACACAAGTATTATGCACTCTTCATAGATCAAATAATGTTAATTATAACAATCAAGATTATCATTGAGCATCTTATAAGCCTACTTTTCAGACAACTTCTCCACTAATGATAGTCACTCCCTAGACTCGGATCAAAATGACTTAATATGCTTGTATTGTCAGGCCTAGGTGTCAGCTACAAAGAATCGGTAGGATAAAATCAAAGAAGAGAGGATATGTAAATTCGCATTCAAGCAAAACTCGAACTCTTTTCCTTGTAATGTGCGGCTTTGGTTACATTCTTATGGGAGACATTTACTTAATAGGGGACTAGACATCTATATAACAATCATAACATGAAACTCCAAGCTTATTGCCATTCTTTTCCTTATTTTCACTGATTTCCTCGTTGCTTTTATTATATATTTTTTGGCGCATTTCACTTTTCTTGGTAATCGCAATCATCTCATTCATCAAACATCTTGCACTAATCTCCTCACCAATATATCATTTAAGTGAATTGAATGAGATTTTTATTATACTCCCTTAAAGTGAAAGTGGAAATTCATTTTAGGCTCATAGGGTAGGTCTAGCGAGTTTAGGAATGAATGTCGAGTAGGGTCTAACTGTATGCATAGCATACACCATTATTTTACAGTGAGGCTCAACTGTGACTCTATAGAATGATGTGAACTATGTAAGCTTGAAAGACTCAAAACAGTCCAAAAATTAAGTTCGCAACTATAAATTTCGCTTCAAAATGTCTTCAAATAGGTTTTATGATAACTCTAAGATGCTCAAGACATGTCATCAAGTTCACACATATCATCACTACTCTAAATGCAATCAACAAGTTCATATCTCAATGTGCTCAAAATATTCTTCATTTTCAACATGTCAACTCAACTCAAGATATTCACAAGAAGTCTACAATCATCAAGACTCAAGCCATATGTAGAGTAGAACTAGTACCATCATGGCGTAGAGTCACTGCTTTAAATGCAATTACACCATATAATTTTTTTTGTTTGCTCTTCATAAGATAATTCAAGATCAAGACTAATCTAAATATTCGCAGCAGCTCAAGAAAAACAATCAATCAATGACTCACTACTCCCCCAAACTTAAACATTGCATTGTCCTCAATTGAATAAGATTTGAAATTAGGGACAACAAATACATGTGGTGACGACCGTCAGTAATCGTCACTCTCATCCTCAGCTTCTTCATCATCGGTGGGAGTGTGATCAAAATTGGAGTCAACACAAACAAATAAAATTAATATGCAGACCAACTAAAAATAATATCAAAATGGAGATAAGTGAAAGAAATAGTTCTTGATTTATAGTCCCAAACTGGACTTATTACCACATTCCTCAAAGGTTGGGACGGTTTGTGGAGCACGAATCTCCTGAATCTACTGGGTAATGCCTCAACATCTCATTATTAACGGCGTAAGTGCCTAAAATATGATCACTTACCTTAATGGCTCCATTCAGTATACCTTAGTAAAAGTGAATGGTCCAACCCATGAATCCTTTCGCTTTCTTTGAAAAATGCAAGGTGGTCGAGATTTATGGAATTCAACGTCTCCCTTGCAGATCTTTCTTTTCTCATTCTTATTTTTATTGGCTCTCTTCTTCTTCTTGCCATGATCAGATTCCTTATTCTCTTGCTTGTTCTCCACCTCCCCCTATGCCTCTCCTTGCACTATATCAACAGGCAAAATGTTAAATTTCATCAATAATAAATCATGTGTGTGAGTTGTGTGCGTGTGGTGAGGTTTTAAACATATCAAAAGTAATTTGATGTCCTCATACACGGAGGATCAACTTCCCTTCTTGAACATCAATCAGTGCCCTCCCAGTAGCAAGGAAGGGCCTCCCAAGTATCTGCTGCATGTCTACATCCTCTAGCATGTCCAATACATGGAACATGTAATCATTAACCTTCACTGGCATGCCCTCGATGATTCCTCGAGGATAAGAGATGGACTTGTCTGCCATCTGCAATGAAATTCGAGTGGGCTTCAGCTCTACTATACTCAGTCTCATGAAAACCAACAAAGGTATTAAATTAACGCTTGCACCTAAATCACACATAGTTTTTTAAAAATAAAAAGGACCCAAGAACGCAAGGTATAGAGAAACTCCCTGGATCTTTCAACTTCGAAGGCGATTTATTTTGGACTATTGCAAAGCATTCCTCCGGTAAATTGATTGCCTCTTGATCTCCCAGATTCTGCTTTTTTTTATATTTATAAGATATCCTTCTTGAACTTAGCAAAACTCGGTATTCGAAATAGAGCATCAGCAAATGGTATATCAATATGTAACTTCTTGAAAACTTCAAGAAACTTTGCAAAGCTAGCATCTACCTTAGATCACTTAATGAAGTAGGAAAATGAGGAAGTATGTGTACTAGTGTGGTAGAATACTTACTTTTGTCGCTCGTATTTTCCTTTGGCTTGTCATTGGCAGCCTCTTGCTTGATGGGATGCTCAACCTGGGCTGCAATTCGATCACTTTCTTTCTCGTTATCCACATCATGTTGTGGACCAAGTTCCTTGCCACTAAGTGTGATTGCGTTGGCTTTCTCACGAGTATTAGTCGTTGGTGAGGTTTGAACTTTTCCAGCTGACGAATTCATCATCTGTCCCAGTTGAACTTGCAAATTCTTTATGGCTGCATCTTTATTTTGTATCCTTGTTTCTGTTGCACCTATGAATTTGGTTAGGAGTTCCTCCATGCTCGGCTTTCCATCTCCTTGAAATCAGGGGGCGGTTGGGTTGCAGTACGTTCTGATTGGCATAGAAAAGACCCAGATGATAAGTGTTCTAGTATGGGTACTGCTGGAGCTGGCTGTTCCCTACGTAATTAACAGCTCCATTAGTTTTTACAAGCGGTTCAAAGGTAATGTCTTTCACTTGCATCACTGGTGCACTTAAGCTGTCAATCTTCTTTGTCAGCGCTTCAATCCTGGTGATGAGAGCAGTGAAAGTGTAGACTTGGAGTAAACCTGCAACATTCATTGGTATGTTCCTCTCGGAGTGCCATTGGCAGCTGTTTGCTGTCATTTCTTCCAGCAAGTTATAAGCCTCCTCTTGCATCTTTCTCATGATCGTTCCTCCAGCTGCTGCATCAACCATGGCATGATTCGAAGCAAATAAACCATTATAGAATGTTTGTACCTGAAGCCATATTAGAATTCATGATGAGGCATCTCCTAAGCAACTCCTTGAATCGTTCACATGCCTCATATAACGTCTCTGGGTCATTCTGTGCAAACGTAGTGATATGGTGCGCCTCTTCGCAGTCTTGGATGGGGGAAAGTATTTTGTCAGAAAAGCTTGCGCCTTCCCATCCCAAGTCATGATTGACCCTGCAGGCAAAGAATTTAACCATGTTTTAGCTTTATCTTTTAGAGAAAAGTGGAACATTCTTAATCTGACGGCATCGTCAGTAACACCAGTATATTTGAAAGTATGGCAAATCTCCAAGAAGTTGGAGATGTGAGAATTGGGATCATCAGTGGTCGATCCTCCAAACTGTATGGAGAGCTGGATCATCTGAACAAGCACAGGCTTGATCTCAAAACTGCTAGCCTGGACTTGCGGTCTGGTCACACTCTAATGAGGTCCTTGGAATGAAGGCTGAGCATATCCATGAGTGAGCGAGGTTGGACATCACTATTCTCGGTGTTTCGATCTTATTCTGCAATTTGAATTAAAACGTGTTTTGATTCCTACGACAAGTTCTTTCGATCTCTAAAGGTTCGAGTGTAGGTCCTTCACTTCTTAGCATAAACTAGGAAGTAATAATCTGCAAGAACAAAGCAAACACCAACCGAAGTCACCGATAGTAAAACTAAAATGCAAGATAAAAGGAAAATAAAATAAAATCAATAAATGGCTAAACTACAGCTAATTAATCTTATCTAATATTACTAGACTAGTCTCCGGCAACGAAGCCAAAAACTTGATCGCACTTTTCTTTAACACAAAATATTTACCAATCCAGTTTTAATGTGCGAATTAAACCGCAAGTGCACGGTGTCAAGTTTTAGTATAGTAAAACGAAGTAAGGATGTCGTACCCACATGGACTATCAGTAATTACCAGATTTAATTAGCTTAACTATATTTAACCTACGAATTTGTTATGAATAATTGAATAATTAAAAACTAGTTATCAAGAAGTAACCAAACCACAAAAAGAGAATAAAGTAAACAGTATAGAAAAATATCCAGACTTCGGTTCCTTGGGTAATCCCCCACAATTAATCTACTAGTTATGATTGAGATTAATGCATCTAAGGTGACGCATTTTCTGGGAATATCTAATATACTTTCTCGAGTAACTCTCGTTTACTTATTTATCAAATCAATATCGCAAAAGCTTTATGAAAACTTCTAGCCTTCGATTACTATATCTATAGCTATCACACATGTATTTGACGTCATCTCTCGATCTCGGTCTGAAATTCATGGTATGAGTTATTTTTCCCGTATGACAATATTATCTCTCAATCTCAATCACAATACTAATATCAATATTATCTCTCAATCTCAATCACAATACTAATATCATTCAAAGGGTGGCTAATCCATTAAAAGCATTACAATCATAACACAAACACAAAAGATAGCAAAAAGCTCAATCATAAACTAGAATTAAAATCATGGGTTCATACAAAAGATTCCATCGTCTCGATAAACTAACTTAGCCTAGCATTATAATGGAAAACTAATTTTTTATTATATCAAGCAACATAACAGTCATTGAAAATTCGAATATAAAACCAAACAAAGTTCAAAGATATGAATAAATAATAGACGTAGACTCCTTGCGTTGATCCGGTGTTCCGTCTCTAGTTGCTTGGATCCCTCCTATTGTGTATGGCGACTCCTCCCAATCTCTAGGTTTAAAATTCCGATTCAAAAGTCCCTTTTGTGGTGAAAATATGCCCTTATATAGTAGGTGGGACAAGCCCATGAAAATATAGTAGGAAGGATGGCCCAACTTCTGAAAAAGGAAAGAAATTCGCACAGGACTCTGAAGGCGATCGATCGCGCATTCTGTCCAAAGGAGATTGATCTCCAATCTTTAAGATATCGATCGCTTGCCGTCTTTTTGATAAGTGTGATTTTTACACTTATTTCTTGATGATATAATGAGCTTTCGTATTGTTTTTGTATATTTCAGGAATCAAAGGCCAAGTTCATGAAAGTGTAGGATTTTTGCTTAAATGATGAAAAAGGACCCAAGCGGATGAACCAACTGAAGAATCGGCGAAAACTCAACTTTTGGAGAAAATGAGCCACCGATCGAGTGGTACACATGCACCGATCGATCGCCAGAATAATTACGTTGAGTTGGAATTTACGATCTACCGAAAACTCAACTCTATGGTGCTAAGTGTGAAGTCTTCTCTGATCACCAAAGCCTCAAGTACTTATTACTCAAAAAGATTTGAACATGAGGTAGAGGCAATGGATCGAACTACTGAAAGACAATGACCTCACAATCAACTATCGTCCTAGGAAAGCGAACAAAGTGGTAAATGCATTGACCCATAAAGGCATGGGGAAAATGATATTAACTTCACTCTTGGTTCAACCATTGTGAGAGACAACCAAGTTAAATCAGGATAGAGATCCTAGTCTAATGAAATTAAAAGAGCAAGTCAAAGAGGGAAACGACTCTTAATTTCAGGCATACAACGATGGAGCTTTGTGGATGAAAGAACGATTATGCGTACCAGATGTAGATAACCTTAGACAAGAGGTGATGTCAAAAGCACATAAATCAAAATTCTTAGTCCACCTTGGAACTGTAAAAATGTACATGGACTTGAAAGGAAGCTTCTAGTGGAGTGGAATTGATGTGGCTAAAAATAGACACATGTACTGTATTTAATTGTCTATGATTAGGTATATTTTAATGATTAATTTGATGCATATGCTACCTAATCATATATTTGTGTAAATGTTGGTGGAATCGAAGAAATCGAGCTAATAACGATGAATAAGGATCGAAAAATGCATTGATGATGAAAAATGATCAACGTAGACCAAGAAAAATGCATAAAATTGATAAAGGAGCGCGACCCATTGCCAAGAACTGACCGATCCATCGTGCCTGACAGAAAGTTTTGGCCAACAAAAATTTTGCTGGACCGATCGATTGGTACATATGACCGATCGATCGGTCCTCGAATAAAAATGAAAAAAAAAATTAGTGCAACCCATTGTGCGAAGTGGCCGATCGATCTCTCCAGAGTTCGAGTACAACAAGTAAACTTGAGTTTTTACCATCTTTTGAAGATTCTAACCTAATTCTATCAGCCTCCACCCCCTATATCTCGAAAATATGGCCTCATAACACAAGAAACAGACTTTAGATCTAGATAGATTATTTCTCTCAATTGTTGAATAAGAACTTGAAGATTCAAAGGCACGGGGAAGGAAGTGACGCTCCAAAATCGTGCTACTCTTTTAGTAATTCTTTACTTTGTTTTTATTTATGCTTTTTACAATAGATTTTGATTGTTTTGATTTAGCTATGAGTAGCTAAACACTTTTGATTCTCGAGTCATCCTTGGAAATATTTCATGAGATTCATGTTCTTATATTGATTTTTATTGAATATCAAGAGTTTTTCTATTATTTATTGCCATGATTGATATGTTGATAATGAGATTGACCATCTAATGGTTTTACACAATCTAATG
The DNA here is from genome assembly GCA_907163345.1 of Haberlea rhodopensis. Taxonomy (NCBI): domain Eukaryota; kingdom Viridiplantae; phylum Streptophyta; class Magnoliopsida; order Lamiales; family Gesneriaceae; genus Haberlea; species Haberlea rhodopensis. The sequence goes on from CAJQUN010000104.1 coordinate 1,843,116, forward strand.
CTTGAACTTTGAAGCAACTAAGATTGACAATTTCTGTTGTTTGTGTTGTTAAATTCTTAGGGAAAACGCTTGACTAGATTAAGCATAGACGTTTGGATTATGTTATCTAAATTTTATCATTTTTACTAATTTTGAAAGCTATCGCCAATATCAATCTTAACTGTTGTTGTTTTGATTGATTAAATGGTCTGGGTTAACTTAGAACTCGTGGGCTATTTTACTATGCATAAGGTGAGAGTAGCTGAATATCCAATGATAAATATTCAATAAAAATTGAATCTTTTGTGAGATGATTGAATTTATAGTTTCAAGGTAAAGTCGACTGAAAGCCAAGAATCGTCTTTCTCATAATTTAATTCACTTTAATTTTAGTTTTGCTTATTAGTTAATAACTTTGTTTTTAAATTCATTAGTATAATTCAACCTTCACACCCCTTTTTTACTTTGTTAGGATCGAGGTAGTGTTTAGAAGGGGGGATTGAATAAACACTAGATTCAATTTAGATTTTTGTCGGGTTAACTGTAAACTGTTAAGTATTACAGTTGATTCTCAATATCAGGCAAGTCAGCAGACACTGATTATAGTGCGGAAGACGTCTGCTGGACTTGTGAGGAATAAAACTGAGTAGTAAATAAGTAATAAATAAATGACACAAGTATTGTTTCTGGAAGTTCGAAGCACAACGCTTCTACGTCTCCCCTTCTTCCTTTGCAGGAAGGATTCACTAGAAGACTTGGTTTACACTTTACAGTATACAACCTTCTTAGGCACTCACACAACTTGGCCTAAACTCCTAGGAATCACAACTTCTTACTTTGTTTACAAAAGATTCTATGACACTCTTTACAAAATAAACTTTTAGCTTCGAGTGTTCTTGAGCAGCAGACTTCAGTTGGAAATAATCTATCACAGATTCAGTTGCACTGCTTGTCTGCTCTTTTGCTGAACTTTTTGAATATCAGTAATCTGATTTTCTGTTTACAATGAAGTGTTTATCTTTGTTTGAATAAATCGCTCAGCTAACCTCTTCATTCTTTGCTTGGACGTATTTATAGAATCAGAGGTCCAACGATAGCTTTTCTATATTAGGAATAGATCAGCTTTCCAAATTCAGATTGTCTTCTTTCCTGTTTTGTTAAGCAACGACTCTTTTATTCTGACGGTAATGGTGGCGGAGATATAGCAGGGTGCGCCGCTCTGTTGTACCTTTGTCAGAGAATGTTGTACTTATTTTGTCTCGTTGCTTAGTGCTCTTACTGGATGTTTAGACTTCTGCTGGTCTTCTTTGTTCAACTGGTCGTTTATCCTTTTGTGACCAGTAGATGTCTCTGTTAAGTGTGAGACTATCCGGTTGATGGTTGTCCAGTAGATGTCCATCCAGTTTATGTTTATCCGGTTGATGTCTGTATCAAGTTGATGTCCGTCCGGTTAATGTCTATCCAGTTGGTAGCCATCCAGTTGATGTCTGTCCGGTTGGTAGCCTTCCAGTTGATGTCTGTCCGGTTGGTAGGCATCCAGTTGATGTCTGTCCGGTTGGTAGCCATCCAGTTGATGTCTGTCCGGTTGATGTCTATCCAGTTGGTAGCTTCAACTTAAGACAAATCTATTTCTACAAAATATAGCTAATACATGACAAATTTTAAATAAACAATGTAGACCGGAGAGCTTCGATCCACTTAGATGCGGGGAGGAAGAGCTTCGATCCACCTTGTTTCAGAGAGGGAGCTTCGATCGGGGAGATATTCAAATGTATATTCATCAGGCCTCCATGGTTCATGGATTCACCCATGAAAATATTCTATCTCTGTTTTCCCCCTTTTTGTCATCAGCACCCAGATAACTCCTGATTATAGTTCCTGACTGATGATGAGCATCAGAGCAGGATCCAAACGCTGAAGCTTAACGGAGCTGGGTTAGATAAGTAATCAACCCATGAGGGGTTGATTTAGATAAGTAATAAACCCATGAAAATGAATAATTGCGAAGAGGAAACCAAGGAATTTTCAAGGAGTTGAAAATAATCATGATGAGTGAATGTGTGGTATAAAAACAAAAAAAATAAGCCTCTATTTATAGAAGAATTTAATTAAGTGTGAACACAATAATGATGTGACAATACATATGGAGAAAGTCAAATGAAAACAGTAAAAAGATAAGAGTAATTAATAAGGGGTCAGAAAACAATACTATTTCCTCCCTAACCAATGTTGGGAATAGTCGCGCTTTTCGGTAGACGGTTGGTGCGGACTTCGAGACCTTGGCTGGGAAGATGGTCTGGACTGATTGGATGCTCCAGCTGCAGTGGATGAACGATTTGCTGGACTCGGATCTCGTTGGGACTGAGGAGCAGGGCGGCTGGATACAGGCAGTCTTCGAATAATTTGAGGGGCAGCAGGCAGGCTGTTGCATAAATCTTGAATTTGGGAAGCAAATGCTGCCTGCATGGTTGCCAGTTGATCGGTCAAGACTTTCTTTGCATTTTCTATCTTATCTCCAAGAGCCAGTGAGGTGGCAGCCTGAAGGGACTCATTGTGTTGATTTATCTGAAGATGAGCCTGCCCTATTCGAGAGAATGAGTCTGCAAATGCATCGGCAACAAAAGTCTGAAGTGTGGTGACAGTAGACGTCAGGCTGTCTTGGTCCCTATATACATGCTGGAACTGCGAATCAGTGTGCTGCTGATGGCTGCCTAGAATAAGAGTCGCAGTGCGCTCTTCTTGTTTAAGCTTGTTGACATCACTGGCTAGTGCAGAAATTGCATTGGAAAGATGTACTAGCTGATCAGCAATGTCAGGTGGCCCTTCCAGAGGGATAGAAGTTTGGAAGTCAAAGAAATCCTCTGAAGGATCTTGAGCCATTGACTGATCCAGAGCCTCTATTTGAGGTGCAGCAGCAGTAGCAAGAACTCCGGGATGATCCTTAATAACTGCAGGGGTGAGTGAAGCAGGGACTTCAACAGTTGGTGCAGCAGTTGCGGCTGTGGCAATAATAGCCATGCTATCAGTGACTTGGTCCATGGCAGCTGCAGACGACATGGTGCGATCATCAGACCGTGAGGAGGACTCGTTGGATTCATGATTACCAGAAGAGATGGTAACCTGATGAACCACAGTCTGAATCACTGTGTCCACATTTTCATGATCAATAATCATCAGTTGGGTATGTTGATCATGCGTAGTACTGGGAGCAGAGGAGACAAGTGGAGCAGTTGGAGAGGAGCTTTCGTTGGCAGGAGGAGTTGCCTCCAAGGCAGTTGAAGCTGTCTCCGCTTCAGTAGTAGCTATCTCCAGATCAGTCGGAGCTATCGCCAAAACAGTAGAAGCAATCTCCAAATCAGTAGGATCGGGGCTTGCATTGTCCACAGCTCTAGAACATGAGTGAAGACCAGTGGAGATGCGAAGATCATGAAGAGCTTGCTCGGCCATTTCCAGTTTTGGTCCAAGAGCATTTAGAACGGCTCTATCATGATTCGCTGTGCCTGAGTCACCGTTGAATTGCTGAATACGGGATTCAACAAAGGCTTGAAGTTCGCCCACATAGTTCATTATTCGGAAAAGATCCCTCAGCTGCAGACTCTTCTCAGGGTCCGTGATTTGAAGATAAGCCAAAATTTGGTTCTCATCTTCTCGTGCTTGATCCAGGATAGGAGTGAAGTCATTAAATCGAATTTTCACCCGTGCCTTCATCCATCGATCAAAATGTTCTAGCTGTGGCTGCACCTTGGCTTCAACTGTATCCATGACCATTTGTATTTCATAGGCAACAAGTGTAGACACTGGAGCCATAAGAATTTTTCCTTTTCCAGCGATGGTGGTCCTTGGAAGTCAGTAGGGACACAAGGACTTGGGTGTCCTAAAACTGATAGAGCCGGGTGCTTGCTGAGAGCTCATCAGTGCGGATGGATTGTCAGCTGGAGCCACTGAGGTAGCAAGTACCATGGTTAATGAAGCAGGTGAAGCAGTTGGTTTCTCAGGTAGAGGATTTTTAGGGCTGGGTTCTTTACCAGGGATATCTTCCGTCGGACCTGCAGAAGAGATGGTATCAGAAGCAGCAATGACTCTCTGTCGGAAAGCAGGAGGAGCCTCTTTTCTGGTTCTGGACTTCTTAGGAGGAGGAGGGGGAGGAGATGACTCAGCGGATTCAGATATGGTTTGTTCAGAATCACTAATAACTTGAGTCGATCGGCGCATCGTCAACCCAACCTCTCTGCCACCCCGCTGTCTGTGTAGCTGAAGATACTTAGCAGTTATAAGTCTGCCTGGATGAAGTTCGGAGAGAGCCCCGGTCTTAATGTTTTTGCTGTCATAAAGGCTGCTTAGTGGTAGGGCAAAGCCTGATTGACCTTTTCCAGAAAAAACGAGACCAGTGAGAATTTGAAATAGTACAACTGACCAGTTTATTTCCAAACCTTTGTATATGGCACTCATAACATCAAATTTTTCTGGGGTGATGATATCAAATGACACGGCTTTACACAGTAGCCCCTTGGAAATGATATCCGCCAGTTGTCGGAAATGACTCTTCATTAACACTTTCCTGAACGGAGGACGTTGAAGGCAATTTGTAGAGTCAGAAAATATGATGCGCATCTCTTCCCTTAGCTCCACTGGAATAGTGGAGAAATCAGTAAGTCCTGTGGAGGGAAGACATAGGTGGGTGGCAAATTCAAGTTGGGTGATTGTAACCAACTGTTCGGAGATGGATGCCACCACGGATCAATCAACAACTTTTGCAGTGGCGAAAAACTCATGTATTTCTTCCTTGTAGAACGTTGGAGCCTGGCTCAGGATCACTAAGAGACCGGAGGTATCCAACTTGTGAAACAGTTCCTTTGTCTCTTTATCAGATGATGTGGAGATTGAATGAAAATCCACATGAACAGCATTAGTGATAAAACTTGGCTGAGTATTCTTCGACATTTCTGATGATTATGTGGAAGAGCAGCAGTAATCCTGTTGAATAAAATTTTCTGGAAAGAAAGTTAATCGCAGTGAATTGTTGAAGAAGATAAAAAAGTAGTGAAACTTATGGCGGTTAAAAGAAAGTATATGTAACGTCGTACTGTAGATGAGCGGACACATGTATACGTGGCGATCATCTAACGATTTGAATAAAATTTAACCAATAAATAAAAGGACACGATTTAGGCGGGAGTGAAATAATTTATTTTACACAAAAATAAATTTGAATTCCGACGTTCCATTAGGTTAATGGGTAAAGAAGGTTATTTTAGTCAAAGCATACTTGGCAAAGTCTGCTGGTATGTAGGGTACGACTGGTAGGGAACATCTACTGGTATGTAGAGTCGTACTGGTACATATACACCTACTGCAGCAGACTATTGTATCACCAGCTGAGCTTAAATAACCAATATAAACTGTAACTGCAAGTCCCCCTTAATTTATGCGAATAAACTAAGTAATTCCCCCTGAATTCATTACCAAGAAAATAATCAAGGATTGATTTCAATTAAACCAAGAATATTTCGAAAGTAGGAAAACTTAGCGTCCGGTAGGGGTTTTGTGAAAATGTCTGCTGTCTGTTGTTCAGTAGAAATATACTCCAGCCAAATTTCTTTCTTCATAACATGATCTCTAATAAAATGATGACGGATGTCAATATGTTTAGTACGAGTATGAAGAACTGGATTGTATGTTATGGCAATGGCAGACGTATTATCACAAAATATGGGTGCCTCTATGGATTCAATTCCATAATCTCTTAGTTGTTGCTGAATCCAGAGCAGTTGAGCACAGCAGCTTCCAGCAGCAAGGTATTCTGCTTCTGCAGTAGATGTTGCTATGGATGTCTGCTTCTTGCATCCCCATGAAATTAGTCTATCGCCAAGAAATTGACAATATCCACTGGTACTCTTTCTGTCAATTTTGCAACCAGCATAGTCTGCATCTGAATATCCAATAAGGTTAAAAGTTGAGTCTCTTGGATACCATAGACCGACATTCTCAGTGCCTTTCAGATATTTGAGGATTCTTTTGACAGCAGTGAAGTGCGACTGCTTGGGATTTGCTTGAAATCGAGCGCACATACAAACTGCGAACATTATATCTGGTCGGCTGGCAGTCAAATAAAGTAAAGATCCAATTACGCCTCGATACATTGTAACTTCGACTGGTATTCCTGAAATATCCAAGTTAAGTTTGGCAGATGAGCTCATTGGTGTAGCAGCAGCTGAGCTGGTACTCATTCCATATTTCTTCAGCAGTTCTTTAGTATATTTGGATTGATTTATCAGAATTCCTTCACTGGATTGCTTGACTTGCAATCCTAGGAAAAATGATAATTCTCCCATCATGCTCATCTCAAATTGATCCTGCATAATTTTAGAAAATCTTTCGCACAATTTTGAGTTAGTACTGCCGAAAATAATATCATCAACATATATTTGAACAAGCAGAGTATGATCACCCTTTGTGAATTTGAAAAGAGTCTTGTCCACCGTGCCAATGGTAAAGTTATAATCAGTCAAATATTTTGATAGAGTTTCATACCATGCACGGGGAGCTTGCTTCAGACCATACAAAGCTTTATTAAGACGAGATACATAATATGGCTGCTGATGGCTTTCAAATCCAGGAGGTTGTTCAACGTAAACTTCTTCCTGGAGTTTGCCGTTAAGAAACGCACTCTTAACATCCATCTGATAGACTTTAAAGTCTTTAAAATCAGCAAATGCAAGAAATATGCGAATTGCTTCTAGTCGAGCTACAGGGGCAAAGGTTTCATCAAAATCAATGCCTTCTTCCTGTCTGTAGCCCTGTGCGACTAATCTTGCTTTATTTCTGATTACTGTTCCATTTTCATCTAATTTATTCCTAAATACCCATTTGGTGCCAATGATAGTGTGATGCTGTGGTCGTGGTACTAAATACCATACTTTGTTTCGCTCAAACTGATTTAGTTCTTCTTGCATAGCGTCTACCCAGCTTGGGTCTAACATAGCATCATCAATCTTCTTAGGTTCTAGGTGAGATATGAATGCAGCATGAAGGAATTCATTAATTAATTGTCCTCTGGTGCGTAGAGGAGCAACAGGGTTACATATGATCTGCTCGGGAGGATGATCCTTCATCCACCGGAGCGGAGGTCCAAGAGAGTTGAGCCCTTCATTTGACTGGATATGAGTGGGCAGTTCAGAAGTGTTGATTGATGCATCTTTTTCATTTGCTTCCTCTACTGCAGCAGGAGTATGTGCGATAGTGTCATTGTCAGCTGGATGAGGTGCATGTTGGCCAGCAGACACCTCTGTTTGGGCTTCAGGAACTTCTGGTTCTAATGAGCAGTCAGTCCTGCTTCTTTCGCGTTGTCTCCAAAAGTTATTCTGGGTCCGGTGGAGTCCACCAGTTCAGACAATAAGCTCGCATTTCCTGTCATATGTCTAGAGCATCCGCTGTCCAGAAACCATTTTGAGCTCCGAACTTGATGCATTCTAGTTTCCTGCAATTAAAGCGATAAAATGATTGGTACCCAATCCTACTTGGGTCCGGGCAGGATTAGTCCTTTCGGAACCCACACTTGTATGACCCTGAGTGGCTTAGGTCGGTGTGTGTTCTGAAATGTGTGTGCCTTCATAAATGATGGTGATGGTCTTGACTGTGTAGTGTGATAATGAGTGTATGCATGTGCTCTTGGTTTGTAGTTCCTGTTATTTGGCATATACCTCTTCTGGATGGGCATACAGTTGTAGTACCAGTTGGGTTAACCTCTCTAGCTGCTCGACCAGTGGGTTTAAGTTCATTTCTGAACTTTTGCCCCGGTTTTAGCTTTCTTGATTGGTTCAACATAACCAATACCTCGGTGTGATGCATGTTCCTTAATGAGTGTTGCTTTAACAGGTTCTTTAACCAGTTCAATCTGATCATATACTGTGCTTGATTTAACAAAATTCATTGTTTGAATCTTGTTTCTTTCTAGACACACTTGAGATTTGATGCCGGATGAATTACTATCATTGTTTGAGTAGCCTATACCGGTGAGATCACCAGCAAGTCTTATCGACTCAAGCATTTCATCTTTTCTGGCAGTAGATGCATTCCATGTGCGAACCAGCTTACTGAGTTCCTGGTGTGCACATGTTGCTTCATCCCTTTCTTTCTCGAGCTGACTTACTTTATCCCTCAAGCTTTTCAACTCAGTGAATTGTTCACAATCACATTCGTTCTATTTTGTTGGGACTTGTTGTTCAGTCTTGTAGTTCTCGAAGGATTTGTACAACATCTGATACTCATTTATCATGTCCTGTAATGCATTTGTGAGCTCAATATGTGTAAATTCAGAAAGATTAGGATCATTTACCTCACAGTCGTCGTTGGCCATTAGGCAATGAACTTCTTCATCTTCACTGTCACTGGATGAGCTGGAAGAAGTTTCTGATTCTGAGTCAGCCCATTTGTTCTTGTTTTCTTCCGCCACCATTACTTTCTGTTCTCTGTCTCTTCTGGATGATCTTCTATTTTCTTTAGACTTTCTATATTCTTTTGGTCCTTTCTTTTGATCATCCTTTCTTTTGGTCCTTTCTTTTGATCAAGACAGTTAAAGCATACAAATTCATCTTCATCTGATATATTCTTGAAGCTTTGTCTTCTTGGGTAGGATTGATAAGTCTTTTGATTTTTCTTCATAAACTTTCCAAATTTCTTGACAAATAGCACCATTGCATTGTTGCATATTTTTTCAGGAGTCATCTCTGTTGTGACAGGTAGAGCTTCAGATGCAGTAAGAGCTTTGTTGGTTGACTGGTGCTGGGTTCATCTTCAATCCGAACACCTAGTTCGAACTCATAAGCTTTTAAGTCAGCAAATAAGTCGTGTAGGTCTATCTTGTTTAGATCTTTTGATTCTCTCATAGCAATCGTCTTTACATCCCATTCTCTTGGGAGACCTCTCATGACTTTTAGAGTGACTTCCCTGTTGGATAGATCTTTACCAAGGCTATTGAGTTCATTTATGATGCCAGTTACTCTTTCATCGTATTCGCTTAGAGTTTCTCCGGACATCATTTTGATGTTTTCAAACTTCTATAAGGCAACAGTGAGCTTGTTCTCCTTGGTTTGATCATTTCCTTCGCACAGCTGAGCAATCTTTTCCCAGATGTCCTTTGCAGTGGGACACATCTTAATCTTGTTGAACATATTTTGTCCAGAGTTTTGAACAGTATGTCTTTTGCCACATTGTCTAGATTTGCCTTTTTCTTTTCTTCGTTTGTCCAGAAGGATCTATCCTTTTCAACCATCTGAGGTTCATCACCAGAGATAGCAGTTGCTGTATTGACTTCATGATATTCATTGGTCCATCAGTGATGACGAACCACATATCATCATCTTGGGCACTTAGATGTGATTGCATACGAATTCTCCAATAGTCATATTCATCCTTCTTGAACATTGGAATCTTGCTGAATGAGGCCATCAGTTTTTGGTAATTTCTCAAGATTGAGAAAACCTGGCTCTGATACCACTTGTTAGGATCGAGGTAGTGTTTAGAAGGGGGGTTGAATAAACACTAGATTCAATTTAGATTTTTGTCGGGTTAACTGTAAACTGTTAAGTATTACAGTTGATTCTCAATATCAGGCAAGTCAGCAGACACTGATTATAGTGCGGAAGACGTCTGCTGGACTTGTGAGGAATAAAACTGAGTAGTAAATAAGTAATAAATAAATGACACAAGTATTGTTTCTGGAAGTTCGAAGCACAACGCTTCTACGTCTCCCCTTCTTCCTTTGCAGGAAGGATTCACTAGAAGACCTGGTTTACACTTTACAGTATACAACCTTCTTAGGCACTCACACAACTTGGCCTAAACTCCTAGCAATCACAACTTCTTACTTTGTTTACAAAAGATTCTATGACAATCTTTACAAAATAAACTTTTAGCTTCGAGTGTTCTTGAGCAGCAGCCTTCAGTTGGAAATAATCTGTCACAGATTCAGTTGCACTGCTTGTCTGCTCTTTTGCTGAACTTTTTGAATATCAGTAATCTGATTTTCTGTTTACAATGAAGTGTTTCTCTTTGTTTGAATAAATCGCTCAGCTAACCTCTTCATTCTTTGCTTGGACGTATTTATAGAATCAGAGGTCCAACGGTAGCTTTTCTGTATTAGGAAGAGATCAGCTTTCCAAATTCAGATTGTCTTCTTTCCTATTTTGTTAAGCAACGACTCTTTTATTCTGACGGTAATGGTGGCTGAGATATAGCAGGGTGCGCCGCTCTGTTGTACCTTTGTCAGAGAATGTTGTACTTATTTTGTCTCGTTGCTTAGTGCTCTTATGGGATGTTTAGACTTCTGCTGGTCTTCTTTGTTCAACTGGTCGTTTATCCTTTTGTGACCAGTAGATGTCTCTGTTTAGTGTGAGACTATCCGATTGATGGTTGTCCAGTAGATGTCCATCCAGTTTTTGTTTATCTGATTGATGTCTGTATCCAGTTGATGTCCGTCCGGTTAATGTCTATCCAGTTGGTAGCCATCCAGTTGATGTCTGTCCAGTTGGTAGCCATCCAGTTGATGTCTGTCCGGTTGGTAGCCTTCCAGTTGATGTCTATCCGGTTGATGTCTATCCAGTTGGTAGCTTCACCCGGTAGATGTCTTTATCCAGTAGGTGTCTTCACCCGGTAGGTGTCTTCATCCAGTAGGTGTCTTCACCCGGTAGGTCTCTTCACCCGGTAGATGTCTTCATCCAGTAGGTGTCTTCATCCGGTAGGTGTCTTCACTCTGGTAGATGTCTTCATCCAGTAGTGTCTTCATCCGGTAGGTGTCTTCACCCGGTAGATGTCTTCATCCAGTCGGTGTTTGTAATCACCAAAACTTAGAAATCGTTTCCCAACATACTTTGTTTCGCATAAAATAACACAAGAATGCATCCTTCAACGTGGGATCAATCCCTTCTCACGCTATTATATTTTTATTACTGTTATTAATTGAGATGGTTAATTTAGACGTATGCGATAAGCACTACTAGGAATGAAGAAAGACATTACAAACTTTGTTGCTTGATGTTTAGTATGTCAACAAGTGACAGCTAAGCACCAACGACCTGGAGGGTTACTACAACCTATGGAAATTCCAGAATGGAAATGTGAAGACATCTCTATGGATTTTGTGGTATGTTTACCAAAATCACGATAGAGCCATGATGGAATATGGGTAATCGTGGATAGAATAACTAACTCCGTGCATTGCCTACCGGTTTGCATGAACTATAACTTGGACAAGTTGGCAACCCTGTACATAGACAACATTGTACGACTACATGAAGTTCATGTAAGTATCATATCGGACAGAGATCCCATATTCATATCAAGTTTCTACTAATGTTTCCAGCAAGCTATGGGAAGTAAGGTTAGTACTGCTTATCATCCGCAAACCGATGGCCAAACTGAGAGAACAATTCAGACTCTCGAAGATATCCTAAGAGTTGTACCATATATTTCATTGTAAATTACAGTGAATTATTACCTCTGGTCGAATTTGCATATAATAACAGTTGTCATAGCAGTATTGAGATGGCACCTTGTGAAAATCTATAGGACGCAAATGTCGATCACTTTATATGTGATGAAGTAGGGGGGATTCAAACTACTTTCCATCATCAGAGAAAGAGTTAAGGCATCACAGTATCGACAGAAAAGTTGTGTTGACCTAAAAAGAAGGCCACTAGAATTTGAGACTAGTGAGAAAGTATATGTGAAGGTATCACCAATGAAGGGAATTGTACGATTTGATAATGTAGGAAAACTAAAACCGAGATATGTGGACCATTTGAAATTTTAGACAAAGTAGTAACTTTTGCTTGCAAAAGAGAATTGCCACCCAGTCTATCATGAATTCATAATGTTTTCCACATATCACAATTAAGGAAATATATTGCTGATCCAAATAATGTCTTAGAAGCAGAAACCCTAGTAACTCAAGGGAACTTGGATGAAACTCTGATATCATTGCTTACGAACATGTTGTAATAAAAGACGTGAGGAAATTTGTTTTTATTTTTTTCTATATATACCAAATAGTATATCATAAACGAAGACAAAAGAAAATATTATTGATCCTAGGAAAGTCAAGAAGGATGAGTTCTACTAAAGTCAGTTAATAAAGCATCTACATAATCTGTAAGTGGACTTTTGTTATATTTTTCTTTCGTTTGGAAAACTTATGTATACTTGAAAAATTCAATCGAATATATAAATTATTTTAAAATTATGATGTCATGAAAATATGAAATACCTGGAGATAAGTGCTATCCAGAGCAACGTGCTACGTGCGGGTGAGCCACCTCTTAAACCTGTGGCACAAAGTGCTACACGTACGGGAGCCACCTCTTAAATCTGTATGAGCTACCTCTATAATCCTTGTATTTTGTGAATCGTTTCAATCTGATTAGTATATGATATGTGTTCTGATATGATGTATTCTGTTTGGTTCAGAGGAGCTAAATTCTGTTAAGCTAAGTGTATTTGTTCATATCAGTTTATGTTTTGATATCTGTTGTGAAATTTGTATCTATAAGTATGTGTTCTTGTCATATTCGATTGTCCTCCGCTTGCTGAATATTTTTCCAAACACTCACCCCTTACATCCTCTGCATCTAAGAACGACGAAGAAACAAAAAAAGATTAGCAATATATCTTTTGGGTTGATTATCTACATCAAATATTTCAAGATTTTACACAATTAAGCTTCCGCTAAACTATGTTAAGAATTAAGTTAAGATTTGATTTTCAGTTGTAAAGACATTTATGTTTATGGAATAAAAGATTTGTTATATTTTAATTTGTGTACAACGAGGCTTGTTTTTTTCGATTTTTATATTTGGTTTCAACGACGGTGTCATGTGCTCAGTCTTTGGCATTAACCACTTAGTGTAGAACCATATTCTGATGAACTATAACCAACCTCGACGTTTTTATCTATGTACAGTACATGCATGAGTAAAGTGATAAAATTTTGCCAAATATACCAGTTAGCCAAGAAAGAATAAAAAAAAAAATTTAAAACTTTACAGATAATTTTTGGCTTGTTGGTCATCTATTCCAACACTAAAGTTTTTCTGAGTTCGATACTATTGAAGCTTAAACTCAAAAACTTTTTCTTGATCGAATAAACCCAAATATTTAAATACTAATGGTATTCGGTTTGATTTGACATGTCTATACAGCAAGTCTATGGTGATTCTATCATCAGCCTTAACCTAGCAAAAACTCCAAACTGATTTTATCTCCACTACTTCTTGCTTGGGTACTTAATGTGTGTGTGTGTTTATATATATATTCACACAAATTTACAACCCTAAAACTTAGCTCTCTGTGAGTGATAATGGTCCTCTGAGTTCTTCTGGAGCGCAGACATATGCGTTCATAATTATGTGATAGCTGTCTCTAAAAACCAGGGTATGCATTAAATAACTGTGTTGTTAAACAGCATTACTAGATGCTGCTCGAGCTCGATTGTGTTGGAAATTTGAATCAAATTAAATGGTGTGTTCATTCATATTGGGGTGCATTTTTTCATGATTAGTTGCTTCCAAATTAAATGGTGTGTCCATTCATGTTGGGATGCATTTTTTCATGATGGATGCTTCCAAATTGTGTCTCTTGATGACATCACTTGGTATACTATATAAGAACAACCCTTGAATGAATTAGATATGGAATTTTGGAAATTCACATCATATTTCCTATCACAAATCATAGTCGTTGTATCTTGGGAGACAAATTGCCAAAGTAAATCGTTAGCACCGTAGCGGGGCAATATTGTCTTAATGACAGATATTCCAAATCTCGCATCGACATTCTTAATACAAAGCCATTTGTTGGTCTTGCTTCTACATTCCTAAGACACACACCCAATCAATTTTATACAACAATCTTAAGACAATAATAGCAACAAATGGCTTCGTCGAGTGCAACGACGACTCTAGTTCATCATGGTGAAAGGCCTGGAAAGTTACTGAGAACGATTTCAAGCGATGGCAACAAAAGATGTTGTTTTATTTGACAACCTTGGGGTTGGCAAGGTTCCTCAATGAGGATGCTCCTACTATTATGGAGAGTGAAACCGACAACCAAAAGAGAGTTGCGGTTGATGCGTGGAATCAAAGCGATTTCCTGTGCAAGAATTATATGCTAAATGGACTGGACAACATATTATACAATGTGTATTGTCTAGTGAAGACGGCCAAGGAATTGTGGCAATCCTTGGAGAAAAAGTATAGATCCGAGGATGCCGGCATGAAGAAATTCATCGTTGGGTGACTCCTGGATTTCAAAATGGTTGATACAAAGCATGTGATAGCACAAGTGAAAGATTTGCAAGTAATCACGCACGAAATTCATGCGGAGGGAATGATTCTAAGTGACTCATTCCAAGTGGCCGCCATGATTGAAAAGTTACCTCCGTCATGGAAGGACTTCAAGAATTATCTCAAGCATAAGCGAAAAGAGATGAATTTTGAAGACCTTGTGATTCGCTTGAGAATCGAAGAGGACAACAAAATTTCCGAAAGGTTACTCACAATGATATTTGTGATGGAAAGATTGTGCAAACTAGAGATGTGAGAAAAGTAATTTGTTACTTTATCAATATTTGCACATGATGTCATTGTGACTTTTTTGCTATGAAGCAAAAACGAGGCCATTGAGGTGTTTAAACACTTCAAGAATGAGATTGCAATAAAATTTAGCAAATGAGTTTTGCTATGGGACATTGTGAGTAGATTATACTTGTGTTGTCTAAGAATTTGACGCTTAAGCTTGAATCTGCAAGACTATAAAATCTTGAATTCGAGTTTCTAAGCTTTGTACGCTTAAAACACAAGTGATAAATCGAAGCCACAAATTTTGATTAGGCGTTGTAATATCTCAAATTGGTTCATTTTGAATTTCTAAGCTAGTACGCTTATAACATGAATTTGCAAGTTTTAAAAAACTTGAATTCAAGTTTTCTAAGTTAGTGCGCTTAAATTGCAAAATGTGAACCAAGTTTGAGAATATTATCCAAGTTTCAACTTTTGTAAGCAAGTACGCTTAAATCCGAAATTTTCAAGAAATAAAAACTTGAATTTGGATTTGTAAGACTATAACGCTTAGAACTTGAAACACGGAAGTTTGAACGCCAGTGCACTTCGTTACTACCCAAAGTTGTGGGGGTTGCAATTCTAGGATTCAATCACTTACCACATTTAGGCAAGGACGAAAACCTTGTGATTGAAGGAAAAGAGAGTTTCCTACAATATTTGAAATGTGGGGGTACTTGGCTAAACTAGAAATGAAGGCCAAAGTAAAGTCATAATAAAAACCAAATAAAAGACATGAAGAGTTTGACAAATCATGTTGTCAATATATTAATGAGTGTGACAAATGTGTACACACCTAAGCATAGGTATGCTTGTGTATTGATGATATGCTCATTGGAGAAGCAATTTAGAAATCATCAAGTAACAAAGGAAAAATGTTGACGAAACATTTTGACATGTGTGCATCAAGAATAATGTTTGGAATGAAGTTTCCAAGACACTTGAAGAATGAAATCTCAAAGATTAATTCGAGTTTCAAATTTTAAGCTTTGCTCTTAAAATTCAAGTTTACAAGAAATAGAAATCTTGAACTTTGTAATTTTTAAGAATCTATGAGCTTAAATATGAATTGTGAATTAAAATTGAGTATCTCTATGGTCTCGAATAACGCGTTAAGAACGCTTAAAATTCGATGATGAAAATATCCTAAAAGGATACAATGATGAAAAAGAGGTAATGTGATTACCAAAACTGAAGATATATTATTGTGGAAAATTCTCTATGGAAAACATATAAAGCTTCTTCGGCCGAGTTGCTTTATAAGTTGTTAGAGAAACATCCTATGCATGCAACTAAAATGTGTTGCGATAATGCTATATGATAAAATGATCTTTAGTGGCATAATCATGAGTGATTATGTGAAACCGGGGATCCGCATATAAATTGGTTAACCGAGAGATCATGTGGAAGTTTATCGAGGGGATGTGGTTAAAACCCTATAATCAAAATCTCATAGTGGATACCCAACCTTGTTGACTGGAGATCCCAAGATCTAGGTTCAAAAGGGACAACTAAATTATGAGATTGTATAAACACCTTGGAGAATTAATCTCCGACCCATTCCTATGATAAGAGGTGTAGCCTGCAAAAAGGGTACGAGGATAGGCAAAAGGCCTTTCATGATTCCTAAGACATATAAGAATATGTTGGAGTATAGCGGGATACTCTTCTAGGAGATCACATACGTAAGTGCGAAGTGTGGCCGCTTCAAAGATGAAAAGCACTTATGAAACCAAGCGTGGTCCATGGCCGAAACGGACACAACCGTAAGAAACCAATACGAAGGTTAGAATTATTATGGTGTGGGTTCAATTGTCTTGGTTTACTACCAACGACTAAATAGTTCAAGACTATAAGTTCACTATTAAGTCAAGTAAATCCGATTGAATACTACTACGGAAGATTCAAAGCCACAAGCTATCTCTCCCGATGCCATAATAGTTCGTTAAAAGCGCTCAATTACATATATGCATTAATTTAATTCATGTGGGAGATTGTTGGAAATTTGAATCAAATTAAATGGTGTGTCCATTCATATTGGGGTGCATTTTTTCATGATTAGCTGCTTCCAAATTAAATGGTGTGTTCATTCATGTTGAGATGCAATTTTTCATGATGGATGCTTCCAAATTGTGTCTCTTGATGACACCACTTGGTATACTATATAAGAACAACCCTTGAATGAATTAGATATGGAATTTTGGAAATTCACATCATATTTGAAGATCAAAATTTGAGTAATTTTGTGAGTCTTCATCATTGTTATGGTTGAGCGTTTTTAGACCTTTGTGGTTTAAAGGATTTGTGATTTGGAGTGCTCCTATCACAAATCATAGTCGTTGTATCTTGGGAGACAAATTGCCAAAGTAAACCGTTAGCACCGTAGCGGGGCAATATTGTCTTAAGGACAGAGATTCCAAATCTCGCCTCGACATTGTTAATACAAAGTCATTTGTTGGTTTTGCTTGCTACATTCCTAAGATACCCACCCAATAAATTTTATACAATAGATTGCACCCAGATTTATACATGCGGAAGCCTGTCACATAATGAATCTCTTCTTTGGGCCACCGCTTTTGAGTTCAATCCTTTTCAAGAAAAGGATTGAAAATATACGAAATTCAAAAGAAGAAAAAGCGACTAAGATTAATTTGACATGAACTAATACTTATAATTTTTTGGGAAATTTTTGTATGGACCGGGTGTTACAATACACCAATATATATAGACTGGACCTGCTTAATACAAGAATTTCTCTAATTTTTGTGCTGGTAGTTGAACAAAATTAATACTGATAGAAGGTCGTGCAGTAGATTGATTTACAACAATCAAGGCCTGATAATGATCGTTTTAATCACTGCAAAATCTGGATTTTTCCATGTGTACTTTATCAACATTAAGGGTATATGTTGATATTATTTTCAAGGCAGTCTCTGATATTAATATGAAATATTGCGCATCTGGTTATGCGCCTAAAAACAATAACATCAAACTAACCACATTCTGGTATTTTAAGAATAAAATGAAGAAAAAATACCTTTTTTCGTCGGATAGGGTGGAGATTATTATTAAAGAATTTAGGTGGTGGGTGGCAGAACTTGAATAATGAAGTGACTTGACAAAGACTTGTTAAGAATATATAGGATTATTGGTTGCTACCATATGGACACTACCCTATAAGGATAATAATCATTGGATATGAATATTTTCATCCAAGTTTGATGAGAATTTGTATATATAGGATTATTGGTTGCTACCCCATGAACACTGCTCTCAAGGGAGTATCAACAATTGGATTTAAATATTTTTATTGGATACGAATATTCTCGTACAATAGTATGAGGCAATCTTAATGTTAATGCCTACTATTTCCAGGTAAAGGCTAAAGCTGAAATCTATACTAAATATAGGAATTTCATAAATTAAAAAAAATGTTGCAAAATCCTTGAATCTGAGTAGTATTGAATCCAAGATTATGGACAAGAAGTAATAATCAAGGATGAGGATTGAGGACATTTACTAAACACATTAGTTTATGACAATATTTTTTAATAAAAAAATGTCATCTAAAAATTAAATCAAACAGATATCTTATTTTTCGGTTTATTTTTTCAGCTATTATTTTTCAAAATATATATTTCAAAAAAGGCGAAACAAGTCCAAACACATCCATAATATCCCCATGTTCAAATAGTTAATCAAGAACACTGTAAAACTCAAAGCTGCAAGCTTCTTCCCGCACAACATTGAATTCTGGAGATTTTACACTCATCATACAGACTATATGACTCCAAACCAGCAGCATAATTACTAGGTAATTCAAGAATCATGCGATCTCAAACCAAAGAATGATTGAATAACTCATGAAACTTTCAGAAAAAATAATTCATCCTTAAACATCACATTCACCTCCATAAATTAAAAAAGTGTTACAAATCCTCTAAGTTATCAAGTTATAGTCAACAAATTTACTCTACGATCCTAAGGAAAAATGAACAGCTACACCAAAATAGCGTATCTTAATTTTCCATGTAAACTGTGTCACAAGAACCAGCACCCTCAATTGAGAGAAGGATAAATCCCCAGCCAGTACATAATTCGTCAAACCCGATTGTACGCGACAGTTTTGCTGAACAAGCGACGTATATACACAACTTGCAGCGAACTTGCAAGAGCCAGCAAAAGGTATTCTCCAATTGTGTAAAATATAATGCGCTTTCTAGTGCTCTCATTCGCTGCACCAACATGTGGAGCAAATAAATCATTGATGCAACTTGTTAAGTAAAAAGAGACATGCTGAGAGAAGGAGTGTTCATATCCTGGGATGGTCAAACAGACTGAACGAATGTTTACCTTTTAAAAGTCACGTCTAGGGAACAATATCGATCATGTCATAAAATACAATGTCATCATTACATATCTTTCTGCAAGTCACAAACTTTCAAAATCCATATTTAAACGTAATCATAAAAATATGCTCGAAGATTTTTCTCAAGACTTTTGCGTTTTTGGATTGAAAGCCAACTAAACGCCACCTATATTGCTTCATTCAAGAAATAGATATTTCCTAAATGTCTTATACAATTTATGTTGCTTAGTACTAAATGGGCAAAGCCCGGTGTGCGAAGCTCCCGCTATGTGCTGGGTTCAGGAAGGGGTCGGGCCACTTTGGGTCTAATGTACGCAGCCTTCCCTTGCAATCTATGCTGCACGGACAGGGATACGGGGACGACACGACACGGACAGGGGGACACGGATTTTTCAAAAATTAAAGGACACGACACTTTTTAGGATACGACAATAATTTTTTATTTTTTTATATATATTCTACATTTTCATTATGTTCTACTATACTAAAATTCAAGAAAACTTTAATTATCAAATATTTGAATAATAAAACTGAAAATTATGTCAAGTTGTACGCACTTCATTCACTAATTAAAACATACAAAAAAAGTTATAATTTTTTAACATTTTTGCAGGAAAAAAATTATATTTTTTTAAAAAAATATTTTTTAAAAAAATTATTAAAAAAATCATTTTCCCGTGTCCTGCCGTCTCTACGGCGTGTCCTGCCGTGTCCGAAACGTGTCGGAAATTTGTTTTTTAAAAAAAAGATCCAGACACGCCGCGTTGCGTGTCAGACACCATGTCGTACTCGTGTCCTGCCGTGTCCATGTCCGCGTAGTGTCCGACACTGCATGGGGTGATTTTTTGGAGTATCGGTGCAACATAGCTTGCAATGCAAAAGACTGTTTCCGCAACTCTAACCCGTGACCTCCAAGGTCACATGGTAGCAATTTTAACCATTGCGTCAATACTCACTCCTTATGTTGTTTAGTACTGGTTTCTTAATTACAAATTTATCTGATGGGGGTAGAATCAATATGGTGTTGAGATACCAATTCCTATATCACTGATTTATCTTAATCATGATTGTGGTCCAAACACAGGACGGACCCAGAAAATTGTTCGATGTAGGGGAGCTTAGGGAGTTTACTTTATTCAAGAGGAGTGACAATTGGGTTTCTTAAAATAGACAACTAAAAATTCAAATTTCTTAAAAGGGAATGACTGGCCCTTTATCTTCTACTGGGTCCTCCCTTGGTTATACCCCACTAAGAATGTTATGTACTGAATCCAGATAGTTTTTCAGCATTAGAATCAAACAATCTTCATGCTGAGAAACACGGGTCTTAATTACTATCCAAAAGAGAACAAACAAGGTACTTACTATGACGATGACGAGCCTCGCGTGCTTTCAAGTACTTCTGTTCCGCTGTAACAGATTCTAGGGACTCCCTCAGTTCCGCAATTTTCACATTGATAGGGTCCAAATGCTCTGTAAAAATGAACACGACATAAAACCATTAATTGAGAAGAAATGGTGGCAACTGACAAGTTTTGATTCTTATGATGGTGCTGTTGCAATATCAAGACAAACCATCCTTAGCAAGGTCGTGTTCAGTGGGAATATGGCCAACATGAATGTAGAAAGAGACCGACTCTGGTGTGGAATGAGGATTGTGGAAACAAAACTTGTACATTCCACTTCTGGGGGCCTTAAACTCGAATTTGTCCCCAGATGTTCCTTTCAAGGTATTGACAACATTACCGGCGGGAGAAGTCACCTACATAGAGACGTCAAGATGTAAATGATATGTACATATTACTAAGCTTTCAAGTGATACAAGCTAATAGTTAAGGTTAGAAGCATGAGATCGATTCTTTTTACACTACATTGGAATTCGTGCAGGTTGACCTCAAAAAAACAGAAAATATTTTGCAAGCATGGCTCCAACAGCCAACTCAAGTTCTGACCTCAAAATATTAAATAAGCGACTTATTTGAACCATGGAATTAAAATATTAAATAAGCAACTTATGACTCCTTATCCCAATTTCAGATGCTGTGATTTTTCGTTATCTAATATTTGTACTTCAGTATGATTACTGAATATCATCTCAAATTTGAGTCCGAATGTTATGTGTAAGTGCATAGTTAGATGAATGTCATATAATAATCAACAAACAGGTGCAAAGTATAGTCAGTAAGAAAGAAATAGCCAATGTTCTAGGGTAAAAAGGTGAACATAATATATTTGGGCAGTGGCAAAGAAATAAATCCTGGATGTTGTAAGGTTATGGAGAAGACATTTCCATTTTGAACGCTTCTACAATGCTCAAAGGAGCTAGAACATTTTTCCGGCTAAAATTCTTAATGTAGCTTGATCACATACTGAGTCAACTACAGTTAGTACAACTTATATATAGCAAAAACAGTAGCACCATAGGCTATCAACCAAACAAAAAATAGTGAAATAGAAACATGTTTAACATTTTTAGGAGGCAACGATGCAGAGAAATATCATAAAGAAACTAAAGTCATCGTGCATACAAATTTTCCATATGCAAAAGTAAATGTCACTACGCAAGGGCCAAATGCAATAACTGTTTTTCACTACTGTTTTTCCATATAGCAAAACAGTAGCACCATAGGCTATCAACCAAACAAAAAATAGTGAAATAGAAACATGTTTAACATTTTTAGGAGGCAACGATGCAGAGCCAAATATCATAAAGAAACTAAAGTCATCATGCATACAAATTTTCCATATGCAAAAGTAAGGGCCAAATGCTAATTGGATAATCAGAGGTCACATAGTTGGAGGCAGGGAAGGTGATAACAAGGACCTTGGTAGCTAACAGAAGGGAGCAACTGTCCACCAAACCACCAATGATCTAAAATTAAAATATAAATGACAAAAATCTATATAAACTATTTTTTTTAAAAACATATAGACATACTTAGTATTTCTCGCATTCTTTATTGAATAACTAGCTCAAGTTTGAAGTTCAGGTTGCCAATGATGGTCACTTTTAGGAATGTCAACATCTGGTTTTACAGAGAACAGCATAAGTAGGGAAAAAACTAGCAACCCGAATTCTCTATCGAATAACTTGGCTCGACTGTTGAGATTAAGTTACCGACGATGATGTAATAGCTAAGTTTATGTTTGTTAGTGATTCGACTTAAATGACACTTGCCTATGATAAATTTAAGTAGCTAAGAATAACTTGGTCATTCTTAAAAACCAATGCACACTGAAGTAGAAATATACTATCAATGACACCAACAGGAGACAAAGAATATGCCCCATGCCAAATTTATTCATCTCTCCCTGTCTTAATTTTTTCCCATCATCATACATTCTACAAATACAAATCTCTAATCAAGTTAAATATGAGCCACTCCAACTAATTCTCTTTCCTTCCTTTACCTTTCCCCAACAGTTGTTCCAGAAATGAAAAAAAAAAGTTAATTCAGCAGTTATATAACTCAATAAACTAAATGCCTAAAGGGAAAAGATTCAATTTTTCTTATGCAAATGTACACCATTTTCCAAAAAAATAAAAAAAAACTACAGATTAGCGCAACCAATCAAACCCAAAAAATTAGAACTAGGGAAAAGTTAAAAATTTAGTCAAGAAAACACCGACCAAAACCCACAAAGAAATAAACATAATTTAATTCAAAAGGGAAGCATATTACCGTAAAATCGATGCCAGGATGATCCGAACCCCAAAAGATATCGTGATCCACAACAACGAAATTCCCTGAAACGCTGTCACCTTCGTTTAACACATATTCGTACACGCATTCGACGTCGTTTACAGTCACCGAAAGGGCCGATATACGGTTCACCATTGCCAGAAACAGGAGTAACAAAAGTGTGTAAGCCGCCCTGACGCACCGGATTCTTCCTCTACTCTCCATTAGAAATCCGATATTTCGGAGCCCCGAGTGTGAATTCCGGGATTTGATGAAGCGAAGGATGTTTCTTTCTTATGGGTTTCTGAGAGTGAACGAGAGCAAATTGCAGAATCTGGTCTCCATTTGATGTTGTTGCGTAATGTGGTGTCGTTTTGGTGCACATAGTTATGGTGTGAGGTGTAGAAAGGTGGTTGGATAATGCAACGCAGCATATGTTGACATGGCACAAGTTGTTCCTCAACTACAAAGGTTAAAGGTAGACCCGACCAAGGGTCGTAAATGACCAACCGGTCTGAAATCGAATCGTGGTCAACTTGTCGGATAATTGGGTCAACGGTTCGAAGAGTCAGACCCGTAACCGATCCGTCTATAGGCTGGCCGGTTAAGGGTCATAATTTTGCTAACCCGTGAACCATCGGTTAACTGGGGTTCAAGGATTTATTTTAAATTATTTTACATTTTTAAATTTAAAATATATATTATGGTGTATATTTGAACTCATGACCTCCGACTTCATGACCTCCGACTTGAAGAATTAGCTTCAAACATTAAGCTATAAGAGTCTTGTTGACCTAAATATAGTTATATATATATATATATATATATATATATATATATTAATCAAACAAATATATCTTACACGTTTTCATTATCTGAGCTTGAATTTATTTACGTTATTTTATATTTAATCAATAGATGAAAACACACTCAAATACTTTTTACACTTTAATACTTTATTTCAAATTTTAATAATAATTTTATTTTTTTTAAAAAAAATAAAGGTCAAACCGTAACCGTAACCGAAACCGTAAACGGCGGTTCATGAACCGTAATCAGAACCTTCATGGAAGATTGATGTTAAGGGTCGATATTTTTTGAACCGCCAAACTGACGGTTCTGAACCGTGGTCGGGTTTAGTTACAGACACATAGATTTTCATACTCCATGGAAATAAAAAAATGCAAAGAGTAGATTATGTAAATATGTGTTTGATATATATTTTTTGGAAATTTTTTTGAAATGATTTTTTTTGTCACGCCATGAACACAAGCTCGAGCAAACATGACTATGTAACAGGTTTTCTAGCAACTATTTCATATTTATCACAACTCTACGAGAATGATTAATCAAAGTTATTATGCAATTTCATTATTATAACTCATCATAAACCATATCATGACACATTAAAATGCTGTTAAGATAGTTTTTTCCATATTATGTTGTAATTTTAAAAATCAGAAAACATAATTAGTGGATTATAATGTAATAATCAAATTGTTTTTTGGGAGAATGGTGTTAGATTGAATTTAAATAATGACTTAGTAGGAAACACATTCTTTAAAATTATATGGATATATTATATTTGATAGATAAAATTTGATATTTTTACGGATATCTTGAGTCTTTTCTAGCGATATATCTGTTGGAAAACGTGCAAAGGTAAATTAAATTAGCATGCTCGATCGATTGAGCGGAACAAAAAAATTTCGGGTCTTGTGAACAGTAGCTCGATCGATCGAGAACTTTGCTCGATCGATCGAGCATTGTATCTGTTTTGTGAAATGGTATGTCCATTTACGTTTGTGGTGCGATTTTTGGCCAAATATTATTTCCAAATGGTGTTCTTTGGACTTGATTTTTGGTTCACCATATATATATAACATATCCCCACTTGTTTTAAAATACAGATTTTCGAAATAAACATCATATTTTTAGTGAAATCTGAGGGCATTTGTTGTTCATCAAATTGAGTGCTTTGAACCTTTGTGGTTTGAGAACTTGTGATTTGGAGTGCTCATATCACAAGTCATAGTCGTTGTATCTTGGGAGACAAATTGCCATAGCAAATCGTTAGCACCATAGCGGTGCAATATTGTCTTAAGGACGGAGATTACAAATCTCGTCTCGACATAATACTTACTTTGATTCATTGTTATTTTGATTCCTGGGATACACTTTGAGAGAAAAATTGTACAACAATCTTAAGACAATATTCGAGCAATTCAATGGCTTCTTCGAGTGCAACAACGACTCCTGTTCACCATGGTGAAAGACCTGAAAAGTTCAATGGGAACGACGTCAAGCGGTGGCAATGAAAGATGCTATTTTACTTGATCACACTAAGTTTGGCAAGGTTCTTAACCGCGGCTGAAGAAGGAGAGACTGTGTGGGGTCCTCGTTACTTAATCCATTATGTATTTCATTAAGCATACATATGTGAGTCTGAATTAAGTAATAACATACACTGATTAAGAGTATCTTACTAGTTAAGTTGTTACAGATGTACCAAACCACTAGTACAAAAACCAACTAACTTTTTCTACATATACATTACATATAAAATTAACAACCTAAGCCAGTACAACTCCTATGCAGTGGTTCACCTCGCAGCGGAATAAGACTCACGATTCCCACGTCTATGCAATCCTACAGAAACATTCACAAAACGTGAGTAAAGAGAAACAACTATCTCAGTGCGATATCAAAACACAATATCAATAACAATGATAAAGCACAATAAATCATCGAATGTGAATGTTCTGTATCATGCATCCACAAATGCACCATGTCATGACATGTCTCAACAAGTACCCTATTATCACGAGACTAAAATGATATGCCTATTCAGCTCAATATGTCAGTGGAACCACCTCACTTCTTCATATTAGCAGCACATATCATAGTACCGTCCTCAAATGATAATAACCAGAGCATATACCCAAAAACTGGCGTATATCTCTATATAGCATAACCGAGCATATACCCAAACCAGGCGTATATCTCTCTGTCACATAACCGAGCATATACCCAAACCAGGTGTATATCTCTATGTAACATAACCAAGCATATACCCAATACCAGGCGTATTTCTCAAATACATAACCGAGCATATACCCAAACCAAGCGTATATCTCACATACATATGATATCCATGAATGTACAGGCATATGATACGACCAATCATATGATACTAACATAACACAATTCATATGATATCAATCTTATAACATCATCACACAATATCTATACTCCGTACGTCAACACGTACCTGTACTGCGATACAAACGAGTTAAATTAGGCGTCACTGGTTACGTGCCTCGTTGTCCCGTCCCCTGAGATGATGCTACAACAATGCCAACAATATATCATGTTATCATAGGCATTAAAATCAAATTCTACAAAAATATAACATTTTCAACTTTCCTAAAGCACCGATCGATCGCTACCAGCACAGATCGATCGCCAAAACATTCTGTCTCCTCGCAATCGATCGCCAAAGTGTTCTGTTGCTCGCGATCGATCGCCACATTTTCACCGATCGATCGCTACATGTATAAACCGCCTTATATTTTGCCCTGTCTCGGCGATCGATCGCCACAAAGCTCGCGATCGATCGTCGATGTCCAGAAAGTTCAGAACATGGCGATTTTGAGCTTATCTTCCTAGCTCTTCTCCTACAACTCGAAATTTAACATGGAAATAAGTTTCATGTACTCCCCAAGACCATAACAACATGTTTCCCCCATCTTACAATCCAATTACTAGCATATAAACATGTTATGATTCTTCACATGAACCTTTTATATCAATGACATAATTCAAGTGTAAAACCATGAAGTTCTTACCAAGATGGTACAATTTCACTTCACACACCTTCCTAGCTCAATTTACAAGTGAAGCCCAAGCTCAAACCAACAAGAACTTGAAAGAGATGGAGAGGAGCTTGTGTAGTGTTTTAGTAGGTGTAAAATGAGAAATATGTGATTCTCCTCCCTAAATCACCTTGATATAAGGTCATTAGTTTCCCTAAACCACTTGTTCTCATATCATTTGGAGTTAATGACATGTTATGTAACATGTGCATGAAATGAAATTCAAATTCAAATACAACTCCAATTCACATGAAAGTCACATGCATAATCAAATGCCTCCTAGTTCATGACTTGATATGTTATTAAATCATTGTACACCATGTTTCATTCCTTGCCCTTGCCATATATCATTTCATACATGTATTATCTCATTCTTGGTTCCACCCGAACCCCCAATATCATACCGTCAATTGATATAATTACACCATAATCATATCACACATGTATACAACAAATCGAGGCATTACAATTCTCCCCCACTCATTGAATTTCGTCCTCGAAATTGCCTATACAAACATCATAATACATGCGTCATATAAGAACATATATGATATATGGAACATAAGAAACATGTATAAATCACATATCAACATACCAGAAAACAAATTCGGATACCGTTGCATCATATGCTGCTCCGTCTCCCACGTTGCCTCTTCGACACCCCGTCTGTCCCACTGTACTTGAACCATAGGAATCACTTTATTACGCAACCTGCGTTCAGCTCGATCCAAGATCATAACCGGTCGTTCCTCATACGACACATCTGTATCCAACTGTACATCAGGTATCTGTAATACATGACTCGGATCTGGTTCATACTTCCTCAACAGTGAAACATGAAAGACATCATGAATACTACTCAAGGCCGGTGGTAGTGCTAATCGATATGCTAACGTACCAATACATTGCAATACCTCATACGGACCAACATACCGTGGAGATAATTTTACGCTTACCAAACCGTACTACACCTTTAAAAGGTGAGATTTTCAAGAACACACGGTCACCAACTTGAAATTCAAGTGGTCTACGTCGCTTATTGGCATAAGCAGCCTGTCTGTCCTGAGCAGCTTTAAGTTTCAATCGAATTACCTTTACTTTCTCTTCCATTTCATGAATCATATCCGGTCCATGTAAAGTAGACTGATCCACATCATCCCAATACAATGGCGATCTACATCGTCGCCCATACAAAGCCTCAAATGGTGCCATATGTATACTAGACTGATAACTGTTGTTATATGAAAATTCCACTAATGGCAACGACTCTTGCCAAGAGGTATCAAACTCTAATACAGGCACGCAACATATCCTCAAGCGTCTGTATCGTACGCTCTGTTTGTCCATCTGTCTGAGGATGATATGCTATACTCAACCGCACTTCAGTTCCCAACGCTGTCTGTAACCCTTCCCAGAAATGAGAAGTAAATCTCGGATCCCTATCCGATACAATGGAAACTGGAATACCATGTAATCTCACTACATGTTGAATGTACAACTGTGCCATTCTCAGATATGTAAACGTCATACAATATGACACAAAATGAGATACTTTGGTGAGTCGATCAACGATCACCCAAATAGCATCGCAACCAGAAGACGTCCGTGGCAAATGAGTCACAAAATCCATCGTGATATGTTCCCATTTCCACTGAGGAATTTCCAAACTATGTAATTCACCTCCTGGTCTCTGTCTTTCCGCTTTCAGTTGTTGACAGATCAAACACCGTTTCACAAAGCTCAACACATCCTGTTTCATATGTTTCCACCAAAATTGTGTACGTAAATCATGATACATTTTCTTCCCTCCAGGATGTATACTGTATCTACTACAATGAGCACGTTCTAGTAGTTCTTGGCGTAGTCCCAATGAAGCAGGTACTACCCAACAGTTTCTGTACTTCAAAGTTCCATCATTGGTAAGTACAAATTGAGATGTTTGTCCTTGACTTATCCTTTCCTTCCATTGTTGTACTTCATCATCAGTCAGTTGTGCCGTTCTGATTTTCTCAAAAATGTCGGGTTCAACCAACAATGTTGATACCCGTACTGGCACTATTTCCACATCAAACTTATAACCCAAAGTACAACAAGAAGTCATCAATGCGGATAAATGAATCATTTCATTAGCCGTATGATGTACCTTTCGACTCAAGGCATCTGCTGTAAGATTAGCTTTTCCTGGATGATATTCAATCTCACAATCATAATCTTTCAACAGATCCATCCATCTCCTTTGCCTCATATTCAACTCCGCTTGAGTGAATAGAAATTGTAGACTCTTATGATCTGTGTATATGGTAAACGACGTACCATATAAATAATGTCGCCATATCTTCAATGCAAAGACAATGGCAGCCAATTCCAGATCATGCACTGGATATTTCATTTCATGTGGCTTCAACTGTCGTGATGCATAAGCCACTACATGTTTGTCCTGTATCAATACACAACCCAAACCAAGTAATGATGCATCCGTATATAATGCAAACCTGTCATGTTCCGATGGAATGATCAAGACTGGAGCTGTAGTCAATCGATGTTTCAATTCCTGAAAACTACGCCCACAAGTCTCTGACCATCGAAACGGTACTCCTTTCTGTGTCAATTGTGTCAATGGTTTGGCAATCGTTGAAAATCCTTCAACAAACCGTCTATAATATCCGGCCAAACCCAAGAAACTACGAATCTCTGGCACAGAAGTAGGTGCTGACCAATTCAACACTGCTTCGATTTTCTTTGGATCAACTGATATACCTTCTTCTGAAATTACATGCCCCAAAAAGCCGACACTAGTCAACCAAAACTCACACTTACTGAGTTTGGCATACAACTGATGTGTCCTCAACAATTGCAATACCATATGCAAATGTTGAACATGTTCCGCATCATTCTGTGAATAAATCAGTATATCATCGATAAAGACAATAACAAAACGATCAAGGTATTCCTGGAAAACCCGATTCATTAAACTCATAAAGACAGCTGGAGCATTTGTCACTCCAAATGGCATCACTAAAAACTCATAATGTCCATAACGAGTTCTGAATGCTATCTTCTGTACATCACTCTCTCTCACACGTATTTGATGATATCCTGATCTCAAATCAATCTTAGAGTAAATCCTTGATCCCTGCAACTGATCAAACAAATCATCAATACGAGGAAGAGGATATTTATTCTTTATCGTTACCTTGTTCAATTGTCTATAGTCAATACACAATCTCATTGTCCCATCCTTCTTCTTAACAAATAAAACCGGAGCACCCCAAGGCGATACACTAGGACGTATGTACCCCTTGTCCAATAAATCTTGCAATTGAGTTTTCAACTCTTTCAATTCAGTTGGTGCCATCCGATAAGGAGCCCGTGAAATTGCAGAAGTACCAGGTATCAATTCAATACCAAATTCCACTTCTCGACTCGGTGGGAATCCAGGTATCTCATCTGGAAACACATCCGCATATTCTGCAACCATTGGTATCTCCTCCACTTTCCTTTCTCTTTTCTGTTCAGTTATATCCAGGGCATAAATCAAATAACCCGCATGTCCACGTTCTAACAAACGCGACATTCGGATTGCTGATATCAAAGGAATCCTTGCCCTCGATCCTTGGCCATAGAAGAACCATTGATTGCCAGTATCAGACTGAAATCTCACTATCTTCTGACTACAATCCACAACAGACTGATATTTACTCAATACATCAATTCCAAGGATGCAATCAAAATCTGACATGTCTAACACAATCAAATCAGCCTGTAGCCCATACTCAGTCTCAAACTGAATAGCACAATCAGACACACTCTGACAAGTCATCACAGTAGTTCCCATGGGTGTCGAAACATAAAGAGGCATCAACAGTGGAGACGAGCATATATGATACTGATCAATAAAAGCTTGTGCAATAAAAGAATGTGATGCACCAGTATCAATCAACAGAAAAGCAGGATAAGTAAACAAAGTATACTTACCCGCGATCACATCATCAGGAGCTGCCTCTGCTTCCTCCCTGTTCAGTGCATACACCTGAGCCTGAGGTGGTCCTGTCCTCTGTCCTCCACCAGACTGTGGTACACCCTGTGGTCTCTGCTGCACTGTATTATCTGACATGGGTCCTCTCCTCTGTTGTCCACCCACTTGAGGACAATCATGGATCACATGTCCTGGCCTCCCACAACAGAAACAAACTACTGGATTGAATTGAGGACAATCTCGTTTCAAATGTGGTCCACCACATTTAAAGCATTGCACACCACTGCCACTACTACTACCTTGGAACTGTCCCTTAGATTTTCGGTCATCCCATTTTCGTGATCCAAAACGTTTCCCACTAAACCTAGATGAAGATGCACCACCTCGTGATGATTTAAGTGGTTCTCCTCTAGGTCTCATACTGTCAGATGTAGGTGGTTGGGCTTGTCCAACATCTTATATACTCCTACTGCAATCTCAGCCATCTCGGCTCTAGTCAACGCTTCTTCATATGATGTAGGGTTATTGGACATTACCTTATCAAATAATTCAGGCCTCAAACCTTTCACAAACTGTCTGATCTTTGCTTTTGTGTTTACAGCGATATGTGGCACATACCGGAGCAAAGAAGAATAATGCCCAGCATAGTCAGATACTGTCATTGATCCCTGTCTCAAATTTGTAAATTCATCCTCTTTCCTCTGCCTTGCAGCAACAGAGAAATAATGCTCCAAGAACTTCGTTCTAAACACATTCCAGTTAACTGTCTGTCCTTGAGCCCTCAACTCAAGCACTGTGGATTTCCACCACATCATAGCTTTCTTCGCTAATTGAAATTCAGCTAAACGTAACCAAGCAGTTTTGGCACACGGTGCTGACACAAATATCTGTTCCACACGTTCTAGCCATTCCTCTGCTAGTTCCCCTGATTCAGTCCCTTCAAATCTGGGTGGCTGATAACTCAGAAATTGCGTCAAAGTCAATTCTCCAGGCAATAGTACCTGTTCCACTGGCCCTTGCTCAATCGGTGGTGGTGGCACAGGCGCCATCCTCACACTCGCATTGCCACTCATGGCATCCCAAACATCCTCATGATACCCTCTGTCTGTCATAGCTGTAGATCAAGGGTTAACAATAACATTCACAAGTATAGAACATGTTAGAATAACATCATATTCCAAATACTAACATGCTAGTAACATTCTCAAAGTGTTTAGGTAACTCCCTAATACATTTCATCTACCCATGTTCACCCCGTTCTCGAACCACTGCTCTGATACCACTAATGTAGGGTCCTCGTTACTTAATCCATTATGTATTTCATTTAAGCATACATATGTGAGTCTGAATTAAGTAATAACATACACTGATTAAGAGTATCTTACTAGTTAAGTTGTTACAGATGTACCAAACCACTAGTACAAAAACCAACTAACTTTTTCTACATATACATTACATATAAAATTAACAACCTAAGCCAGTACAACTCCTATGCAGTGGTTCACCTCGCAGCGGAATAAGACTCACGATTCCCACGTCTATGCAATCCTACAGAAACATTCACAAAACGTGAGTAAAGAGAAACAACTATCTCAGTGCGATATCAAAACACAATATCAATAACAATGATAAAGCACAATAAATCATCGAATGTGAATGTTCTGTATCATGCATCCACAAATGCACCATGTCATGACATGTCTCAACAAGTACCCTATTATCACGAGACTAAAATGATATGCCTATTCAGCTCAATATGTCAGTGGAACCACCTCACTTCTTCATATTAGCAGCACATATCATAGTACCGTCCTCAAATGATAATAACCAGAGCATATACCCAAAAACTGGCGTATATCTCTATATAGCATAACCGAGCATATACCCAAACCAGGCGTATATCTCTCTGTCACATAACCGAGCATATACCCAAACCAGGTGTATATCTCTATGTAACATAACCAAGCATATACCCAATACCAGGCGTATTTCTCAAATACATAACCGAGCATATACCCAAACCAGGCGTATATCTCACATACATATGATATCCATGAATGTACAGGCATATGATACGACCAATCATATGATACTAACATAACACAATTCATATGATATCAATCTTATAACATCATCACACAATATCTATACTCCGTACGTCAACACGTACCTGTACTGCGATACAAACGAGTTAAATTAGGCGTCACTGGTTACGTGCCTCGTTGTCCCGTCCCCTGAGATGATGCTACAACAATGCCAACAATATATCATGTTATCATAGGCATTAAATTCAAATTCTACAAAAATATAACATTTTCAACTTTCCTAAAGCACCGATCGATCGCTACCAGCACAGATCGATCGCCAAAACATTCTGTCTCCTCGCAATCGATCGCCAAAGTGTTCTGTTGCTCGCGATCGATCGCCACATTTTCACCGATCGATCGCTACATGTATAAACCGCCTTATATTTTGCGCTGTCTCTGCGATCGATCGCCACAAAGCTCGCGATCGATCGTCGATGTCCAGAAAGTTCAGAACATGGCGATTTTGAGCTTATCTTCCTAGCTCTTCTTCTACAACTCGAAATTTAACATGGAAATAAGTTTCATGTACTCCCCAAGACCATAACAACATGTTTCCCCCATCTTACAATCCAATTACTAGCATATAAACATGTTATGATTCTTCACATGAACCTTTTATATTTCACTTCACATACATCAATATCAATGACATAATTCAAGTGTAAAACCATGAAGTTCTTACCAAGATGGTACAATTTCACTTCACACACCTTCCTAGCTCAATTTACAAGTGAAGCCCAAGCTCAAACCAACAAGAACTTGAAAGAGATGGAGAGGAGCTTGTGTAGTGTTTTAGTAGGTGTAAAATGAGAACTATGTGATTCTCCTCCCTAAATCACCTTGATATAAGGTCATTAGTTTCCCTAAACCACTTGTTCTCATATCATTTGGAGTTAATGACATGTTATGTAACATGTACATGAAATGAAATTCAAATTCAAATACAACTCCAATTCACATGAAAGTCACATGCATAATCAAATGCCTCCTAGTTCATGACTTGATATGTTATTAAATCATTGTACACCATGTTTCATTCCTTGCCCTTGCCATATATCATTTCATACATGTATTATTTCATTCTTGGTTCCACCCGAACCCCCAATATCATACCGCCAATTGATATAATTACACCATAATCATATCACACTTGTATACAACAAATCGAGGCATTACAGACTGACACCCAAAAGAGGGCGGCTCTTGATGCATGGAATCAAAGAGACTTCCTATGCAAGAACCACATCCTAAATGGGTTAGACAATAAATTATATAATGTTTATTGTCTCGTGAAAACAGTAAAGGAACTTTGGGCATCGCTGGAAAAGAAGTACAAATCCGAGGATGACGGCATGAAGAAATTCATAGTAGGACCGTTCCTGGACTTCAAGATGGTTGATACCAAGCCTGTGAAGGCGCAAGTGCAAGATCTACAAGTGATCTTGCATGGCATTCATGCGGAGGGAATGAGTCCAAGTGATTCATTCCAAGTCGCCGCTATGATTGAGAAATTACCTCATATGTGGAAAGACTTCAAGAAATATCTGAAACACAAACGAAATGAGATGAGTCTTGAAGATCTTGTGGTTCAACTACGAATCGAGGAGGACAACAAAGTTTCCGAGAGGAAGGCGGGTAGGTTTCAAATGGAACCACGAGCTAACCTAGTTGAACAAAAAATCGGATCAAAGCGTAAGTTTGACGATACGGCCTCCAACAGTGGAAACGCGAAAAAGCTCAAAGGAAAATGCTATAAGTGTGGAAAGCCCAATCACATGGCAAATGATTGTCGTAATAAAGACACTCGTGGGAAAGCAAAAGATCAAATCAATGTGACCGAACATGATCGGATCTTGGATGACTTGAATGATCTAATATTAACTGTTGTGGTCTTTGTTCCTAGGACAATCCTATGGAATGGTTCGTCGATTCTGGTGCAACCCGACATATGTGTTCGGACAAGACCATGTTCTCCACATACACTCCAATAAGTGGGCGCCAACTCTATATGGCCACTATATCTCCAGTAATTGGAGTGGGGAAGGTGGTTCTAAAGATGACTTCGAGAAAGAAATTGACTTTGATTGATGTCCTACATGTTCCTGACATCCGAAAGAACCTGATATGCGGATCGGCTCTAGTCAAGCCGGGTTTAGACTAGTTTTAGAATCTGAAAAAAGTGTACTCTCCAAAAATGGAGTTTTTGTAGGAAAAGGCTATATGGAGAAAAGCCTATTCAAAATGAATGTAATGACGGTTAAATGTCAATTTGAAAGCAATAAAGTGAATGATTCTACTTATTTGATTGAGTCTTGTAATTTATGGCATGATCGTTTAGGTCACGTAAATTATGGTTCACTTAACAAATTAGTGAAGTTAAACTTATTGCCTCAAATGAATGTTAACTTGAAACATAAGTGTGAGACTTGTGTCGAGGCCAAGTTAACGAAACCGTCATTCCATTCAATTGAAAGAACAACGACACCTCTTGAATTAATTCATACGGATTTATGTGATCTAAAGTTTGTGGAAACTAGAGGTGGGAAAAAGTACTCCATTACTTTTATTGATGATTGTACGAGATATTGTTACGTCTATTTGCTAGGAAGCAAAGACGAGGCATTGTGAGTATTTAAACAATACAAGAATGAAGTTGAAAATCAACTTAGCAAAAAGATAAAGAATGTTCGAAGCGATAGATGAGGAGAATATGGAGCACCGTTTGAAGAATTTTGCACTGAGTATGTTGAGCCTTAAACGCATGGTTGCGTTTAATGCGTTAAATTATCCCCGGTCAATCTTTGAGTTTTGATGATCAACAAAACTTGTGTTTGTTATACTAATGCATCTACTTAGTGTGCAGATTAAGTGATGAAATGTGGTTTGGATTGAAGAAAATCAAGTGTGCATATTCTGGCCTGGATCGCCCCAGGCGATGGTGAGCATCGCCCCAGGCGATGGGTGTCAGGCCAGGCATCGCCACGCACATCGACAGAGGCGATGGCTAGGCGAGCATGCGAGGAAGATCGCCTGAGGCGATGGTGAACAACGCCTGAGGAGATGGAAACCTTTTGGACTTCGCCCCCGCACATCGACTGGAGCGACACCCAGGCATGGCGCGGGCATGCGCGCAGGGAGATCGCCCGAGGCGATGGGCTGAACGCCCGAGGCGATGGCACGAACGCCTGAGGCGATCTGGAGTTCGTTTGAGGCGATGCAAGATTTGAAGGAGCTGAGGCTACGGCCTTGATTTTGGTATTGGATCGCCTGAGGCGATCCAGCGATTGCCTGAGGCGATGCGTGATTTTTGGTGACCGTTGGGGCGCGGCGATGGTGATCGCCTGAGGCGATGTCCGAGGCGATCTTGGAGTGATTTCAGCCTTATGAGTAGCAACGGCTAGTAGGAGCCTTGGAGGCCTTCTACACTATAAATATGGATGCTTTGGAGCATTTTGAAGCTAAGGAACAAGCCTACAACCTATACAAAAGTCTTGATTATTATTATTTGAATTTATATTACAATCTCCATACATTGTTGTTGTATTGGAGTTTGTGATTCTCTTCTTTGTTAGAGCTTGTGTTTCTTCGTGTGAGTACACCGTGAAGGTGTTTGTTGGTTTAAATTTCTTGTAAAGGTCCTCCAACACCAAAGCAAGTTGGAAAATTGTAAAGTCATCAACAAGTCTAGTTGGTGCAAGTGTGTGGCTATCCTTGGAGCCCTTAAGGCCAAGAAGACTCGTGAAGAGTGTTGGTAGCTCGGGAAGAGCTTTGTATACTCGGGAAGAGTATTGTGCTCGGGAAGAGCTTGTGTACTCGGGAAGAGTAGTGTGCTCGGGAAGAGCGTTGTAAACTCGGGAAGAGTTATTGTGTGGCTAACTTGGAGCCCTCAAGGCCAAGATCTATTGTTCTAGTGGAACCTCGGTTGGAGGTTATCTAACCGGGAAGAGGAGACGTAGGCGATTCATCGCCGAACTTCTATAACAAATCTTTTTGTTATTTATTGCTTTAATTTACATTACGCATTTATTTACTTATTCGTTTTATTTATCGATTGACTAAAGGCTTCCGCAAGCGCAAAACTCTTTTAGTTTTACAAACTCATTTTAAAAAGCTAAAGTAGCCAAGGAATCTCATTCACCCCCCCTCTTCGATTCCAACAAGTGGTATCAGAGCCATTTGATTTTTGTTTTAAATCAAATCTTTTTATGGCTAATCTAGCAAATGAGTTTGCTCAAGGTCAATCGACGAATCGCCCTCTGCTTTTCACGGGTGATAACTACGGGTATTGGAAAAATAGAATTTCTCTATATATCCAATCCGTAGATTATGATCTATGGAAAATCATTGTGAAAGGTCCACATACTCCTCTAAAGGATGTTGGGGGAATTAGTGTTCCCAAAGAAATAGACGACTTCACAAAAGAGGATATGATGTTAATATCTCAAAATGCTAAAGCGATTAATATTTTGCATTGTGCTTTAGATATGAAGGAGTACAACCGGATTTCAATGTGCTCAACCGCTAAGGAGATATGGGACAAATTGAAAATTTGTCATGAAGGAACCAACCAAGTGAAGGAGACAAAGATAGACATCCTTCAACTCAAATATGAGACATTTGAGATGGATTCCGGAGAAGATGTGGATTCCATGTTTAGGAGGCTCACCCAAATTATCAACGAGCTTGCTCAACTTGGAGAGAAGTATCCTCGAAAGCAAATATGGAGGAGAGCACTAAGGGCCTTACCTAAAGAATGGGTTGCAAAGAGGACGGCTATTATCGAGTCCAACAAAGGGGAGAACGCATCTTATGATCTTGATGAGCTCCATGGCACCTTGGTGACCCATGAGCTTGAAGTTGCCACAAGGAGAGAAGTGAAGGAGGAGGATAGATAAAAAAGAAATGGGATTGCCTTGGTTGGAAGGAAAGACCATTCCGATGATGATGAAGATGATGATGATGAAGAGATGAGGTTGTTCACAAAGAAGTTCAAGAAGCTCTTCAACAAACATAGCAAGTCAAAGACCTCCAATGCCACCAAACAAGAATCCAAAAATGAGGTAACTTGTTACAATTGTCAAGAAATAGGCCATTATGCTAACAAATGTCCTAGGAAGAAGAATGAGGACAAAGGCAAGAAGAAGGCGTTTATAGCCACATGGAGTGATAGCGACTCCGATGAAGAAGAAGCCAAAAATCTTTGTCTAATGGCTCTTGGAGATATAGATGAAGAGGATGATGATGAGGTACCATCTTATGATGAATTATTAGATGCTTATAATGAACTCATTGATTGTCTTGGTAAAACCAAGAAGAGCAACAAAGTGCTTAAACTAGACTTGGCTAAGAAGGAAGAAGAAAACATTATTTTGAAAAACCAAGTACTTGATTTAAAGACATCTTTTGCCAAGTTTAGTGATAGTAGTTTAAAGATAAATGAATTGCTTGGCTTGCAACGATGTAGCTTTGATAAAGCCGGGTTAGGCTACTCAAGCAAATCAAAATCTTTTTCAAGCTTGTTGGCTAAAGCAAAGCATGATTCTACTACTTGTAACTATTGTTGCAAAAATGGTCATACCAAGAACAAATGTAGATTTGCTAGAATCCAATACCAACCTAACAAAAGGTGGAAATGGATCCCAAAGGTGCCTAAGGAAGCTAACCATCAAGGACCCAAAAATCAAATGGGTACCAAAGATCCTTCTATTATTAATTTGTCTTGTAGGGACAACCATGGATTGGAGGATGAAGGACCAAGCAACTCAAAGGAGGAGTTTATTCTATTCACCACCATAGAAGAAACGAGAGGCGTTGGACCTATGACAAGAACTAACTCTTGTCATCAAGGGTAAAATTTATTTGATTCTTTTTTAAAGAGCAATTCAAAAATTCATTGGCACAAATCAATTGTGATCAATAAATATTGAAGCTCAATACTCATTGGAGTAAAATGCATAACCCCTTAGCATAATTGTTAAGTGCATGATGTATGCTTATCTTTTTATAGTAAGTAGCTAGATATGCTTTGCATTCAAATTTGAATATGCTATGTGAAAATGTGCAATTATATGATTTGTTATAATGTTTTGATTATTCTATTGTTTATTGGGCATGAATGCATGAACATATGCACACATTGCAACCTTTAGAATTAATTGTTGAATGCCTTAAACACATGGTTGTGATTCACCTCTATATGATTTAATCTTGGTTGATGAGGAATATGTGTAATTTGAAGCTATGTGTCAATATAAATTATGCCATGTTTATTTAAATTTTATGCTTTTTGATTATCACAAAAAGGGGGAGAATTTTGTGATAAACTTGAACCTTAATATATGCATAGTTTAAGGGGGAGAGCTTATGTATGCATGATTTGAGGGGGAGAGTTATTTGTTTATTGTTTTACTTGATAACTTGTAGTGTATGCAATTGTTAAGGGGGAGTCATTTTTACTCACATTTCATGCATATTACTTATTCAAGTTTATCAAGTTTTGTGATCATCAAAAAGGGGGAGATTGTTGAGCCTTAAACGCATGGTTGCGTTTAATGCGTTAAATTATCCCCGGTCAATCTTTGAGTTTTGATGACCAACAAAACTTGTGTTTGTTATACTAATGCATCTACTTAGTGTGCAGATTAAGTGATGAAATGTGGTTTGGATTGAAGAAAATCAAGTGTGCATATTCTGGCCTGGATCGCCCCAGGCGATGGTGAGCATCGCCCCAGGCGATGGGTGTCAGGCCAGGCATCGCCACGCACATCGACAGAGGCGATGGCTAGGCGAGCATGCGAGGAAGATCGCCTGAGGCGATGGTGAACAACGCCTGAGGCGATGGTAACCTTTTGGACTTCGCCCCCGCACATCGAC
This sequence comes from Haberlea rhodopensis, assembly GCA_907163345.1. Lineage (NCBI taxonomy): Eukaryota > Viridiplantae > Streptophyta > Magnoliopsida > Lamiales > Gesneriaceae > Haberlea > Haberlea rhodopensis. The sequence goes on from CAJQUN010000104.1 coordinate 1,882,567, forward strand.
TGGAGCGACGTCGAGGCATGGCACGGGCATGCGCGCAGGGAGATCGCCCGAGGCGATGGGCTGAACGCCCGAGGCGGCACGAACGCCTGAGGCGATCTGGAGTTCGTTTGAGGCGATGCAAGATTTGAAGGAGCTGAGGCTACGGCCTTGATTTTGGCATTGGATCGCCTGAGGCGATCCAGCGATCGCCTGAGGCGATGCGTGATTTTTGGTGACCGTTGGGGCGCGGCGATGGTGATCGCCTGAGGCGATGTCCGAGGCGATCTTGGAGTGATTTCAGCCTTATGAGTAGCAACGGCTAGTAGGAGCCTTGGAGGCCTTCTACACTATAAATATGGATGCTTTGGAGCATTTTGAAGCTAAGGAACAAGCCTACAACCTATACAAAAGTCTTGATTATTATTATTTGAATTTATATTACAATCTCCATACATTGTTCTTGTATTGGTCCTCCAACACCAAAGCAAGTTGGAAAATTGTAAAGTCATCAACAAGTCTTGTTGGTGCAAGTGTGTGGCTATCCTTGGAGCCCTTAAGGCCAAGAAGACTCGTGAAGAGTGTTGGTAGCTCGGGAAGAGCTTTGTATACTCGGGAAGAGTATTGTGCTCGGGAAGAGCTTGTGTACTCGGGAAGAGTAGTGTGCTCAGGAAGAGCGTTGTAAACTCCGGAAGAGTTATTGTGTGGCTAACTTGGAGCCCTCAAGGCCAAGATCTATTGTTCTAGTGGAACCTCGGTTGGAGGTTATCTAACCGGGAAGAGGAGACGTAGGCGATTCATCGCCGAACTTCTATAACAAATCTTTTTGTTATTTATTGCTTTAATTTACATTACGCATTTATTTACTTATTCGTTTTATTTATCGATTGACTAAAGGCTTCCGCAAGCGCAAAACTCTTTTAGTTTTACAAACTCATTTTAAAAAGCTAAAGTAGCCAAGGAATCTCATTCACCCCCCCTCTTCGATTCCAACAGAGTATGACATTATTCACCAAACACTGCCCCTATTCACCACAATCAAATAGTATTGCCGAACGTAAAAGTCGTACTATAAAAGAGATGATGAATGCTATGTTTATAAGTTCTGGATTACCACAAAACTTGTGGGGGGAAGCAATTCTGTCGGCCAACTACATGCTAAACAAAATACCACACAAAAGTAAGGATGAAACTCCATATGAGTTATGGAAAGGTCACAAGTCTTCCTACAAATACTTGAAAGTGTGAGGGTGCTTGACTAAGGTAGAAGTACCAAAACCAAATCAAGTGAAAATCGAGCCTAAAACAATAGATTGTGTATTTATTGGTTATGCTAACAATAGTAGTGCATATCGATTTTAGTACATAAATCTGAAATAAGTGATGTGCATGAAGGTACAATCATGGAATCAAGAAATGTGGCATGTTTTGAAGAAGTGTTTCCTTACAAAACTAACAAGGAAATGAGCCATAAGAAAATGGTGTATGAAGACGCTAACCGTGACTCTATTAAGGAAGTAAAACCACGACGTAGCAAGAGAACCAAAGTGGCTAAGACTTATGGTCCTGCCTTCATCGCATATATGTTGGACAATGAACCAAGATCGGTTAGTGACGCGTTATCTAGCAATGATGCTCCTATGGGGAAAGAGACTATTAATGGCGAGATAGAATCCATAATGCAAAACCACATGTGGGAATTGGTAGACCTTCCAACTAGAAGTAAACCATTAGAATGCAACTCGTGGCAAATGGATATAGACAAAAAGAAGGCCTTGATTACTTTGATACATATTCACCAGTCACAAGAATTACGTCCATTAGAGTGATCATTGCTATCGTGCTCTAAACAATTTAGAGATACATCAAATGGATGTAAAAACGACGTTCATCAATGGGGAACTTGAGGAGGAAATTTATATGAAACAACCCGAGAGGTTTGTTGTTCCTGGACAAGAGAAAAAGTTGTGTAGACTCGTTAAGTCATTGTATGGGGTTAAGCAAGCGCCAAAACAATGGCATGAAAAATTTGACAAAACTATGTTGTCAAATGGTTTCAAAATTAATGAGTGCGACAAATGCGTATATATGAAAAACACGCCTAAAGTGTTAGTTCCGAACTTTATCGATGAGATTTTAAAGATGACAAAACATATCAGACCGAATCGAGAGAAATCAGACTGACCAGATCGATCGCCCAAAACAGATCAAGCTGATAAGATGACAAAGCATATCAGACCGGATCGAGGGTAATCAGACTGACCAGATCGATAGCTCAAAACAGAACAAGCTGATAAGGCATATCACATATCAGACCGGATCGATAGATATCAGACTGACTAGATCGAAGCTTCAGATCGATCTCAATCTTTATCAGATCAGAGCAGTCAAGGATGCATAAAGAGTGGCTCTTCAGTCCGAATCATTAACGGCTATTTATTGTAGCATTTAATGTCGCAATTAATGCTACAAAGGACCAAAGACTGAAGATTACCATAAAAGGTAAGAAGACAAAGAAGAGCTTACCTGACAGTCGCCGAAAGCATGAACCAGAACGGCAAGTATCCTGAAGAAGAAGACTGTAGCTTACTCAGAGATTAAGCAGAGTCAAGAGTTGCACATTAAGGGAAATAATGTCGTTGGTACATGCAACTATAAAAGGATGCAACAAAAATACAGAAAAGTACATAAGACAAGAGTCTCGCTGATCAATCAAAAACAGCACAAGCGTTCAAGCTCAGAATCTCTCAAGCTGAAATTATTCTTAAGCACGATTACATTGTAATATTTGATCATTTAGGATCAATGTGCGCATCTTGTGTATTCTGTATTGAAAAATAGAAGTGAGAAACAAATTATAACTGTCAGACAGAGAGTGTCTGAACAGATCGAGTGACTAGGAGTTTCAGTCTGGTAGTGAGGTAAATCCAGCTGAATCGGGTTTGTACAACAGGATTGTATAAATCAAAGTCTTCTAGTAGAAACCTTCCTTAATTGGAAGAAGGGGAGACGTAGAAGGATTACACCACCTTCGAACTTCCAGAAACATATCCTGTGTTTTATCTTTCTGCACTCGTTCTTTCATTCAAGCCATCGAGCCGTTCTTACAAATATAAAAACAGACCGTTCCGCACTTATACATTCAGTGGTCTGTTCTATAAAAGAGATGATTAAGAAACAGATTTCTTTCAATAATCCGAAAGAAATCACAAGGGATTAAATTTTACAAGGAGTGTTCATTCACCCCCCCCCCCCCCCTCTAAACACTCCGGACCGATCCTAACAAGTGGTATCAGAGCAGGTCATCTTAATCAGCACAAAGACACTTGAGCTGATGGCATCATTCAACAAAATTCCTATGTTCTCAAAAGAAGACTATGATGACTGGAGAATCAGAATGCAAGCTCATCTGGCAGCTCAGGATGACGATATGTGGTTCGTCATCACTGATGGACCAATGAAGATTCTGAAAGTCAATACAGCAGTCGCCATTACTGGTGGAGAACCACAAATGGTAGAGAAGGACAGATCCCTCTGGACGAATGAGGAAAGAAAGAAAGCAAATCTCGACAACGTTGCCAAAAACATCTTGTTCAAAACATTGGACAAGAACATGTTCAGCAAAATCAAAATGTGCTCTACTGCCAAAGAAATTTGGGAGAAGATAGCACAACTATGTGAAGGCAACGACCAGACCAAAGAAACAAGCTGACTGTTGCTCTTCAAAGATTTGAGAGCATAAAGATGAAGAGTGGAGAAACTCTAAATGAGTTTGATGAAAGAGTCACTGGTACCATTAATGAACTGAATGGTCTGGGCAAAGAATACTCAAACAGAGAGATCGCTCTGAAAGTTATGAGAGCCCTGCCAAAAGAATGGGATGTTAAGACCATTGCAATGAGGAGTCCAAAGATCTGAACAAGGTTGAACTTCATGATCTGTTCCCTGATCTTAAAGCATATGAGTTCGAACTGATAAGCAGAGGTGAAGCAGAGCCATTCATCTCTCAACCAAACAAAGCACTGGCAGCTATTCCAGACCAGATCGCCTCCACATCAGATCGATCTATCGAACAGATAAGTAATGATGCTATGTCATTATTTATCAAGAAATTTGGTAAATTCATGTCTAAAAATAAGAGGAATTTTAAACCTTCTCATTATAAATCAAGAAAGGACGATGCTGTTAATGATCAGGCTTGCTACAATTGTGGTAAGACCGGACATTTCATTGCAGATTGCACCAGACCGAAGAAAGAAGAACGGAAGGAGAAGCATCGCGATGACAGGAAAAAGAAGCACTACAAAGACCGCAAAAATCATGGAAAATCCCAAAAGGTCCTAGTAGCTGAAGAAGGAAACAGCAAGTGGGCTCAGACTGACTCCGATTCAGAAAGCTCCGAATATTCTTCCAGCGAAAGCGAAGAAGATATTCAATGTCTAATGGCAGACGAAGAGATGAGTCAGACAGACGAGGTATTTGATTTTGACTCAAATGAATTTACACGTGAAGAGCTCATGTCCGCACTGCAAGACATGGCTAATGATTATAGGATCTTAGATGAATCATTTGAGAAAAATAAAGCTAAAGTCAATGATCAAATGGATGAGTACAACAAACCAAGCTGCTCCGAGCAGGGTGAGTGCAACAATCTCCAGATCGAGCTGAATAAGCTGAAAATCTCCTATGATCAGCTCCATGAAGAAAATAAGAGAATTAGCACACAAAATGCTAAGCTTTCTCATATATTCAAAACATGGACAAAATCCAGAACATCTTTGGAAGAATTACAAGATGTACAAAGAAACGTTGGTGATTTCACCGGCATAGGCTTTGACACCAAAGAATCCACCAAAGATGAATCTGAACTGTTGCTGGTAAAGAACAAAATCAAACAAATGACATTTGTTAAATCCAGCACAGTATATGAGACTGAAGCACCTACGATTCAAACGGGAGTCTCTTTCGTGAATCAAGGTTTGAGAAAAGGAATTGGATATGTCAACCAAGCCAAAGAAAAGGCACCAGCAAGCTTTGCGTCTTTCAGACCAAATCTAAGGGTGCAAGATCGAAGGCAAGGAAGACAATACAATTACTATAATTCAAAACCAGTTCAACGAAGATATAGACTACCCAATGAGAATAAAAGGTTTCCATATCGCACACATTATCACACACAACATCGAAACAGACCAGCTCACAGCACACCACACACACACAAGCCATTAAAGCTGATACAGGTGTGGGTTCCCAAAGGGCTAATCCGTTCTGGACCCAAATAGGATTGTGTACCAACAATAATTATGTTTGATGACAGGTACCAAAGAAACTTGCATCAGACTGGTACTTGGACAGCGGGTGTCTCGTCACATGACTGGAAACATCGAGCTGCTGTCTGAAGTTACAGAATGTACTGGACCCAAGATCATTTTCGGAGTAACTCAAAGGGTAAGACCGTGGGCAAGGGGTAAGATTGTCCATGGTAACATTATTATCAATGATGTGCTGTTAGTTGAAAATCTGTGCTATAATCTGATTAGTATAAGTCAACTTTGTGATAATGGTTATGCTGTAGAATTTCACAAACACACTTGCACTGTTAAATCGTCAGATGGTATGACCATGCTTGTAGGAATCAGAAATGGAAATACATATAAGATTAACTGGAATCATGCTCAACCTGATAATCCTACTTGCTTCATCGCTAACAATGATAATAAACACTGGTTATGGCATAAACGCTTGAATCATATCAATTTTAAGACTATTTCTAGCCTGTGTAAACATGATTTAGTTATCGGTCTGCCCAAGATCGATTTTGCTAAGGATAAGATCTGCGAAGCTTGTCAAATGGGCAAACAGATCGATCATCCTTCAAAAACAAGAATGCCAAATCCTCCTCCCGTTGTTTAGAACTATTGCATATGGACTTGTTTGGTCCTATACCAATAACAAGTTTAGGGGGAATGCGGTATACTCTTGTTGTTATTGATGATTACTCACGCTTTACATGGACTATATGTTTGAGCAGTAAAGATCAGACCGGTCCGAAGTTAATCAAGCTGTTGAAACGCACTCAGAATGAGAAACATCCAGCATAGACAGGATTCGAAGTGACAAAGGCACTGAGTTTTCAAATCAGAATTTTGAATCCTTTCTAGAAGATCATGGAATTAAGCATGAGTTTTCAGCCGCTCGAACTCCTCAACAGAATGGAGTTGCAGAACGAAGAAACAGAACGCTCAAAGAAGCAGCAAGAACAATGCTTGCTGATTTTGGAATTTCACAAAAGTTCTGGGCAGAAGCTGTAAATACTGCATGCTACACTCAAAATCGGTCTATGATTAACAAGAAACTGAATCTCACTCCATATGAAATATGGACTGGTAACAGGCCGTCTATTTCTCACCTTCATGTTTTTGGCTGTAAATGCTTCGTTCACAACAATGGTAAGAATCATCTTACAACATTTGAAGCTAAGTCAGATAATGGAATATTCTTAGGATATTCATCAACTAGCAAAGCTTATCGAGTTTTTAATAATCGAACCTTAACTGTAGAAGAATCAGTTCATGTAGTTTTTGATGAACCTTTGTGTGTTGAGGGTAACAAAGAATCAATTCAAAATCAGATGGAAAACATCCATCTCGAAGCTAACAGTGATGATGAGATTGTAGCTAACAGGTCAAGAGACAATCCACCAGAACCTGAAGTACCAGCCAGATCGGATCAAGGCAATGAAAGTTCTTCAGATCGAGCCGATCCGGATGATCCAAACTCTCATATCAAAGCAGATGCTGATCATACCACTACTACTACTCATCTGGCTGGACCAGACAATCCAGAGTCAAGCTATCGATGGACTAAGAGGCATCCACCTAATGCAGTGATTGGAAGTCCCTCTGCACCGATTAGAACCAGAGGACAGATGATGGATGAGTTCACTCATGCTGCCTTCATCTCAACTCTGGAACCTAAGAAGATCGATGAAGCTCTGACTGATTTCAACTGGATTAAGGCCATGCAAGAAGAGCTTAATCAATTCGAACAAAATCAAGTTTGGAGTCTAACCCCCAAACCAAGCGATCTGCCTGTTATTGGAACCAGATGGGTTTTCAGAAACAAGCTGGACGCAGATGGAACTGTGGTTAGAAACAAGGCCAGACTGGTGGCACAAGGATTCCGACAAGAAGAAGGAATTGACTTCGATGAATCATTTGCACAGTCGCCAGACTTGAAGCAATCAGAATCTTTCTTGCATATGCTGCCTTTAAAGACTTCAAGGTATATCAGATGGACGTCAAGAGCGCCTTTCTTAATGGTAAGCTTCAGGAGGAAGTTTACATTTGAGCAACCTCCTAGATTTCAGAACCACTCATTCCCTAATCATGTATATCTACTGAATAAAGCAGTATATGGTCTGAAACAAGCACCAAGAGCCTGGTATGACACTCTATCTCAATTTCTGCTGAACCATGATTTTCAGATCGGCTCAGTTGATAAAACTCTCTTTAAATTTATTAAGGGGGAACATACCATGTTAGTTCAGATTTATGTTGATGATATAATCTTTGGGTCAACTAACCCCAAACTATGCGAGATATTTTCCAAGTTGATGCAGGGACAGTTTGAGATGAGCATGATGGGAGAACTCTCATTCTTTTTGGGCCTCCAAGTCAAACAGTTCAGCAATGGTATTTTCATCAACCAAACCAAGTATACCAAAGAGCTGCTTAAGAGATTCGGAATGGAAACATGCTCAACTTCATCCACTCCAATGAGTCCTACAATCAAGTTAGACAAAGACGAAGGGGGAACGGCAGTTGAAGTGACTATGTATAGAGGACTAATCAGATCGCTCTTATATCTTACAGCGAGCCGGCTTGATATTATGTTCTCAGTCTGTATGTGCGCCAGATTTCAGTCAGAACCAAAGCAATCACATTTTATTGCTGCTAAGCGTATTCTGAAATACTTGAAAGGATCTCAGAACGTTGGTCTTTGGTACTCCAAAGATTCTAACTTCAGCTTGATCGGATATTCAGACGCAGACTACGCTGGCTGTAAGATTGATCGTAAAAGCACCAGTGGAACATGTCAATTTCTAGGTGAAAGATTGATCTCTTGGTTCAGTAAGAAGCAAACATCAATTGCCACATCTACAGCTGAAGCAGAATATATTGCCGCTGGAAGCTGTTGCGCTCAAATGCTCTGGATTCAACACCAGCTCAAAGACTATGGCATCCAAGCTGTTGACTCTCCGATATTTTGCGACAACACAAGTGCAATCGCTATAACATATAATCCATTCGCACTCTCGAACAAAGCATATTGATATAAGACATCATTTTATTCGAGATCATGTTGGCAAAAAGGAGATTCGGATCGAGCACATCTCAACAGAGCAGCAAGCAGCAGACATCTTCACCAAACCGCTCCCTGAGGCTAAGTTTAATTATTTCCGTCAAATTCTTGGTTTAATTGACTTATCTAGATAGTTTAGATGTTTTCTTCTTTTCGTGTTTAAAGATTTTTGTTGGCACAGATCGATAATACAATGTTCAGAAAGACACAGACCGGTCCGAACTTTCAGACCGATCTATGTCAATCTGATGTTATCCTATGATCTGTCTGGACAATAAATCCTTTATTTTGTATTTATGTAAAACAAAAACAGCCCGGACTGATTGCAAATTTTAACCACCTTATCTTTCTTTTATCCTGACCGTTTATTTTGAATTATTTAGTTATCAGTCTTCGAGATAAAGACACGTGTCTTCTCTCTCTTATTTAGCGGGCTGAACATTTCATTTTCATTCACTTTTTACCATTTACCGCTGTCTGCTTTCTAACTCTCTCATAACCTCTCAAAACTCTTCGTATATTCTTCCATTTTACTCCAATGGCTACCATAACTCACAACTCTCTCTCCGTTGAGTTCAATGATATTTACAAGGCTGAAGATGCAGAGATGGTCTCCATTTTCCGAGCTTTGGAATCGTCTGGAATTCGGAATTTTCTGGAGTGTGGCACGGTGGTTTACGAATCAGAGATTCGTGAAATGTTTGCCAATGCTGTATCCCAGAAGACATCTATCTCCACCTCTGTAAAAGGGCAAAACATTTGAAATCTCGCCGATGACGCTGGCCAAGACCTTTGGTCTTCCCAACTCCGGACTGACTGAGTTTGGGCAGATTCCTCAAGCCTCTCTCACAGCTCTTCAGGGGAAGATTTCTATATTTGGCCACCGCCTGCAGCCCTCATTCAAAAAGAAGGAAATGTTCTTTCATTTCCAGGTGCTGTGCGAAATTGTGGGCAAGCCATTATTTGGCAAAGCTGGAAGTTTTGACGCCGTCACTGCCGAGAAGTTCAGGGCCATGGCTGCTATTGTTTCCGGACAGAAGATGAACTGGTCCGTGATTCTATTTGGAGTCCTGATGGAAACAGTGATTGCCTCCAAACAGGCAGTCTGCTTTGCTGTTCCTCTCAGCAAGCTACTGGAAACTTTGGACATTGAGCTGGGGAAGCAGTCTGCTCTGAGTCCCTTCAAAATTCTCAACTCCAAAGGGCTAGCACTGCTGAAGTCCAAGAGTGCTCCACCTACCCCTACCAATCTAGTGGCAGTCAAGATTGAGAAGGGAGAAGAACAGGCTGTTGCTCGCAAACCTCGGGTCAAGCGAAAGTTAACTATCCAGACTGACTCTGAAGACACTCAGTCTGCTCCCTGGCGACTCTGCTCTTAGCTGCTAAGAAAGCGAACTTCGATCCGAATGCTCCAACTGCCAGAGATGATAGGGCTGTTATTGCTCAATTAGAGATGGATATTCATGCTCTCCATTTAGCTGTCCGATTTCAACGACAGAAAATCAGCATCTCCACTCCAGCAACCAGCCCGGATCATCCCTCTGCAAGCAAGACTCTGGCAGAACCTTTCATTGAGGTTATTCCCTCTGGAGCAGCAGATCAGCCAGCAGATCGCACAGCAGATCAGACTGCAGACCTCGTAGCCGATCAGACAGCGGAGCAGCCATTGCCTAATGCTCAGTCTGCTACAGAAGATGAACCATTGAATGTCTTGTTGGACTCTCCAACAACATCTATTCCTTTGGGATCATCAGTCTCCCACGTTCAAATCAGTCCAACAGCAGAACTTGCAACAGTTGGCGCACCAGAGTTCGTCGATCCGGATCTGGTGGTGTCCACAGTTGTTGCAGCTCTACAAATTGAGGAGCCCTCCAGGCCCAGCACTCCTCCAGTCCAATTAGATGAAGATATGGCTTTCATACAAGCATTTTCTTCGGCTCTGGTCACTTTGATCCGGTCTGAAAGTCACCAAGCTACTGTATCTTCACTTGTACCGATTGCTGAAGAAGATGATCATGCATTGTCATCATCAGATCACTCTCCAAGCCGACTATCTGATGCACCTCCATCCCTGGCAAGGACCCTTCAGCACTTATCTGACAACTGCCTGTCACTCTCTCAACGTGTTATAGAAGTTCATCAAGGTCAGAGACTTACAACTTTGGACTTTGATTCATTCAAAGAGAAGATGACAGCCAGTATCGGCAGCCTTCAACGAGGACTAAATGATATGTTCTCTCAGCAAGCTTCCTATAAAAATAGCCAGAGAAAAGAGCAGATCGAGCTGGCCACTGAAGTTAGAGCATCCGTCGCCAATTCCCTCCGCGCTCAAGACGTTCGTCTTGACGCTATCAGCGCTCAGCTAGCACAAGTTGTAGATTTTCTCCAAGAGATTGCTGCTGACAAAAAGGGGAAAAGAAAAAAGACTTCAAGCCGCATCAGTCTCAGTCTTCAAGAAAATAGATTGCTTAAATATTCAGACTGTCTGTATGCAAGATTGTTGGTGATCAATAAAGAAATATTTCTTTGTTAAGTCCTTGTTCATTTATTTTGAACTAAAATAAAAGGCTTAATAATAAAAGGCTTAATCGATCCAACTTAATAATGTTCATTTATTTTGAACAAGAAGAAGTAATCGATCCGAAAGTATACGCTTCAGAGGTTTTATCAGACTGGTTAAAAAGACTTAGAAGCTAGGTTTTGTCATCATCAAAAAGGGGGAATTTGTTAGTTCCGAACTTTATCGATGAGATTTTAAAGATGACAAAACATATCAGACCGGTTCGAGATTAATCAGACTGACCAGATCGATCGCCCAAAACAGATCAAGCTGATAAGATGACAAAGCATATCAGACCGGATCGAGGGTAATCAGACTGACCAGATCGATAGCTCAAAACAGAACAAGCTAATAAGGCATATCACATATCAGACCGGATCGATAGATATCAGACGGACTAGATCGAAGCTTCAGATCGATCTCAATCTTTATCAGATCAGAGCAGTCAAGGATGCATAAAGAGTGGCTCTTCAGTACGCATCATTAACGGCTATTTATTGTAGCATTTAATGTCGCAATTAATGCTACAAAGGACCAAAGAATGAAGATTACCATAAAAGGTAAGAAGACAAAGAAGAGCTTACCTGACAGTCGCCGAAAGCATGAACCAGAACGGCAAGTATCCTGAAGAAGAAGACTGTAGCTTACTCAGAGATTAAGCAGAGTCAAGAGTTGCACATTAAGGGAAATAATGTCGTTGGTACATGCAACTATAAAAGGATGCAACAAAAATACAGAAAAGTACATAAGACAAGACTCTCGCTGATCAATCAAAAACAGCACAAGCGTTCAAGCTCAGAATCTCTCAAGCTGAAATTATTCTTAAGCACGATTACATTGTAATATTTGATCATTTAGGATCAATGTGCGCATCTTGTGTATTCTGTATTGAAAAATAGAAGTGAGAAACAAATTATAACTGTCAGACAGAGAGTGTCTGAACAGATCGAGTGACTAGGAGTTTCAGTCTGGTAGTGAGGTAAATCCAGCTGAATCGGGTTTGTACAACAGGATTGTATAAATCAAAGTCTTCTAGTAGAAACCTTCATTAATTGGAAGAAGGGGAGACGTAGAAGGATTACACCACCTTCGAACTTCCAGAAACATATCCTGTGTCTTATCTTTCTGCACTCGTTCTTTCATTCAAGCCATCGAGCCGTTCTTACAAATATAAAAACAGACCGTTCCGCACTTATACATTCAGTGGTCTGTTCTATAAAAGAGTTGATTAAGAAACAGATTTCTTTCACTAATCCAAAAGAAATCACAAGGGATTAAATTTTACAAGGAGTGTTCATTCACCCCCCCTCTAAACACTCCGGACTGATCCTAACATAAAGCATATGTTATATTATGTTTGTACGTTGATGATATGCTCATAGTGGGAAGCAACTTAACAATCATCAACGGGACAAAGAAAATGTTAATAAAATATTTTGAAATGAAAGATATGGGTGAAGCTGATGTGATACTTGTAATTAAAATTTCCAAGATATCCGAAGGACGAGTGTTATCACCGTCTCATTATGTTGAGAAAATACTCGAGAGATTTCTCACGAATGATACGTCGTTTGTAAAAACACCATATGACCCGAATCTACATTTGGTGAAAAACAAGGGAGACCCTGTCATGCAGTTAGAATACTCAAGGATAATTGGCAGTCTCATGTATCTCATGAACTGTACACGTCCTGATATTGCATATGCGGTTGGCAAACTAAGTAGATTCACGAGCAATCCAAACAATGACCATTTGTCGAGGGTACTTAAATATTTAAGATACACAATGAACTATGGATTGTACTATACAATATATCCTGCTGTATTGGAATGATACATTAATGCAAATTGGATATCGGACACTCAAGACTCCAAGTCGACAAGTGGTTATGTGTTTACCATTGGAGGGGCTGCAGTGTCGTGGAAATCTACCAAGCAAACTTGTATCACTAGATCCACTATAGAATCTGAATTCATAGCATGTCCATTGACTATGTGAAGTCAAAGGAAAAAATTACGGATCCGCTCACGAAAGGCTTGCCTAGAGATCAAGTATATAGTTTATCGAGGGGAATGAGATTAAAACCCTATAATCAAAATCTTGTGGTGGATACCCAACCTATGTGACTGGAGATCCCAAGATCTAGATTCAAAAGGAACAACCAAACTACAAGATTGTATAAACACCTTGGAAAATTAATCTCCGACATATTCCTATGATAAGGGGCGTAGCTTACAAAAAGGGTACGAGGATAGGCAAAATGCCTTTAATGATTCCTAAGACATATTAGAATATGTTGGAGTATAGCGGGATACTCTTCTAGGAGATCACCTACGTAAGTGCGAAGTGTGGCCGCTTCAAAGAATGAAAAACACTTATGAAACCAAGCGTGGTCCATGGCCGAAACGGACACAACCGTAAAAACCTATACGGAGGTTAGAATTGTTATGGTGTGGGTTCAATTGTCTTGGTTTACACCAACGACAAAATAGTTCAAAAATATTAGTTCACTATTAAGTCAAGTAAATCCGATTGAATACTACTACGAAATATTCAAAGCCGCAAGCTATCTCTTCAAATGCCATAATAGTTCGTCAAAACACTCAATTGCATACATGCATTAATTTAATTGATGTGGGGGATTGTTGGAAAACGTGCAAAGGTAAATTAAATTAACATGCTCGATCAATCGAGGGGACCAGAAAAATGTCGGGTCTCGTGAACAGTAGCTCGATCGATCGAGAACTTTGCTCGATAGAGCACTGTATCTGTTTTATGAAATGGTATGTCCAGTCACGTTTGGGGTGCGATTGTTGGCCAAATATTGCCTCAAAATGGTGTCCTTTGGACTTGATTTTTGGTTCACTATATATATAACATATACACTTGTTTTAAATACAGAGTTTCGAAATCAGCATCATATTTTTAATGAAATTTGAGAGTATTTGTTGTTCATCAAATTGAGTGCTTTGAACATTTGTGGTTTGAGGATTTGTAATTTGGAGTGCTCCTATCACAAGTCATAGTCGTTGTATCCTGGGAGACAAATTGCAATAGCAAACCGTTAGCACCATAGCGGGACAATATTATCTTAAGGACGGAGATTACAAATCTCGCATCGACATAAAACTTATTTTGAAGCCATTGTTATTTTGATTCCTGAGATACACTTTGAGAGAAATTTTCTACAACAATATCTAGGCCGACCTTGGTTTAGGACAATCGATTCGAGGTTCAAAAAACATCGACCCTTAACCATAACCTTTATTGACCGTTTCTGTTACGGTTCATGAACAGTCGGTACGGTTCAAGTTTCGGTTCCGACTATGGTTAACAAACGGTTACGATCAAGAATTGACGCTTATTTTTTTAAAAAATAAAATTTGAAAGAAAAAAATTGTAACAAGTATTTGAATATGTGTCTCTCCATGGATTAATCATAAAATAACTTAATAAATTCAAACTCAAATAATCAATATGTGTAAGATATATTTTTGTTTTATTAATATATCTAAATTATAACACTCTATTTAGATCAACAATGTTCTTATAGCTTAATGGTTGAAGCTAAGTATTCAAGTTGGTGGTCATGAGTTCAAATCTACACCATAATATATGTTTTAAATTTCAAAATATAAAAAAAATTAAAATAAGCCTTTCAACCGCAAGTTAAGACCTTTACCCTACGGGTTCAACCAAAAATACCATGAATTTGAAAGTTAAAATTTCAAAATAATAAATATTACCCGGATCTTTTCCATGAGTGGAATTGAGTGCGATCAACTTAGCCTTGTGCACCAACCGTCGGAGGAGGGGAAGGGAGAAGCAGTACTCGGCGAAGGATGCTAGCATTTTGGAATGGCGACAGGAGTTAAAAGTGAAAAAAATGGGAAGGTCGACAACAGTTAAAGTGAAAAAATGAAAGATGAATTGATGAAATGTAACTTAACCACGATGACATTTAATAAATTATAAAAGAAAAAAAAAAACTTACACACGTGTCAAAAAAATTAATGGGTTGGGGCTTTACCATTATGGTAGGGTCGACTCGCTCCTTGAGCAGCAGAACTATTGTTACTGGAGAGAAGGTGGACTTTTTGTGTTATTGAAGAAACAACACTAGAAGAGGTCTCTAAGAGCTTGTGTGTAGCTATGGGGGGGAGATGACAGTGTTGAGTAGAGATTTCAAAGTGCAGAGGGAAGATCGGGGGGCTTGGCTTGTTTATGGGATAAAATCTAAATTCAAACTAGAGAATTGTTGGGAAGTTACGGGACTCTTGCTGTAGAAGGCAAATGGATATCTTATTCATTAATATTTATTACCCTTGCAATGCTTCAGATATCAGAGAATTGTGGTTATCTTTGATTGATAAAATTCGACAAAACCGGGGTTCAAATGGTGTCTTGTGGATGACTTTAATGCTACTCACTGTGCTAGTGGAAGGCAAGTCGTACTTCAGTGGAATCTAGTCGTGAATATTTTGATTCAAACTTTATTCAGGAAGCTAATTCAGTTTGATATACCACTGATTGGTCGTAACTCGTAAGTAAACATGGTACAGCGCAGGGGGGGAAGTTATGCCATGTTTCATAAGACAATTGTAAAGCTGCCAGAAAACTTAAAAATAAATTATTAGAAAATTTTAAAAAAATACATTTTCAAACATAAAATAAGTTCTGGAATATTTGAGCCAAAAAATTTTCAATGTTTAAAATATATTTTAAAATTAAAATATGATGAAAAATGAATGTAATGAAATTGATTTTTATGCTAAAATTTTCGAACACAGGTTTTTGAAAATTATGCTATGAAAATAATTTCATGCTCATGAGAAAGTTTTTTTCAAAGATTTCTACCTAAAATCGGTTAAAATATTTTCCAAAAACAACTCGTTTTGATACCACTAGTTAGTAGGGATGGCAATGGGGCGGGTCAAAACCTGGACCCGTATTGAACCCGCCCCGATGGGCTGGTCTTGACCCGCTTCAACCGGGTTTTGAAACGGTGCGAGGAGGGTCCCGATTTTGGCCAAACCCGACCCGACCGGCCCCGCTATACATATATTAATTTTTTTTGAAAATTTAATATTGAATTTAAATTTTACTTCTTTGGCTGAATAATAAATTGTCATTATTCAATTTATATCAAAACTCATGTGTCCATATTAAAGAAGTTGAACATTTTGAATGGAACGGGAGCAAATTAATAAATATTTTGTTGCTTAAAGGTATTTTTACAAGACTTATTATAAATATTTATTAGAGAAAAACATGAAACTCAATAACAAAACTCAGTTTTTGTAAATCAAAATTGTTTTCTAGCTAATAATATTTTTTAAAGTTGGTTCGTTGGTCGAGGCTGGTTGAACCTGTCGGGTTCAGGGGTCCAAGCAGCGCGGGCGGGTCCAGGTTTTTCTGTAGCGGGGTGGGTCCTGGGTTTTTGCCAAACCCGTCCAAACCAGCCCCGTTGCCATCCCTACTTGTTAGGATCGATTCCGGGGGTGGGTGACCAATCCACATCTGAGTTCAACCAACTTGAGTTTCAGAGCTCGTGTTCTTGAAATAATTATACCTAGGGATTATATCAAGTTTAATTTCAAAACCGAGCTGAAGACACTTGACATAACCCGCTCTATAACAGGTTAATCATTTGAAAATCATTTTAAGGATATGCAAGTAACTATGTATTAACAATTTGGTTGAAGCATTTTATCAAATACTTGGTGAGCAACTTGTTAGGATCGATTCCCGGGGTTGGGTTGCCATTCCACACCCGAGTTCAACCAACTTGAGCTTCAATAGCTCGTGTTCTTGAAATAATTGCACCGAGAGATTATATCGAGTTCGGTTACAAAACCGAGCGGAAGACACTCGACATAACCCGCTCTTAAACCGATTACTCAATTGAAAGGCATTTTAAAGATATGCAAGAAAGTATGTAAAAACAGTAAGGTAAATAAATGCAGTAAAGTAAATCACACAAGCATTTGTTTCTGGAAGTTCGAAGCACAACGCTTCTACGTCTCCCCTTCTTCCATCTCATGGAAGGATACACTAGAAGACTTTGATTTATACAACTCTTTGTACAAATCCGATCCAGTTGGGCATTCCCCATCCAACTAGAACTCCTAGCAACTCAACTATGTATGTTCTTTAATGTCTCACATACAAAGACCTCTCAATCGGTTGTGATGAATCATCAACCGTTATAATGGTATTCACTCTTCTATTTTAGCTCACAAATACAATGAATAGAGTGAATACAAAGGCACAAATGATCTCCTAACAGATCTGATACAGCAAGGTAAGATGTGCCAAAGGTTTGAGGAGTGTTCTTTATTTAGCAGCTTTTGTCTTTGAAGTTCCTCAATTGAATCCCAAGTGGGTTTGCTTTGGAAGGCTTGGATTGATCTTCAATCAGCTGTTATTGAGCTTCCAAATCATGTATATATATCCCCAAGTAATGATATATACGTTAGATACAAGAATATAACCGTTGGGACAATTTTGGTAAGCTTTCAAACATTGCAACGGTCATATTCTGGTTTCTGGGCTTTTTCTGGAAGGCCCGGTGGTTGGATCCGGTAGGTGTGATCCGGTAGGTGCCATCCAGTAGGTGTGATCTGGTAGGTGCGATCCGATAGGTGCCATCCGGTAGGTGCCATCCAGTAGGTGCAATCCGGTAGGTGTGATCCGGTAGGTGCAATCCGGTAGGTGTCATCCGGTAGGTGTCATCCGGTAGGTGGAATCCGGTAGGTGTGATCCGGTAGGTGCCATCCGGTAGGTGCCATCCGGTAGGTGTGATCCGGTAGGTGCCATCCGGTAGGTGCAATCCGGTAGGTGTGATCCGGTAGGTGTTTCAGCTCTGCACCAGCAAGCTCTTGCAGACGTCTTTTCGTCAAGTAAACCTTCGAATTTGGTCTTCTGGCCTGAAATACGACTTGTAGCTATCCAACCCCTTTAGAATCAGGTCGTTTCGATATCCGAGCTATGAGATATGATCAATTTAGTCAGCAGTGCTCGGGGTCTACTGGGTGCTGAATTCTCATTTCAGCAACCAAACTCAAGGCCATTTCTTAGCAGATCATCAAGCTGCAAAATATCATCTATGAACTGCACACTTGATGAAATATATTAGCAACACAATAACAAGTTTTGTTAACATCAAAACCAAGATTATTCGGGTTTCCAAAACCCAACAATCTCCCCCTTTTTGATGATCACAAAACTTGAATAAAAATATGACATTAAAGCACAATGTTGCATAACAAGAAAAAATCATATTTTTTTTTTAAACAACATATTTCTCCCCTTTTTGTGTGAATCAAAAAGGAAGACAAATAAAATTTACTCCCCCTCAAAGATTGAGATTAAACTCTCCCCCTTAATTTTAAAAGGTTTGAAAATTTGAGCAAGTGAGGGGCAAATGGGGTAGGCTAAAACAAATTTAAAAAAATACAATGCACATTAATTTTTGAAAAAATAACCTCTTTTGATGATGGATGAAGCATACTTGGCAACAAATTTGAATTTCTTGACAAAACTCAACAATGTCCGTTTCATCTTTCTGTTGTGGCAGCACACTTAGTCCAACTTGAACTAATAAACTGCTTTTCCTCGAGCAGGTTTGGGCTGCAAGACCTATACCGTTGCGATCCTCTATGAGTCTAGTTTGCAACGCAAAAAACGGTTCGTCATTTGCACATCCGAGCAAGAAGTTATGCCAATTTTCCCAAAGTCGCTGCAAGCTGCCAGAAAAACTGAATGCTTCGAAAATTGTTAGAAAAAAAATTCAAAATAAAAAATAAAATGAGTTTAGAACATATTGAACGAAAATTTGAACATTTAAAATAGATTTTAAAATTATTTTCGTGCAAAATGAATGCAATGAAATTGATTTTTATGCTAAAATTTTTCATACACCAAGTTTAGAAAATTATGCTATGAAAATAATTTCATGCTCATGAGAAAGTTTTCTTAAAAGATTTCCGTCTAAAATCGGTTAAAATGCTTTCCAAGAACAACCAGGCTCTGATGTCACTTGTTAGGATCGATTCCCGGGGTTGGGTTGCCATTCCACACCCGAGTTCAACCAACTTGAGCTTCAATAGCTCGTGTTCTTGAAATAATTGCACCGAGAGATTATATCGAGTTCGGTTACAAAACCGAGCGGAAGACACTCGACATAACCCGCTCTTAAACCGATTACTCATTTGAAAGGCATTTTAAAGATATGCAAGAAAGTATGTAAAAACAGTAAGGTAAATAAATGCAGTAAAGTAAATCACACAAGCATTTGTTTCTAGAAGTTCGAAGCACAACGCTTCTACGTCTCCCCTTCTTCCATCTCATGGAAGGATACACTAGAAGACTTTGATTTATACAACTCTTTGTACAAATCCGATCCAGTTGGGCATTCCCCATCCAACTAGAACTCCTAGCAACTCAACTATGTATGTTCTTTAATGTCTCACATACAAAGACCTCTCAATCGGTTGTGATGAATCATCAACCGTTATAATGGTATTCACTCTTCTATTTTAGCTCACAAATACAATGAATAGAGTGAATACAAAGGCACAAATGATCTCCTAACAGATCTGATACAGCAAGGTAAGAGGTGCCAAAGGTTTGAGGAGTGCTCTTTATTTAGCAGCTTTTGTCTTTGAAGTTCCTCAATTGAATCCCAAGTGGGTTTGCTTTCGAAGGCTTGGATTGATCTTCAATCAGCTGTTATTGAGCTTCCAAATCATGTATATATATCCCCAAGCGTTGGGACAATTTTGGTAAGCTTTCAAACATTGCAACGGTCATATTCTGGTTTCTGGGCTTTTTCTGGAAGGCCCGCTGGTTGGATCCGGTAGGTGTGATCCGGTAGGTGCCATCCGGTAGGTGCCATCCAGTAGGTGCGATCCGGTAGGTGCGATCCGGTAGGTGCAATCCGGTAGGTGCCATCCGGTAGGTGCAATCCGGTAGGTGTCATCCGGTAGGTGTCATCCGGTAGGTGCAATCCGGTAGGTGTGATCCGGTAGGTGCCATTCGGTAGGTGCCATCCAGTAGGTGTGATCCGGTAGGTGCAATCCGGTAGGTGTGATCCGGTAGGTGTTTCAGCTCTGCACCAGCAAGCTCTTGCAGACGTCTTTGCGTCAAGTAAACCTTCGAATTTGGTCTTCTGGCCTGAAATACGACTTGTAGAGAATTGAGTTTTCTATCCAACCCCTTTAGAATCAGGTCGTTTCGATATCCGAGCTATGAGATATGATAAATTTAGTCAGCAGTGCTCGGGGTCTACTGGGTGCTGAATTCTCATTTCAGCAACCAAACTCAAGGCCATTTCTTAGCAGATCATCAAGCTGCAAAATATCATCTATGAACTGCACACTTGATGAAATATATTAGCAACACAATAACAAGTTTTGTTAACATCAAAACCAAGATTATTCGGGTTTCCAAAACCCAACACAACTCTTTGGTATTTTATCAAGCGCATAAATTGCTTCAACAACGCTAACCAAAACAGCAAGTTAAATAAATATGATAATGTAAATGCACATGAATTTGTTTATATAAGTTCAAAAGTGGTTTGATAAGTGTCGTTTTTACACTTATCTATATGCGATTTTCTAATGGTTTTTGTATTGATTCTTGGATTATTTTACGCTTTTTGGTATATATTTCTATATTTCAGGAATCAATGTTGAAATGCATAAAAGTAGAGGAAATGAGTCAAAAATGATGAAAGAGGAGCGAACCGAGCGAACGCATCAAAGCCAAGGAATAAAAGAAGGAAAGAAAAAAATAAAAAATAAATAAAATCAGCTCGATCGATCGAGACTAAATCTCGATCGATCGGTGGTCCCAGAAAGTTGGCGATCGATCGAGCAGTCTGCTCGATTGGCCGGAAGAGTTTTTTGAAAAATAAATTCCTTATAGAGTTTGTGTCAAACAAGGAAGTCCATGATTCCATTCCCTCTATATATTTGGACGAAAATCACAACCAAGAGAAGAGTTTACAACCTAGGAATAGTCCACTCATCCATACTCCATATCCCCATCATCCACAATCACCTCTTCATCTTAGGAATTGGAACAAGCCAACAAGAGAATTGAGGAGCACGATCGAGAACGAAGCGAGAGAAGGATCGAGAATCAACGAAGAAGTCGACTTTGGAGTTTGCTTTTACTTTTCTATTATTGTTTTGAATGAATATTGGATTTATTGTGTTTTTGATGATTGAGAAATATCTTGAACATAGTTTTTCCTATTGATATTGTGATCAAATTCATATATCTTATTTGTGCATGTGTTATTGTTTATAATGCTTTTGAATGATTGATCCATTATCTGCATCCGAGGATTCTCCGGCTCTATGCCATCTTATTTACAAGGATTTCATCGACTTGAGAGCATCAAGGACTTCATCCTCACTTTGAATGATATTTTATTATAATTGAGATCGAGAGATAAAATTATAATACGATATAGTAACTCATGCCGTGTGTTAAAGATTAGATCGAAAGATAAAATCACATACGAGTGATTGTAAAGACCCGAAAATTCGAGGTATTCAATTAAATTAATATTTTTGGGCTCAAGTTAAAACTTTAATTAGTATATTATCATTAAATGATTTAGCATGACTTAAACTTTATTAATTAGTTTCCTTGTAGGATTTAATATTCCTAGGATCTTTACCTACCAACTCAAGTTACTCAATCCATAACTATCATGATTTAAGCCAAATAATTCAAAGATTTCCATCCTATTTTACTAGCATCTAAAAATCGAAAGTTTCATTATTTAATCAAGAGTTTTGGGTAAAGATTTTTATACCATAAAAATCAAGAATCTCAACCTTTCTTTTTCGAAAATATGGCATCATTATTTTGAAAAATATAACATCAATTATGCAACAATTTTTATACCATATGCTCACCAAAAATCTACTCATATTTTATACCATAAATTCAAGAATCTCATACCCCTTATTTTCGAAAATATATGCACCATTTTTGTCATTAAAAATCTGCTCATATATTATTCCATAATTTGAGGATTCTCACTTCTTTATTTTTGAAAGTTGCAACAATTAAAATCTCCTCCAATCAGCATAAGATTTTCGATGGATTGACCTTGTAAATTGCCAAGTTTTCTAGCTATTAAATTCCTCCCATTCTTCATCAAGAGCCGAAAACCTATACCCCTAATCATACCAATAATTTGAACACTTCAAAGCTTAGGAAGGAATTCGTGTCGTTTTCGCACCTTAACCGTTCAAACATCTATAATCGCTGTAAGTGGGTTTTTGCTAGTATTCGTTTCGTTTTCTAAAAATGATTGTATGTATGCTTTTAAATCTCAATCGATATGAATCTATTTTGAAATTATGCAAGTAGTATTTTTTTAAGCACTTTAAACTTTGAAATCTGATTGGAAGTGGATTCCTTTATGACCCTGATGCGTTGGGATATAACCGTACATGACCTTATACGGTGGTTAACCGTTGTTTCTGGAATGTCCAGACCCTTTATTCGTGGGTAAGCCGATGCATGACCTCTTCTAGGAGGGATAATTCTAGAGACTGATATCAGTACCAAGAGGAAACTAGAAATTTACTGTGCTTAAGTATATGAAAATTATGAACGATTGATATGCTATGTTTATGGCTCGATGGAGCAATTATGATAAGATGCATTCATATCAATATATGTTTGATTAAGATATATGTTTTTGGAAAATTATGAAAACTATATTATTGTCATATCGATTGGCCCCCGCTTGCTGAGTGTTTATCAAAACACTCACCCCTTACTCTACATCCCCAGATAAAGCTGAGGAAGAACTTGAAGTTGAAGAAGAACACCAATTCTGGGGTTCGTGATTTGTCCGCTGCGTTATCTTAAGATTTAGTTTCCAAGACTTTATTTAAGTA
Source organism: Haberlea rhodopensis (assembly GCA_907163345.1). Taxonomy (NCBI): domain Eukaryota; kingdom Viridiplantae; phylum Streptophyta; class Magnoliopsida; order Lamiales; family Gesneriaceae; genus Haberlea; species Haberlea rhodopensis. Next base: position 1,905,401 of record CAJQUN010000104.1, read on the forward strand.
TGATTTTACTATTTAAGTTATTTTAAGTTTAGTTCGCGTTTTTAATTCAATGTAAAGACAATGGTTATTTGTTTATGGAAAAATAGACTGGCTTTTGGTTATTAAAGATATTACGAGGCTTATTGATTTTTAATTGTTATTGGAAATCAATGCCAGTGTTATGGACCCCGGTCTCGGGGCGTGACATTTTAGTGGTATCAGAGCTAGCCAGGTTCCATAATCCCGCTGGGAAAAGATCGATTCACGATAATTACGATAATCGGAAGTTCAATCTGATTGATCACGTGAATACGAAATTTGTTAAATTTTTAAAAAAAAAAATTTAGTTCTGATTTTTTTAACGATTTCGAAAATTTTAAAATTTTTCTCGGAAATCGCATTTAGGAAAATCCGAAACCCTAGGCTCCTCGCCGCCGCCGCCGATTGCCGCCGCGATAACTATCGACCAGTGTATCATTGGAATCGTCTCCTCCAGTCGATCTCACTGTCCAAATTTCAGATCGATCGGACTTCATTTGCACGATCAATTTCGCATTTTAAATTTAAGAACCCTAATCCCCAAATTATGTTCGTTTCCCGATTTTCTGATCTTATCTTGATCGTTTTGAAAAAATAAAAATTGTATTCTGATCGTCTGAACACGTCGATCAAAAGCCCTCCATCAATTTCAGAATTCGACCACTGGAAGATTTCCAGAATTCAGATCGAATTCAAGTCCAAGAACCCTTTTAGCCACGAAATTTCTTTCCTCGATTTCTTAAGTTCCGAAACATTTTTGTTCGAATTAAATTTGAAATTACGATCCTTATTCTATGTCGATCCTTAGCCCTCTGCCAATTTCAAATTTTGACGTCGATTTCGGGCGAATTTTTGGAACCCTAATTTCGGGTTATGAACCCTAATTTTTTTTTTGAAAAAAAAAAAATTTTTTTTTTTCCAGAATGCCAAAATTCGAAATTTTTGCTTCATGCTATTAATTCTTGTTTTTAAAATGATTTTGTCAAGTATTTCATTTGACTAAACTAGTTCTTTCATTGGGTTTAGGTGATGTCGACCCGAGCCCAGACCGTCAAGATCCTTAGCCTAGAGCAAGAAGTTGAAAAGCTCAATGAAGCTAATTCTGAACTACTTGAGGTAGTAGACCACCTGCGTGGTGATGTTCATAGACTCGGCTACTATCACCATCAAGCCGACGAGCAGAGTAAAGAATCTAAGAAAGAAGTTGCTCGATTGGATGAACTCCATAGGACTGCTGCCGAGAAATGCGTAGTGCAAAGGCAACAGCTGGAGCAAATGGCAGAGCGAGTTCTCTCACTCCAAGCTACGAACCATCGCTTGACAATAAGGAGCAATGGATACTGGAGTATCATCACTCATCTCCAGAACGTCAATAGTGACCTACGGGAAGCCAATGGTCACATGCGAGATCTTCTGAATGTTGTAGAGTCAGATGAAGAACCAGAGGAGGACCCTGAAGAGGAACCAATGGAAGAAGATGTGGAAGAGGATTTAGGAAATGGAGATATAGTAGATCCGTAGACTTCTAGGAAGCTTTGTTTTTAAGAGTTTTTATTTAAGAGTTATTTGATATTCAGTAGTTCCCTTTTGTTTTGAATCAAACAATTTCAAGTTATTAATAAAATTATCAATTTCCTTTTATCATGTCTTCGTTATATTCCGTTATCCTTATACTTCTGCGCATAGACCTTAGATCTTTGTGTATTATAGGAGATGGCCGGTCGTCCTGTGCGTAACAACCGTAACCCCAACTACGCTGCCCCTCCTAACACTAATGAGGGAAGATCGAATGGGAACCAAAATCCTCCAGAACCCCCAAGGATGGGTCTAAGTCGTGAGGACTTGACAGCTATAGCCACCATTGTGGCCACGACACTACAAGGTCTGGCTAACCCCGCTATTAATCAGCAACAGCAGCAGCCAGCGCCACATCCGCAGGGAGTGAAGTACCATTATGAATCACTGCGAAAGAACAGAGTGCCCACGTTTGACGGCAACTCAGACCCAGAGATGGCCCAACACTGGCTTAAGCAGGTGGAAAATCACCACAGGCTACTGGAAGTGCCGGAACACATCAAGGTGGAAGTCACAACATCTTTTCTTGTTGATCAGGCAGGTATATGGTGGGAGAATGTGTCACCACTGATGTTAGAAGCGGGACCTATCACATGGCAAAGGTTCCGAAGTACATTTCTAAAGCAGTACTTCCCAACAGCAGTGCAAAACCAGAAGCTGAGAGAATTTGAGAACTTGACTCAAACTCCTGACATGACAGTGGTTGAATATACCGCAAAGTTCAACGCACTAGGAACGTATGCACCTAGTATCATGGCAGATGAGACCTTGAAGCTCCATCGCTTTAGGATTGGACTGAACAGTCGTATCCAATCCGCCCTTGCGATTTTTGAAACCGCAAATTTTGGAGATTTAATGGGAGCAGCCATCAGGGCTGAAGCTGATGTAAAGCGTCGCGAAGAGGAATTCAAGCGCAAGCGACCTCCCCCTAATCAGCATGCTACTATTGGTCACAATTCCAAGCGGCCTAATCAGTCCAGTAACCAGCGAAAAGGACCAATACTCAGCCCAAACCAACAGAGGTTTCCAAAATGTTCAAACTGTGGCTATCATCATCCCGGAGAATGCTTTAAGGGAAAGGGAGCATGTTTCCGATGTGGAAAGTTAGGACACAGGATAGCTGAATGCCCTGAACCTGATGTAAAGAGGACAACTGCAAGAAATGGCGGTCCTCCGATCAAACCCAGGGAGAACAAACCGAATGCCCGTGTCTTTGCCATATCAAATGATGAGGCAGAGGACGCAAACGACGTCGTGGCAGGTACCATTTTATTAAACGAATTATCTGCTTATGCATTGTTTGACTGTGGTGCCACGTATTCGTTTATATCTAAGAGGTTTGCTAAGAAACTAGCTCTTAAACCAGAATTGCTTAGTAAGCCATACAATGTAGCAACACCCGCCAATAAAACCTTATTAGCACACAGTATACACCGAGATTGTAATCTCAGTATTAACATAACGGTGTTTAGTGCTGAGTTAATTCAACTCAACATGGTAGATTTCGATATTATACTCGGAATGGATTGGTTATCCAAACACCATGGGGTAGTCGACTGTCGTAACAAGAATGTTAAACTACGAACCCCAGACGATGGAGAGATCGTGTATCACGGTAAAACCAAGGAACGAAAATTCCTTCTATCGGCAGCACAAACTTGGAAAGCCTTGAAGAGCGGTGAAGAAGTATACCTAGCAACAATAAGCGAGGTAAAAGAAGAAGGCGAACTCAGGGTAGAGGACATAGCGATAGTACAAGAATTTTCAGAGGTCTTCCCTGAAGAGCTGCCAGGTTCTGTTCCAAACCGTGAATTGGAGTTTGAAATCAATTTGGTACCAGGGTCTGCACCAATTTCAAAGGCACCATACCGTATGGCGCCAGCCGAATTGAAAGAACTCAAGGAGCAACTGCAGGAGCTCTTAGACAAGAGACAAATTAGACCAAGTGTATCCCCATGGGGAGCTCCAGTATTGTTTGTGAAGAAGAAAGACGGGAGCATGAGATTGTGCATCGACTATCGAGAACTGAATAAGATCACAATCAAGAACAAATACCCTCTTCCAAGGATAGATGACTTGTTCGACCAACTCAAAGGAGCTAAAGTCTTTTCTAAGCTCGATCTAAGGTCAGGTTATCATCAACTCAAGATAAAAACAGAGGATGTACCGAAAACCGCATTCAGAACGAGGTATGGGCATTACGAGTTCATGGTGATGCCTTTTGGCTTGACAAACGCCCCAGCAGTATTCATGGACTTGATGAATCGAGTATTCAAGCCATTCATAGATAACTTTGTGGTGGTGTTCATCGACGAAATTCTGATTTATTCGTCGAGCAAAGAGGAACACGAACAACATCTTCGCCTCACTCTCCAGACACTGAGGGAGAAAGAGCTTTATGCCAAATTTAACAAATGTGAATTTTGGCTAGAGAGCGTATCTTTCTTAGGACACATTATATCAAAAGCAGGCGTGTCCGTAGATCCTAAGAAGGTAGAAGCAGTTTTGGACTGGCAAAGGCCAACGACCGTAACAGAAATTCGAAGCTTTTTGGGACTAGCTGGTTATTACCGGAAGTTTGTTGAATGATTTTCTTCAATAGCAGTACCTCTTACAAAGCTCACACAGAAGAACTCAAAATTCATCTGGAGTGAAGAGTGTGAGAAAAGTTTTGAGATCTTGAACGAAAAGCTTTCATCTGTACCGGTACTGGTACTACCGACTGAAGGCATGGGTTTCACTATTTATAGTGACGCATCGAAAGAAGGACTGGGATGTGTACTCATGCAAGAGGGAAGAGTAATTGCGTACGCTTCAAGGCAACTCAAGCCTCACGAGCAAAACTACCCTACGCATGACCTCGAGTTAGCCGCTGTGGTTTTCGCCTTAAAAATTTGGAGGCACTACCTTTATGGCGCCAAGTGTGAAGTTTTCACGGACCATCAAAGCCTTAAATACTTGTTTACTCAGAAAGAACTGAACATGAGGCAGAGAAGATGGATTGAACTCTTGAAGGACTACGATCTCACCATTAATTACCATCCCGGCAAGGCAAACAAAGTAGCAGATGCTTTGAGCCGGAAAGGCAAAGGGAAAATGATCTTAGCTTCGGTCTCAGCTCAACCTTGTCTTCGAGAGACCATCAAACTGAGTCAAGATCAGGATCCTAGTCTGACAAAGTTAAAAGAGCAAGTCAAAGATGGAAAAATCACTGACTTCGAGACTGATAGTAATGGAATTCCGTGGATGAAAGGACGATTGTGCGTACCAAATGTGGACAACATAAGACAAGAGGTGATGTCTGAAGCACATAAATCCAAATTTTCAGTCCACCCTGGGAGTACAAAGATGTACAAGGATTTGAAGGAAAGTTTCTGGGGGAATGCCATGAAGAAAGACGTAGCAGAATTCGTCGTCCGATGCTTAGTATGTCAGCAAGTTAAAGCTGAGCATCAAAGACCCGGAGGACTTCTTCAACCTCTGAAAATCCCTGAATGGAAATGGGAGCACATCTCCATGGATTTCGTCGTGGGTCTACCAAAATCAAGACAGAGCCATGACGGAATATGGGTAATTGTTGATAGACTAACCAAATCAGCACATTTTCTACCTGTCCGTATGAACTATAACTTGGACAAGTTGGCAAATCTATATATGGACAATATAGTGAGACTGCATGGAGTCCCAGTGAGCATCCTATCTGACAGAGATCCTAGATTCGTATCACGTTTCTGGAAAAGTTTTCAACAGGCTATGGGAAGTAAAGTAACTCTTAGCACGGCCTATCACCCACAAACCGATGGCCAGACAGAGAGGACTATCCAAACCCTCGAAGATATGCTAAGAGCTTGTACATTGGATTTTACTGCAAATTGGAGCGAGCTTTTGCCACTAGTCGAGTTTGCTTATAACAACAGCTACCATAGTAGCATTGGGATGGCGCCATACGAAGCACTCTATGGGCGCAAATGTCGATCACCATTGTATTGGGATGAAGTAGGAGAAAGAGCTATCACAGGACCTGAGTTAGTACAAGCTACTACTGACAAGATAGCTATCATCATGGATAGGCTTAAGACAGCCCAGGACCGACAGAAAAGTTGGGCTGATTTGAAAAGAAGACCAGTGGATATTGAGATTGGTGAAAAAGTCTATGTAAAGATTTCACCAATGAAAGGAGTTATTCGATTTGACAAGAGGGGAAAGTTGAATCCAAGATATGTGGGACCATTTGAAGTTCTAGAGAAGGTGGGAACGCTAGCATATAGAGTAGCACTACCACCGCACCTGTCAAGAATTCACAATGTCTTCCACGTATCACAACTAAGGAAATACATTGCTGACCCAAGTCATGTACTTGAAGCAGAACCCCTAGTAGCTCAAGGGAACTTGAACGAAACTCTAAAATACGAAGAAGTTCCGATTCGGATCGTGGATTCAAAGGACCATGTTTTGCGACGAAGGACAATTTCTTATGTCAAAGTCCAATGGTCAAACCATACGGAAAGAGAGGCTACATGGGAAGTAGAAGAATTGATGCGGGAGAAATACCCCTACCTTTTCCATGATCAAGTTTACTCGAGTTTCGAGGACGAAACTTCCAATAAGGAGGGAGGGATGTAAAGACCCGAAAATTCGAGGTATTCAATTAAATTAATATTTTTGGGCGCAAGTTAAAACTTTAATTAGTATATTATCATTAAATGATTTAGCATGACTTAAACTTTATTAATTAGTTTCCTTGTAGGATTTAATATTCCTAGGATCTTTACCTACCAACTCAAGTTACTCAATCCATAAATATCATGATTTAAGCCAAATAATTCAAAGATTTCCATCCTATTTTACTAGCATCTAAAAATCAAAAGTTTCATTATTTAATCAAGAGTTTTAGGGAAAGATTTTTATACCATAAAAATCAAGAATCTCAACCTTTCTTTTTCGAAAATATGGCATCATTATTTCGAAAAATATAACATCAATTATGCAACAATTTTTATACCATATGCTCACCAAAAATCTACTCATATTTTATACCATAAATTCAAGAATCTCATACCCCTTATTTTCGAAAATATATGCACCATTTTTGTCATTAAAAATCTGCTCATATATTATTCCATAATTTGAGGATTCTCACTTCTTTATTTTTGAAAGTTGCAACAATTAAAATCTCCTCCAATCAGCATAAGATTTTCGATGGATTGACCTTGTAAATTGCCAAGTTTTCTAGCTATTAAATTCCTCCCATTCTTCATCAAGAGCCGAAAACCTATACCCCTAATCATACCAATAATTCGAACACTTCAAGGCTTAGGAAGGAAGGAATTCGTGTCGTTTTCGCACCTTAACCATTCAAACATCTATAATCGCTGTAAGTGGGTTTTTGCTAGTATTCGTTTCGTTTTCTAAAAATGATTGTATGTATGCTTTTAAATCTCAATCGATATGAATCTATTTTGAAATTATGCAAGTAGTATTTTTTTAAGCACTTTAAACTTTGAAATTTGATTGGAAGTGGATTCCTTTATGACCCTGATGCGGTGGGATATAACCGTTTACATGACCTTATACGGTGGTTAACCGTTGTTTCTGGAATGTCCAGACCCTTTATTCGTGGGTAAGCCGATGCATGACCTCTTCCCTAGGAGGGATAATTCTAGAGACTGATATCAGTACCAAGAGGAAACTAGAAATTTACTGTGCTTAAGTATATGAAAATTATGAACGATTGATATGCTATGTTTATGGCTCGATGGAGCAATTATGATAAGATGCATTCATATCAATATATGTTTGATTAAGATATATGTTTTTGGAAAATTATGAAAACTATATTATTGTCATATCGATTGGCCCCCGCTTGCTGAGTGTTTATCAAAACACTCACCCCTTACTCTACATCCCCAGATAAAGCTGAGGAAGAACTTGAAGTTGAAGAAGAACACCAATTCTGGGGTTGGTGATTTGTCCGCTGCGTTGTCTTAAGATTTAGTTTCCAAGACTTTATTTAAGTATGATTTTACTATTTAAGTTATTTTAAGTTTAGTTCTCGTTTTTAATTCAATGTAAAGACAATGGTTATTTGTTTATGGAAAAATAGACTGGCTTTTGGTTATTAAAGATATTACGAGGCTTATTGATTTTTAATTGTTATTGGAAATCAATCCGGTGTTATGGACCCCGGTCTCGGGGCGTGACAGTGATAGCTTTGGGTTATTTAATCTAAAGTTTTCATAAAGCGCGTTGAATATCAAATTGTTAATTAAGTAAACGAGAGTTAATAGTTGTAGATGTTAGATAGCTCGAGAGAGTATATCGAATAAATTCGGAAAACCCGTCACCTTAGAGATATATGGAGAAAAGAATTGTAAGAGTTGGGTTAGGTGAATCATTGTCTTGATAATTCTTTCTTGTGGACTTTTCTCGTGATTTACGATTGTTTTGGTTGGATTAGAGTAGTTTAATTTAGTTATTAGTCAGTTTATTAATTAATTATCGTAGGTTAAATATAGTTTAAAGAAGTCTTATTTGGTAATTGTTTGTTAGTCCATGTGGGTTCGACAATCCGTATTCTTCCTATCTATACTAAAACTTGATACCGTGCACTTGCGGTATAATCGCGCTGCTTTAATATTTTATTGTTTAAATAAAGCGCGATCAAGTTTTTGCCGGGGATTAACTTTAGTAATATCATACTAGGTTCTTTGATTGTAATTTAACCATTTTTGTTTATTTCTTTTGAAACAAATATATATATATATTGTTTTTGTTTTGTTTGTATTGTGAGGTACTTGGAGATGCTACATCAACAAGCCTTCACAAGCTTTTCCCAACAACGTTTCGAGCCGTTCTACGCTGTTTGGGAGAGATTCAATGAATTGGCCAACACATTCCGGTATCACAACTTTTCGAACTATACTCTCCTGTAATATTTCTTCAGAGGGTTGGATGCACAGACACGAGAATGGGTATTCAGTGGAGCATTGGTGACTGGGAGTCCCCTGGTTGATAGAGATGAGGACATTGTGTTACACCTGTTCAATGATATGGTGGACTTCGATTATCACTGGCTTTGTGATCCTTCACTACAAGGTTGGAGTCACCAATACCCACCGGAGCCTCACTACCCTAATGATACGCCCAACCATTTGAACATCACGAAGAGATGAGAGACAGTTCTGCAGACGTCACGACTCAGTTAGAGGATACCTTCATGGCATCAACTGAGAACAGTTTGGAGTGCCAAACAAACTCTATGTGTCACCTGGAGCACCAAATAGCGGTCCTTATGGAAACAATTTCAACTAGCTGCCAGGAGGAAGAGACGAGAGCTAAAAATCAAGAGGCGACGAATCCAGTTTGGTTATATGATGACGATTACTCAACCAACCAAGTTTGGGGGAGTGATCCTACTCATGTTGAAAAGTCAAGGGAACTTGAGCCTCTTCAAGAGATTGAGCCTACGTCAGAGATGTTATCTGAGGAGTTCCCATGTGAAGATGAGTCTAGTGTGATGTTGGAGAAAGGAGAGACTTTCGAAGATTCCGATTTGAGCCCATCGATGGAGAATGTTCTATGTCATATGTGGATCCGTATTTTCACTCGATGCCAACTTCACCGCACTACATCCTCCAAGATATGAATCCAAGTCAAGAATCATTCTCCCACGCCTACCAATTCAAGAGTGTTACTGGAGCAACGAGCTTACACTGTTCGAATCATGCCAATCTTGAGGGCATACTGAATGAAGACCCATTCGTGGTATCATACGATACACCCATTCGTGGTATCATACGATACTTACTATGGGCGGCAGTCGCTCATTGATGGTTGCTTCTGATAGTCAAGCCGATGATTAGAAATCAGCGCTTCTTGGGAGGCAACCCAAGCGTATCCTTGTGCTATTTAGTTTTATTTTATTTTCAGTTTTTACATTTAGTTTGTTTATCTCTCGACTTGACTATTTTACCATTTGCATTCTCTTGCTAGGTACTCAGTTGGAGCGATGAACACCTACAACAGTGGAACTTCAAAAGTCAATCTTCATCAACCCTCATGCAAGCGTCTTGATCAGGGGAGCTTACTTTTTCCCTTTTGATTTTGTTAAACAATGAGGACAATGTTTGATTTAAGTTTGGGGGAGTGACTTGCATGTTTTACTTGTTTTATCCACATGTGGCGTGCTTAATTGACACTTGAATCATCCTTGTATTTTGAGTTAAAAATTTTTTTATGAGTTCAAACTTGAGAAAAGAATGAATTATAGTAGTGACTATTCAATGATGATTTTGATCTCACTATGCATATGAACTTGAATTTTGATGATTGTTGGACTTGTACATGAATATCTTGTTTTGAGTTAACATGTCAAAAATGAGGAATATATTGAGCACAATGAGTCATGATCTTGTGGATTGCATGTTGAATAGTGATAATTGTTGTGAACTTGAGGATTTGTCTTGACACTTTGAGGCGAAATTTTATAGTTACAAACTTGACTTGGAAATGATCTAGGCGATCTTTAACACATTTGACCTTTCAAGCTTACCTAGTCTATATCAATCCCTAGTGTCCCATTTAGGCTTTATTGAAAAAGTATGGTTTATGCATTGCATATAATTAAAACCTCATTCAATATTTATTGTTCAAACTCATTATACCTATCCTTATATGAGCCTAAATGAAAAACAAATTATCCATACCCTAAAGGGAGTATAATGAATCTCCTTCGATACACGTGAATTGTTATATCTTAATGAGCTTATTGAAAAAGATTGATGAACGAGAAAAAGAGCAAAAAGAAAAGAAAAGAAAAGGCCTTGAAAAAAAAAGCATGTATATAAGACCCAAAGTGGCCAAGGCTAGACAAGAAAAAGAAGAGGAGCTCGAAATGTGTGAAAATTTGAACTGTATATGATTATAATATCTTCTTTGCCCCTATCATATCTTTTCTTTGTAACCGACACCAAAGGCCAAACATTACAAGCTTATAAAGACATTTTGATCTAGGTCCAAGGAGTAACTATCATTAAGGCCACAATACCAAAAATAAAATTCAAAAAAGAATTAGTTGCATTCCCTACAAAATGAATGTAAACACTATAGATTTACACTACTCCTGAGTAGAGACTATACAAAAGAATTCCCTGTCACTAGCCCTCACACAGCTCATCGCATCAAGTCTTGCCTTAGCCCTCCATGCCAAAAGTTCCTACAGGAACAACCCCAAAGCATGAGCATATAATAAATCATATTCACAACAATATGATCATAATGTAAAAATGCATAAACCATCAATACAAAATACTTCCTGTATACAATGCACTAAAATGCTCTCCCTGGTTGTCCATGTTCCACAACTCATATTCATAATCATCAGATTATAATACAGTTTAATAAATGTCATAACATAAATCTATTCCATCAATACCAATAACCAATTCATAGTCTTGTTATAACAATGGCATTCTAATGCCCCTCGCTTCGACATAACAACGACATTTATAATACCCCTCGCTTCGACATACCAGCGGCATTATAATATCCCCCGCTTCAATATGACAGCGGCATTATCCTCGCTTCGACATATTAGAAGCATATATTATGTTCCATCGCTACGATATGACATTGGCAATATTCTATTCATCGCTTCGAAATGACAGCGGCAAGCATTATAATCATCACTCGAATATAACAACGACCAACAATAATATGCACCAAGCATCCAATTCATGCATCCACAATGCATAATTCAATATGTAAAAATATATTTTACCATCGATGCTCGTACGTCTCTCTATGTACCTTTCTTCCAAAAGTATGGACGTTTTCAGAGACTATCCCCTGCGTTGTGCCGCCACTTGGGAAGGCTCTTCACAATTGTACAATTCAACATTAGAAGCCATATAATAGTCCATAAAAAAGAATCCCATTACCGATCTAACTGTACTTCTGAAGGCTGTAAATCTATTCCATCAATACCAATAACCAATTCATAGTCTTGTTATAACAGTGGCATTCTAATGCCCCTCACTTCGACATAACAACGACATTTATAATACCCCTCGATTTGACATATCAACGGCATTATAATATCCCTCGCTTCGATATGACAATGGCATTATCCTCGCTTCGACATATTAGCGGTAAATATTATGTTCCATCGCTACGATATAACAGTGGCAAGTATTCTATTACTCGCTTCGAAATGATAGCGACAAGCATTATAATAATCACTCGAAAACGACTCACAATAATATGCACCAAGCATCCAATTCATGCATCCACAATGCATAATTCAATATGTAAAATTACATTTTACTGTCGATCCTCGTATGTCTCTCTACGTACCTTTCTTCCAAAAGTAGGGACGTTTTCAGATACTGTCCCCTGCGTTGTGCCGCCACTTGGGAAGGCTCTACACAATTGTACAATTCAACATTAGAAGCCATATAATAGTCCATAAAAAAGAATCCCAACAAACAATCAAGAATTCCACATTTTGTGTCTCGTGATCGATCGCCCCTATGCACCGATTGATCGCGAGACCCTACTGCCTTGATACCCAATTTTTGACAATCCGCGGTCGATCGCTAGACCCTTGCCGATCGATCGCGGCGCTCACCGATCGATCGCTCAAACTCAACGATCGATCGCTAAAACACACTGTCCGCTGGTCTGATACACGCGATCGATCGGTAAAACGCACCAATCGATCCGTCGATGCCTGTACACGCGAAAATCGCCATTTTCACATACTTCACCCGCTTCCACCCATAAAACCCACTCAACTCCAATTCCCCTCAATCCAACACAACATAAACACCAATAATCCACACAATACTCACCCATAATCATAAAACTTATAAATCAACACAAAAACATCACAACCCAAAACAAACCCATTTTCCCCAAATCATAAACTCAAAAACTCAATCAAACATGCTCAACTCTTTAAAAGGAAGGCTCGTTACCACTTTATCTTTAATTCTCTAGCAAGATTTCAAAGATTAAAGCTTCCAAGTCTCTTCATTCTCCCCCTTGTTTGAGGCGATAAGAGAGGGTTTGGGGAATGGGATTTTTGAGCGTGTAGTATGAGTGGTGGGGATGAAGGAATAAGAGAGGTAGGGTGTGTAAGTTAATAAAAAGAAGATGATGTCCAAGCATTTAGCATGGTGTAATAAAATATCATCACCAAACATTTTAAAGCATTAACCAATAATATGCACCAAATTATAAATTAAACATTCTTTTGTAGATTACTTGAACAAAGCCCAATCATACCATGTCAAACTAACTAATTCCACACAATGCATTACATCCACCTTGAAATATATAACCAGTAATGCCCACCGCATAACCATTACATTTCACATCTACAAATAATTATAACACCACATTAACCTCATAATCAACATTAAAACCATAATGCACATATTAATTCAAGGTTATCACAGCTATTTTCTGCGAGTCTATTGTTTTGCTTTCAGCAGAGTAGTCTACTTGCAAAGGCTTTAGCGGGATAGTCTACCTGTCAGAAGCTTCAGCAAGGTAATCTACTTGCAAAGGCTCTTGTAGATTATGTCTACTTTCAAAGGCTCCGGTAGAGTAGGTATACTTGCAAAGGCTCCGGTAGAGTAGATCAATGCTCAAAGTAGACGTCTGCCGACATTGCTGTCCGAAGTCTGCTGTTTTTTTTCGTAGTTATGGCTATTGATTAATTGATTTCTGGACACAGTGATCAACATAGAAGGTTTAGCCCTTTCTGTTAGCTTTCCACAGAATCATGAATCGCTCGATTTAGAGTTCATATGATAGAATTATGCTTGAAATATGAGGCATACTCCTGCTCTAAGTCTGCTGATTTCGTCTGTAAAATATGAGACTTGCAGAAGCTTTTTGACCATCTTAACATCCGATTCAGCCTTCGACTTCTGAAGATGATTTATAGAACTTCGTCTTTTCTTTTCAACCCATACTGTATCATTCCGTTTTGATAAGCAAGCTGAGAGTTATGGTAAAATTACCACAGCTGCTACAATCTCGCCGCTGCTATTTCAGGCGAGACACCAGCATACATTTGAAGACAAGTTTTCGTCACTTAAACCTTTGAATCTAGTATGTTAGTCTGCAATACGACTTGTAGTAAATTGAGTTGGTTGTCCAGCCACTTTGGAATCAGATCGTTTCGATTTTTCGAGCTATGAGATATGATCATCTTTGTCAGTCGTGTTCGTGGTCCAACGAAGTTAAATTCTCAAAATAACTTTTTTTGCCATCCATAAAGCTGTAAAATGTCTTCTATGAACTGTACACTTGATGAAATATTTTAGCAAAACAATAACAATTTTTGTTAGCATCAAAATCAAGATTATTCGGGTATAATCCAACACAATCACAAAATTGTATTGGTCGAAGAAAAGAAAATATAGTTTAATGTGCCAAAAGTCCAGATTTCATTGAATACAAGCAGTGGGTACAGTGCAAACCCCCCCCCCAACCCCCCCCCCCCCCCACAAAACGCATCAATAAAAGACGAAGGCTAACATGTGGACAGTGGTGTGAATCGATATTGGATTTAAAGAATGGGATTAAGCGACTTTTTTCAGAATAGATTCTCCAATCAAATGTGGAACATACCTCGTATGCCTGATTGGAATTTTAAGAAATTGAGGCTTCAGATAATGATATGCTTATAATAGAGTTTTTTGAAGAAGAGATTACGGCGACGGTGTGGAGTTGTGAGAAATTATAAAGTCCAAGTCCTAATGGATATATTTTAACTTCATTAAATCTTTCCGGGAAACAGTGAACGATGATTTTGGTCGGTTTGTTAATGAATTCCATTGGTCGAGCAGAATTGTGAAAGGGGGGGAACTTCTTCTTTTGTAACTGATCCCAAACGGGAGAGCCCGCAGAAAATTGAAGACTTTAGGCATATATCTCTTATTGGGTGTGTGCATGAGGTATTGGCTGAAGTTTAACATCTCGGTTAAGCAAAGTTCTTGACAAAGTAATATCAGAGAATCAAACAACATTTGTGGGTGGTCGTTAGACTTTGGATGGGATCCTAATTAAATGAAACTGTTGATGAGATTAAGAGAAGTGGAAGATCATGTCTTATTTTTAAAGCCGATTTCGAAAAAGCTTATGCTTTTGTGGGTTGGAAGTTTTAGACTCGATGGAATATAATACCCTAGCCTACCCAACTCGCTTAGCTTATATGATTCATGAATATTAAAGAATGAATATCGTGTTTTAAATAAAAAAGGATAAAATAATTTAATTTGAACAATTTGTTCCTTTTTATAGAATTAGGTAAGGGAATTTCCTTGATTAACGCCCCAGCAGTTTTCATGGACTTAACGATTCGAGTATTTAAGGATTTCCTTGATATATTTGTTATTGTATTTAGTGACAATATCCTGATTTACTCTAAAACCAAGAAAGAGCATGCCACGTATTTGAGAATGGTGATAGAAGTCCTGAAAGAGAAACAACTCAATGCTAAATTTAAGAAATGTGAATTTTGGTTGGACCGAGTGGTGTTTCTGAGACATGTCATCTCAGGAGAAGGAATATCAGTAGATCCAAGCAAAGTTGAATCAATTAATAATTGGTCCCAGCCTATAAATGCTTCAGAAGTACTGAGTTTCCTTGGTCTAGCAGGATACTATCGTAGATTCGTGGAAGGATTTTCCAAGATAGCCTTTCCTTTGACACAATTAACCAGAAAGGGGTGGTATTTAAATGGACCGATGCTTGTGAAAAAGTTTCAAAGAATTGAAGAAGCGGTTAATTTCAGCACCTATTTCAGTTCCATCAAGTACTGGAGGCTTTGTAGTTTACAGCGATGCTTCAAAAAATGGATTGGTGTGTATTAATGCAAAACGGTAAGTTATTGCATATGCTTCTAGGAAATTGAAGGAATATGAGAAGAACTATCCTACACATGATCTGGAACTTGCTGCAGTGGTATTTGCATTGAAAATATGGAGGCATTACCTGTATGGTGAACGGTGTGAGATTTATACTGACCACAAGAGTCTGAAATACTTCTTCACCCAGAAAGAGCTGAACATGAGACAACGAAGATGATTAGAGTTGGTAAAAGATTATGATTGCACTAACAACTACCATCCTGGAAAGGCTAATGTTGTAACTGATGCATTAAGTAGAAAGTCCACACAAAATACCACAGATTTAGTTCAGAAATCAGAGCTGGTGGATTTATAGAAAATGAATATAGAACTTGTAGAACATGGAGAAATAAAAGCAACACTTGCAGCATTGACACTTCAGCCTACTTTGATTAATAGAATTCAACAAGGATAAGAAGTGGATGAACATCTTTGCAAAGTAAAGAAAGACAATACCCCAGTGACATCTTCTGATTTCACATTTAGTCAGAATGACGTTTTACAATTTAAAGGACGACTATGTGTGCCTAATGTTGAAAATATTCGGGAAGATATTTTGGCAGAGGCTCATTCAACATCATATTCAGTACATCCAGGAACAACAAGAATGTATAGAGATTTAAAGATGCATTATTCGTGGATGGGTATGAAAAGAGAAATTGCACAATATGTAGAACAATGCTTAACATGTCAACAAGTAAAGGCAGAACATCAAAGACCAATAGGAACCTTACAACCTTTACTCGTTCCAGAATGGAAATGGGAAAGAATTACTATGGATTTTGTGATAGATCTACCGCAGACTGTTAAAGGTCATGATGCTATTTGGGTTGTTGTTGATAGATTAACCAAATCTACTCATTTCCTTCCGATTTGTTCTACATATTCCATGGATCGATATGCACAGATATATATCCAGGAGATTGTGACTTCATGGTGTACCCCTATCAATTACTTCTGACAGAGATTCAAGATTTTTGTCTACATTTTGGAGAAGTCTACATAAAGCATTAGGAACACAATTGGCATCTAGTACTGCATATCATCCCCAAACTGATAAACAATCAAAACGAATCATAAATTTTTTGGAAGATATGCTAAGAGCTTGTGTGCTAGATTTTCAAGGCCATTGGAGCAATTTATTCCTCTAATTGAATTTGCTTATAATAACAGTTATCAGACCACCAAAGGAAGGGCTCCTTATGAAGCATTATATGGTAGAAAATGCAGATCTCCAATTCACTGGGATGAGATTGGGGAAAAGAAACTTTTAGGCCCAGATAAGATTCGAGAAATGACAGAAGTTGTGTCACAAATTAGGCAGAGAATGAAAATTTCCCAGAGCCGACAGAAAAGCTATGCAGATAAAAAGAGAAGACAGCTCGAATTTACTGTAGGAGATCAGGTATTTTTGAAGGTGGCCCCAATGAAAGGAATTATGCGGTTTGGAAAGAAAGGAAAACTCAGTCCTAGATATATTGGTCTCTTTTCAGTTATTCAAAGAATTGGTGATGTGGCCTACAAGCTCGATCTACCTGTAACAATATCTCAGACACATAATGTGTTCCATGTGTCCATTTTGAGAAAATATGTTGCTAATCCATCGCATATTCTGAAAGAGGAACCGGTGGAATTAAAAGCATATTTGAGTTATGAAGAAAGATCAATAGAAATTTTGCTACGAGAAGTGAAACAACTCAAAAATAAGAGAATTCCATTGGTTAAGATTGGTTAAGATTCTATAGAGAAATCAATCAACAGAAGAAGCTACTTGGGAAAGGGATGATGAAATGAGAGCTAAATATCCAAATCTCTTTCGGTAAATACAATTTCGGGGATGAAATTTTATAAGTTGGGAAGGATGTAATACCCTAGCATGACCCAACTCGCTTAGCTTATATGATTCATGAATATTAAAGAATGAATAACGTGTTTTAAATAAAAAAAGGATTAAATAATTTAATTTGAACAATTTGTTCTTTTTTAGAGAATTAGGTAAGGGAATTTCTAGCTTTAATACATTAAATAAGCTCTCATAAATAATAATAACAATAATAATAACAATAATAATAATAATATTATTATTAGTATCAAAGTAAACAAATAAAAGGAAGAGAAGACGAGTCATTCCTCAGATAGAGAAGCACGACATGTCCCTTATTTTAAAGTGATAGCGTAAACTGAAACTTCAAATCTTAAATAAGAAAAATAATACGGACAAAAGAGGGAAAGCCGTTCATGCACATCTCTTTCATAACTTCATGTTCAAAGTTTCGATTAAACCTTAAATGAGCCAAGGATTTGCACTTATGATGCAGATTTAAAGTAAGTTTCATATCCCTCCTTTATTTTAATTAGGAAATCCGAAATTGTTAGTTATAGGATTTCATACGAGTGATGCAATGGATTTGTCAGAAAACATCTTGAATTCATTCAAATAAATCAAGTTGGCTAGCATGGTTTTAAGAAACCCCGCTTCTGGGAAAAAATCAATTCCGGAGTTTCCTTTTTTCGTTGTTGGATTCTATTTACGACAGATTAATTTCTAAATTTTGAATGCTAGAATTTTAGTGATTTTTAGGTGACAAGAACAGTAAATAGATTTAATAGGATAGGAAATTACACATTATTCTGTTTTTGGAAAGGTGCATACTATATGGTGGAAAAACATTTTGTACCAACTTGTCTACTGTTGCTCCTTTTTAACATATTGTATATGAAAATTTGTGGCTACTTTTACTTACTTTAGTTGGAAGAGAATAAGTAACTGGATTCAAAACCTTAGCCCACATTGTTTTCTCCTTAACCAAAAATTTATTAAGATGAGCGCTAGGGGTGCTCAAACCCGAGTAGATACAAAGTTATATTGTGGTTAAAAGTCCATAAAAAAGATATAAATCTCAAGAATATAATATACATCCGTCTACATGCAAAGACAAACAGCCAGATCTCGAAACCAATCTATAGCCAAGAACAAGACAGTGCCTCTATTCTTAGGTGAAATCCAATGCCACGATCTAAACTTCACCAACTCAATTAGTGATTCTTTAGATATCTCCAAATCACAGAACACCTTTTTATTGCGTGTTTGTAAATGCTCCATATCACGCATTCCCAAACAGCCAGTCATTCCCCTTTTACCTTTGACTTATTCAAAATGCCCAAATGTTGCAACGGATTTATAACAGGGTCCTCATGAAGCACATAATGTAAGTTGAATCATTTGTAGCATTTTTTCCAACAAAACTGAGCAAATGGATAAGGGAAAAACATGTGGTTTGTGTCCTCCCCAGAAACACCACATATGGCACATATATTAGAATTCGGGTCCAAGATAATACCTCTTCTTAGCAGATTAACTTTAGTTGGACTCTGTTCTGGAGCACTTTCCGCACAAGCCCGAGACTTTCATTGGAATCAGCTTGTTGCAGACTGACTTTAACACTTTATCTTACTATATTGCTCCACCTCGCCATTTGTTTTTGCTGCATTATAGGTTGATTTTGTAGAGAAGACTCCATCTTTCTCGAATTCCAACTCCAATAGTCTTCAACTTCAGGGTTCCATGAGTACATGTCAAGAACATTAACAAGATTACATAATAACTTTTCTTCCCACACAAATAAGGATCTCCTCCACTCCAAATGCCACACCACCCAAGACCCCTCCAACCACTCACCCCTCTCTGAAATTAGCAATCACCCTCCCTATCCAAATTATAAAGTCTATTAAAACTGTCGGACAAACATCCCTCCCCATCCCAAATGTCGACCCATAGTCTACGTCATTCCCATTTCCCACTTTCCTTACCAACCCATCCCAGAACCAGTTATTTTGCTCACTCAATATATTATGCTTTAGATATCACCAGCATGTTGACTCCTTACCATTCATCTCTCTCCCACGTCCATTCTCACGCCAATCCCTAATTCCCACCCATACCGAACTTTCAAAACTTTAACCATAGCCTATTTTTTTCATGAAGCAATCTCCAACCCCATTTACCTAGCAAAGTTAAATTTAAGAAATTAATATCTCTTACCACCAACCCCACTCCTCCCTGGAACTGCACACTTTGGACCATCTAACCCAAGCTATTTTTCTCCCCCCATCCACCCCACCCCATAAGAAGGATTTGTAAAGTTTTGATATTCCGTTCATCGCAACTTTTGGAACCCGATAAAAAGATAAGAAGTATGCCGGCAAGGATGCAAGTACCGAGTTAAGCAAGGTGATTCATACGCCAAAAGAAACTTGTTTATTACCCCCAACATCTCAATCTACGAGATATTGTTTCGATCAACGGTCCCCACATAGCCAATCTTCTAGGGTTATCCCCAACAGGCAAACCCAAATATTTAAACGATAAATCCCCCCTCTTACAGTTCAAGAAATCGCACATCGCGTCTATTTGTGCATTGTCAACGTTAAGCCCAATCAAAGTACTTCTGTGGAATTTGGTCTTCAGGCCAGAAATTAACTCGTAGATACATAAGATGCATTTTATAGCCCAAATGTTATCCCACTCTACTTTGCCCACAAATAAAGCATCATCTGCAATTGTAGGAGAGGGACTGATATGTTTCCATTCCCAATCGACACACATTTGAACAAATTCAGATCACAAGTTTTACGCATCATAACACTTAGCCCTTCGACCACTAGTAAGAATAAAAATGGTGATAGAGGATCACCCTGCCTCAATCCTATTTGCATTTTAAACTCATCCGAGGGGCTACCATTAATCAGAACTGAAACATTCGCTGAAGAAATGCATTCCATAATCCATCTTCTCCACTTATCACAAAAATTCATAGCTACGCTTTTCGAAGTCTACTTTAAATATGATATCCTCCTTCTTATTTCTCTTCATGTCATCGACCATTTCATTATCAACGAGAATGTTGTCAAGAATTTGTCTTCCTCCAACAAACGATGACTGGTTATCGGATATAACCTTGTCCACCATTCTACTAAATCGTTTAGCTAGAATTTCAGCAACTATATTATAAATGCATCAAATAAGAGAGATGGGTCGATAGTCATTGATACCTGAAGGGTTATCATTCTTTGGAATCAAAACTATGAAGGAAGAGTTTCATCCCCTTGTGAATCTAGAAAATTGATGGAAATCCTTCAATTATCTGAAAAAATCATCTTTAAATAATTCCCAGAATTTTCATAAGAACCGAAAGCTATACCCAAAATTAAATGATGGTCTCTTGATTTAATTTGAGGTTCAAGGTCTTTGCAAAACTATAAAGATGAGTAATCTATTGATCAGACATGGTAATTTATATTTGGTAATTTTAGAGATCTTCCACCTCTAAAATTAAGGGTAAGACATCAACAAATGAAAGGTACGTAAAATTCATCTGCAACTATAATACATGAATATAGTATTATTTGTGGTATTAATTATGATATGGATGCTTGAATAAATGCGCTATCAGATATGTTATGCCATTACTTGAGAAAATTTTTTCTCTAGGTGGACGCATTGTTCTTGTTAATGCCGTTTTGTCTAGCCTTCCGACCTAATACCTATCCCTTTTCAAATAACCGAAACGAGTGCATATTTATTTTATCTAGATTCAGAGAAACTTCTTGTGGGCAGGAGGGAGGGAGGGGGAAGATAGCTTGGGTACATTGGGACAAATTTGTAAACCAAGAGCGATGGATGATTAGGAGTGAAAGATGTTTGCTCGTTTAATAAGGCTTTACTCGGAAAGTGGTGGTGGAGATTTTTAATTAAGTTAGGTCAGTTGTGGTTGAAAATTATTCGGTCGAAGTATGGAACTAGAGTGAAATTGTATAAAAGAGGGGTTTTTGGAGTTCTTAATTCCACTGAAAATATGTAAATTGTATAGAACCTTTTGCAAAAAAGGGTTCCCACTAAAGTGAAAATTCGTTGAAGAAGGGTCTTTGGAGTTCCTAATTCCCTCGACTGCGACTTGTGCCAAGAGGATGAAGATGATGTCAAGCATATCTTCATCAACTGTTCATTCAATTATATGTGTGGTGAGATGTATTGTTTGGTTTGGTTTATCTTAGGTTTTTCATGGAGAGGCACACTATTTTTCTCTCATTTTATTGGCTTGAGGAATAAAATAGCTTTGAGGAAACTCTGGATAATGCTTTGACAATACACAGTGTAGTCTATTTGGAAACAAAGAAATTGTGTGATTTTTGAAGGACAGATACAAGAAATTGAACAAATAGTGGAAAATGCCAAAATAATTATGTGGACTTGGATCAAAGCACAACACCCTCAAACTTTTTTATTTTCAATTAATGAATGGCTTATGCCAAATTTATTGTTTGGGGCACTTTTTATTGACAAGATGGTTTTTCGTAATTTGTTGTGCGTATTTTATTATGTATGTTTTTTTAGAGTTTATTGTGATTAGGAGGTTAATTGTCGTTAGATGTGTCAAAATGGCATTAGCCCGTCGGGTTGACCAACTTGACCCGCCAAAGAGGGGAGTTGGTTAGGATTTTTTTATCCTGCCTGAAATGGGCCTATACGGGCCAGTTCATTTGGGCCATGAGTTAGGCAGGTTGGCCCGCGGGTTTTGGAAAGTGCTATGTGATGATTGTGAGGAAGCCAAGGCTAAATTAAATTTCAGCTACCAAGTTTTATTTTGCATCTACCAAACTATATGTACCTTTTTGAGTTTATCTAGGAAACCCGCTTTATGCTGATCTATCTGTAATTAACTCTATCTTTATGTTTCATTTATGGGAAAGTTCAGGCCGGTACCCTAAGGTAAAAGTTTGTTCATCCTAGTCTGGGTAAAAAACATGCATTCATTTAAGTATACTTTAGTTTGAAACGACAAAATCACCCTTTAACATTTTCCCTCGTCTTTCCCGACTTCTTCTCTTACTTCGATTCCATTCCAGACTTCATTCTTGCTCTTCCTTTCATCTCTTATTTCGATTCCAATCTCCTCGTAAACTTCCATTCCATTTTTTTTTTTGGGGAACATTCTGTGACTACAAATTTACATGGCTCCAAAATCAAACAAAAGTATTCCGGCAAAAGCTCCAAGGAAGACGACAACACAGAGAAAAGTTTGAGGAAATCTGGTATGTAACGGTTGGATTTTCGCTTCATAATGAATGGTTGCTTTTTAGTGTATAAGCAATTCTTTAGTGGTCGCACCGAAAGAAAGGTACGTAAGGATTTCAAAATTTTAGGGTTTTAATTTGGTTTATTTTCTGATTATTGTTTTTTGAATGATGTTGTTGGAAATTTAGGGTTTGAATTTTTTCTTTTACGATTACGATTTGAAAGTTTTTTTCTGATTAATGTTTGTTCTTTCTTTTTTCGATTATGGTTTCTGATGCACAATATATACATGTAAATGAATTTTTGATGCATGGAAAATTATTAGTTTAGTGGTATTTCATGTTAGTTCGTTTGAATGGTTTAATATCAAGGTACTTTGATGCACGAAATATACATGTAAAATGTATTTTTGATTCACGAAAAATTATTTTGTTAGCTTTCAGGTATTTTATGTGCACCAATAAGGAGTTATCATGTCAAGGTATTTTTGATGCACGAAAAATCCATGTAATGTATTTTTGTGCACGAAAATGTGGGGATTACAGAATGGCAATCAATATCTTTTTTTTATTTTGTTAGTGTCAAAGTGTAGTATATAATCACAAACGTTGTTGTTATCATCTCAGCATCGCCTTCGCCCTCGCCAAGCGACCAAGATATAACAAAAAAAATGGAACAGGTCTGCATTTTACAGAGCAAACATGCAGGCGGTGGTTTCAGACCTAAAGAAACTTAATTTGCAAAAACATTTGGTAGTGTTGCAGCGAACGCCATTTTGGCTGATTGTGAATGGAATTCAGACTGACCTAGTGGTCCTTGATCATTGCAAGAAGCGTGATCTCACAATTATGGAAATAATTTCTTGTTTCAACAAAGATTCGTCTGAATTCACATTTGGGGATTACAGAATGGCGATCAATATCAATGATGTCGTTTAATTTTTGGAATAAGGGATGACATTGAAGACATTGATATGCAGCTGGTAGATTATCCACACTCATCATTCTCAAATAGGTGCTTCTCTGAGAAGGAGTCCAAAAGTGATTATAGAATGAGCAAGAGATCGATTTACAAGAAATTGACATCGAAAGTAGCAAGACGGGATTCTACTACTGTACATGATGTTGCCAGATTGGTGGCATTGTACTTGTTGGCAACATTCTTCATCTCTACAAAATCATCATACCTGTCATGGTTATACACTTCTTTGGTGGATGACCTGGATAAACGGGATTCTACTACTGTACATGATGTTGCCAGATTGGTGGCATTGTACTTGTTGGCAACATTCTTCATCTCTACAAAATCATCATACCTGTCATGGTTATACACTGCTTTGGTGGATGACCTGGATAAAATTTGCACGCACAACTGGTCAGAACACATATCAAAGAATTTGTTATTCAGTTTAGTTCAATCGAACACAAAAAAAAAATACTTTGGATGTGTTCCTCTAATACATGTAAGTCGTTTTGTAATCCCACTTGAAATTAATTTCTTTAATTTTTGTTGATAACATTGTTTCACATTTATGTGTAGTATTGGCTATGCGAGAGGACAAATCTGATTGATCCAGTGGATGTGAACTTGATCCCAAGGTTCATGAAATGGGATCTTGAAGAGTTATACAAAATGATCCGGTAAATTAACATCAAGGAGCTTGACCGTGTTTTCGTAAGTATTAGTGAACTCCATTTATTATGTATGTAAAATCACTTATGGTGCATGTATAATAACACATTAATCTACTGTAAAAGTAAAATGATGCACGAAAATTATATTGATGCAAGAACATTTTTATATTGGTGCACGAACATTTGAAATTATTATCGGTGCACGAAAGTTCTATTGGTGCACTAACATTTGAACTTGTACTGGTGCACGAACATTTTTATATTGATGCCTGAACATTTGAACTTATATTGATGCAAGAAAGTTATATTGGTGTACTAACATTTGAACTTGTACTGGTGCACGAACTTTTTTATACCGATGCACGAACATTAGAACTTATATTGGTGTTTGAAACTTATATTGATGCACTAACTTTTGAACTTATACTGATGCACAAAATTTTTATACTGGTGCACTAACATTTCAACTTATATTGATGCATGAAAGTTATATTGGTGCACTAACATTTGAACTTGTACTGGTGCATGAACATTTGAACTTATATTGGTGTTTGAAACTTATATTGATGCACTAACATTTGAACTTATATTGATGCACGAACATTTTTATACTGGTGCACGAACATTTTTGTACTGTTGCACTAACATTTGAACTTATATTGATGCACGGAAGTTATATTGGTGCTCTAACATTTGAACTTGTAGTGGTGCATGAACTTTTTTATACTGGTGTACGAACATTTGAACTTATATTGGTATTTGAAACTTATGTTGATGCACTAACATTTGAACCTATACTGGTATATTGATGCACGAACATTTTTATACTAGTGCACTAACATTTGAACTTGTATTGATCCACGAAAGTTATATTGGTGCACTGACATTTTAACTTGTACTGGTGCACAAACATTTTTGTATTGGTGCATGAACATTTGAACTTATATTGGTATTTGAAACTTATATAAGTTATATTGATGCACTAACATTTGAACTTATACTGATGCACGAACAATTTTATACTGGTGCACGAACATTTTTACATTGGTGCACTAACATTTGAACTTATATTGATGCACGAAAGTTATATTGGTGCACTAGCATTTGAACTTGTACTGGTGCACGAACTTTTTTATACTTGTGCACGAACTTTTTTACACTGGTGCACGAACATTTGAACTTATATTGGTGTTTGAAACTTATATTGATGTACTAACATTTGAACTTATACTGGTGCACGAACATTTGAACTAATATTGGTGCTTGAAACTTTATACTACTAATATATACCACAATAAACAATTGGATGCAGATAAATGAAATAAGTTTGCCAATGTCAATTGAAGAAGGTGAACTTATGTACATCATTGTTAGCGATAAACCAGAATCACCCATCTCTTCTCATTCAACCCAACAAGATACACAAGACAGCCAAGTACAACAAATTCAAGAACCAACAATTGCTGAACCACAACCTGCAGGACAACAAATAATTGATAAACAACCTTCGACAGAAGAACATTCGAATGAGTCAACAATCCTGTTTTATGCATCTATACCAGATACCACAATTGTTGAGGTTTTGATTGATCTGAGTGAGCATAATACAGATGACAATTTATACGATGACTACAACATATCCAATGATGATAACTTGGTGGATGTGTTTGTCAACAACGAGCAAGAAGATATGGATTCTGAAAGTCCTCAGCCAACGGAAACATCTCAAAAATCAGAATTTCCTCAATATGAAGAGTTATTGGTGCACCTTGAAGAAATAAAAGCAACGTTTTTGACAAAGGAAATGGAGTTGCAGGAATTACAAATAAAATTTGATTCCTTTGTTCAAGAGAAATAAATAATGCCTACAGCAGAATTCCTTGAACAAGCAGAAATCAGGATACAACTTGTGGAATAAAAAACAATACTTCTGTTGAAGGAAGGGGGGCTGAAAGACTTGAATACAAGATTTGATGAACATAAGAAACAAAAGGAAGATCTTGAGAATATAACTGTACAGCGCTATGATCAAATTCAAAGAATTAAACATGATAAAGACAAACATGAGAACGAACTGAGCAACACAAAAGCAATTACTCCGATGTTGAATGATGAAAATCAGAAACACGTCAAAGAAAAAGCGGAACATACATCGATGGTAAAATGTATCAAGAACAGAATGAGCAAAAAAGATAAGGACTTCACTTACCCTGAGCATAAAAGAGCTAAGAGGTAAGATGAACAATGCAAAAAAGAACAAGGATGGGCCATTCATTTTTAAAACAACAAATGCTGCCTTCAAACGACTGACAAAAGTAGAAAGAGATTTCGTAATGGAAGTTAACAAGGAGCATTGACAATGGTACGCCTTAATTTTTTTTAAAAAAAATTATTATAAACACCTTTAGAAACCAAAATTGTTAGACTTCATATTATGTGCACGGGAGTCATATGGACGACAATATTTCAGAAAGGACAATACATGTTCGAGATATTGGCTCCATTCTCAACGGACTGTCAATTCCCAATGATGTAAGCGATTTACATTAACCATTTCTCTCAAGCCATTAACAAATTATTTGTGCACTTATTTAGATGTTGATATTCACTTAACTTGTGACAATATCTTATCATGACTCTCAGATTATTGACCGATGGGCCATCATTATCAACAGATTCATGGCGAAAAAAGGAGAGAAGAAGTTGTCATATGTATTTGACAGCATGTGCTAGGTAATAAACTCAACCTAATAATTAAATTTTTGTTAAAGTTTTATGTATCAAATTTTTTTTGCATCTTGACAGTTTTACGTTCTACAAATGACAAAATCGGTGTACTGTCAAGAGGTTGCAAAACACCAAATTGATGACAAGCTAGCTGAGGCCATGAATTACTGTTTCTTGATTTTCCCAATAAACACATGCGGTCGTGAGGATCCACTTATCACACCTGGCTACCACTGGACATTGCTGGTATTTGATATCCAGCAATGTCAGTGGATGCATTACAATTCTATTAGGCCGCGAAGGGATGAATAAACCGATTATTATTTTGAAAGGGCAAAGCTACTAGTAATTTTGGTAAAATGTTTTTAGTTTGTTTTGTCCAAATACTATAAGAAAATTAGCAAAATAATATGAACTCTTCTTAAATTTACAGAACGAATATGTCAATGAAAAAAGGGAAAAAATTATACAATATCTGAGGGCATGCAACATAGTCAGAGCGAACACAATTATGATATTGAGCCATACAAAGAAGCAACACAACAGAAGCCTGGCTCCGTAGACTGTGGCATATTCGTCTTCATGAATATTGAGAAAGTTATGAGAGGGCAACCAGTGCCAAAGCATTCAAACTTGGATTATATATGGTTACCAGGTTAAGATGCCGAAAATGATCATTCAAGATGTAAAATGCTCGTAGTTCTTTAGTTATAACTTTTTCAAAATGTATAATATTTTGTAGTTTTTATTAAATTTAGGTAACTGATGAATACAAGTATTTATATTTATTCCTTGACCACCATCACCTAAATATGTCTTTTGTTGATTCATTGAAATTTACAGTTTAGTTGTCTATGTTTAACAAAGATTATTTTTTTACAACTTCATCTTAACATGTTATAATGAAAAATCAAGGAGTTAAGGGGGGAATATTTTTCGTTCTTTAAACCCCAAGATCGTACATCAACTAGTGAGCAACACACTTCTAAGATGATAATAACTCAGATCATAATGAACAACCCTCTTCCAAATCCAAAGAGCATGCAATTTGTAGTTTTTGCTTAATTCATATAATTCTCTTGGCATGTATTCATCTTTTTATGTTTCAATTGACTGGTACAATTATTTCATTATCCTATGATATATTCACTTTACGGATTAACATTGTGTTTTTTCCTTTTACGTTGATTACTGAACTAAAAATTTATTGTTCGATAACATATTTTATATTTATATGATGCTTACTGAAATTGTATATTAATTTATTCACCTTTTCTATATTTATTTTATATATTTGCCCACCAGATCAAAAAAAATTGGTTATGCCTAAGCATATATATTTAATAAATTATTTAAGGTATTTGCTACTTGTAAGAAGTTCGAATTGCTTACATGACGATTTTATGTAAAATGTTATAAGATGCCCATTTCTTTTCCATCCGAGCACACAATACCCCACTCCATCGTTGTGCCATTAATCTCCTAGCCGAAAACAAGCACATCAACTTAACCCTAATAGAATCAATCATATGTGTAATATGAAGACCCCTTGCCTCTAATATCCATGAATTGAATGACTCGGCTGCACTGGAATACATCTCTCCATATCTCATCCCAGTAGAGTATGCATTAGTGCACTTATCCAAAGAAAGTCCCTGTAAGAAATCTTCCAAAATTGATCCACATTCTCTGTTTAAAAACAACTAGCTTTTCATTAAAAATAGCCACTGTCGGCGAGTAAGCACATTCATCGAGCAAAAAAAAAATCTCTCTTGAAACTTATTTGAAAAGTTTTTACCAGCATATCGATCACGCAGGTTTCACTTTAAATGAAATAAACAAAAAGTGTTTCAGATAAACTCCAAACACAACAGGTAGTGCCTCCATCAAACCATTATTACGATCGGATATATATACAACATCTTCACCATTGTCTAATTTTTTTCTCAAATAAGATAAAAACCAAAGCCAATTATCGTAGTTCTCGGAGTCTACAACAACGGAAGCCAAAGGAACAAACCTTGCAAAATAAAACATCACTACGTTAAATGCAATAGATTTTCGTTCACCAGAAATAACACTGGTGCACGAACTCAAATTATACTGATGCACGAAAATAATATACTGATGCATGAAGCAGACTGGTGATGTATAACGGGTGCACGAAACTTACTAAAAGTATGATGCACGAAACTTATATAAAAGTAGTTGATGCATGAAACTTTTACAAAAAATAACTGTCATCAACTTCAAGCTCAATAAAACTTCCAACATTTATCGTTCTCATCTCATCAACTTACAAATTCAATTCCTGGAACGACTCATCATAATTTCCAAAAGCAATAGATCTAGCATTCTTCCACACTTGTCCATGCTTTACTATAAGTGATATCCAAGCCATAATCTCTTTTTATTAACTCCGATACATCAGTTGCAGAGAACTTAGGATTTGAAGACACTCGATCAGCAATAATTTCAGATATTAAAACAGAACTCATTCTTTTAGATTTGTCTTTGATCATTCTGAGCCCACAAATGTATATGTTCAACTTCTTTATATAAAGAGACATATCCACTCTTGAGATACTTGCATTCACAAACCAACCACATCATTCGTCATGCTTTCTCCACACTCGGTAACTACCCTAACCTTATTGTTTTTTACATAGTTGAAATCAAAACCAACCTCCACCGAATATTTACTCAATTCACAGCGAAACTCTTCTACACCACCACTAAACTTTTGACCAACTCTACTAATAATTGATGACCAACTGGAACATAACAACTTCTCTTTGCCTTTAACTACGTCTTCGATGGTTGGAATCAAATTCTAGAGATGAATGACATGCTTATTCAATTTCATCACGTGCACCTGCAGCGTTATTTTCCCTACTATCTATAAGGTCAGTTGCCTCGCATGCACCACCAAAATGTAACAGTGCATTATCCCCAACTTCAACAAGCGATGTCTGCCAAGTCATACTTCCTGAAGAAACTCCAGGGTATGCAATTCTTTCATCATCAACATCAACTGTCAACAATCGGACGTCTATAATCTTACACAGAACAAACATATTCCTTATATCATCTTCATTACTCAAACAACATGGTCCAGGTATAGAATATTTAAAGGATATTGTATCAAAGTTGTAATCACTCCATTTACGAATTGTAGAAGATTGTAACTCCATGAAAGAAAAGCTTGAAATTATGTTAAAAACTTGTGTTTTCTCTCTAAATTTCAACAAAATCATAATTCTAGAACTCATTGCTTCCAACCAATGACCCATACTCGCATAAATTTAGAGAGGAATCTATTACATCTACCAAAAAAACTTACCTTCCTTTCCCTGAATCGATCGATGCCATCAGTTTTATATGCTCCGAAGAAATCTCGCTTCCTTTTCTTCGATTCAAAGAAATTTCAAATTACGAAAATATTAGCTGCTTCGATTCAAAGATTTTTGGTGCAGAGTGTTCGAACTGTCAGCATGCCTCGATTCAAAGGTGGTAGATTTTACGTGCAGAGGAGGAAATGTTATTAAGTAAAGAGTTAATAAATTAGGTTTAGAGTTTTTTTATTACTTAAGGGTATTTTGGAAACTAAAAAAGACATTTGCAAATTAACTCTTTAAAAAGTGGACTTATGTTTATCTCCTAAGTGTATTTGTAAACATTATTTTTTGCCACTTATTTAAATATATTTCTGAAACCAGTACCAATATGCAATTTCCCCTTTCATTTATATCATTTTTTGCATTCCAGTTCCCTCGTTTACACCCAACTTAACAGTAAGCAATAACCACAGTTTTAACCATAATTAACTCATTTAGATGTGTACTGCTTTTTGAAGAAATTAACAAAGTTGGATTATGGTGATTCGAGAATGTTCCAGGGACAAATTGTTGTGGAAAATTCGAAGAATCAAGTTAACCATAAAAAACTCCGTCTGCAATAGTAATTATAGAAACAAGTAGCATAAATGTGCATCCAACTACTCGGCTAGATGGAGACAGAGAAACGAGTAAGACTCACCACCATAAGGAAAAGCAAGGAGAACAATACAACTCTTTTTGCACCGACAACCCATCCAGGAACACAAATGTTACATCATTATAAATAACAAAGTTCTCAGGAAGATCGTTTATTTCCCTCTTCATCTTTTCAATTGATCAAATAGAAAACAACCATTGACTATCGTTTATTTATTTATTTTTTCTTTTTTGTTCGGCCAAGTCTGGGTTGGGATTTTCCCAATCAGCCCGTTTGGGTCGGGCTGACTTTTTTTGACAGCTCTAGTTGTTGTATACTTTAATTGTTTATTTGAGCATGAATTTCTTGTAAGTTTTTTTTATCGGTTTTGGCCAAATATATCTTACACTTCGTCTTCGCTTAATGAAATATTTTGCTCATAAAAAAATTTGATGTTTAGGTTTTTAGTAATTATTCAATTGACTTGTGCAATTATTTCATTATTCCTATGATATATTCAGTTTACGGATTTACATTGTGTTTTTCCCTTCTATGTTATTACTGAACTAAAAATTTATTGTTCTATAACATTGGTATTTTATATTTAGTGGTAATTATATTTGCCATAAACGACTTTCTTATTATGTTTAAGGATTTGGTTTGATCATAAATTTGTGTCTTATAAATTTTGCTATATTATAAAATTTGTATGATTTGAACGTCAATTTTATTATCATGAAACAAGTAGATAATTTATGTAGGAATTTATTGTTTGTACAGATTATTTTGAAATTTTTCAAATAAATTATTTTTATAACATTATTTACTCCTCTGTTTGTTTTTTAGTTTAAGTGTCTTGCAATTGTTCTTTGCCATTAATTTTATTTATCTTTTAAAAATTTATATGATGCAACATTTTACTGAAATTGTGTATTACTGTATTGACACCTTATTTTTCTATATTTATTATATATATTTGCCTACCAGATCAAAAAAATTTGGTTATGCCTAAGCATATATTTAATAAATTTAAGGTATTTGCTACTTGTAAGAAGTTCGAGTTGCTTCCATGACGATTTTATGTAAAACATTATAATTTCTATTATTTTCAATTTTTTTACTAATAATTTATTATTTCCTAAAGTGGCTCGAACTCTTCCCCATATCTCATGTATAAAATGAGTTTCGTGCACCAACTTGCCCTTTATTTCTCTTATTTTATTTTCCATATTGATAAAAGGAAAAACAGTGAAGTGAGACCATAAAATAAATGAGCTGGGAAATTTGAATATGGGGAGGAAAGCATGATTGGAGGATAAGTTAAGATATAATTATAAAAATTAAGGTAATTATGTGTTTGATGTTAATTTTTTAAAGATTTTAATAACGTATTTTAAATAATAACGTATTTTAACATATTATAATGACGTTTTACATTTTCAACTACATAAATATTAATCGCATTTAATCATTATATATATATATATATATATACACGCCTGTATACGTAAACCTTTTTAGATAAAATAGTATTTCAAGTCCAAACATAAATATTATTTAAATTGTATTTATTTTCTAATCTATATACGTATTGAGTTATAAAAACTGAAAATATTATATTATAAAAACTGAAAATATTATATATCAAAATAAAATAAATTAGCAATTTTGGGCAATAATTATTGTAAATGTCAGCAAAAGAAACGTTGGTATATTATTCAAATTTACATCATTATCATTGAACCATTCACACATTTTACCATATCCTTTAGACAAGGGGTCCACCCTTTAAATATTCCGTATAAGCCAAAGCTACCAGCCCGACCATGGCAAGCCTCCCATTCCAAAGCTCTGCATCGGATTTAAAAAATCCCCCGGATTTCGAATCTGCGCTTATCCCTTTAAACAACGGGACAAGAGATGCCACAGATAGTACAGCAGTCGTCCCGACAAACCATAAGATCCCTCCGTTTTGTATCTGGGAGAAGATATCTTGTCCTCTGGTTAACTCAACTGCAATCGCTGCCACGAATCCGATCATGGCTAGACGGCCGTTGATCCTCTCCGCAGCTGGCCCGTCAAAGGCCATAATATCAGTAGCCTTGGTGCTTTCCTGGAAGTAGATCGAGATAACATGTGAATATATAAATTACATAACGAATTTGAATTTTATTTTATCAGAAATATTATTGAGATTTGAACTAACCTCCGGTTGCGGCGGTGGTGGAGGAGTTGAAAATACTTGAGTTGGTATTGGAATTGCTGCTTTCTTTTTCTCATCGGCAACATTTTCGCCATCCTGTTAAATCATCAATTAAACTCCACTATTTCTTTATTCGATTAATTAAGTAGCAAATCAGATAACCTGATAGATAGATGTATATATTATTTTCTTACTTAAAAATTTTCATGGCAAAGTTTACATATAATATTTACCTCAACCATGCTTCGAACTCTAAACTTTAAATCTCTCTTGAAAACTGTTACACTTCTCGAAGGAGCAAACTGGTTCAAACCAACAATTTTTGAACTCAAACCAGTTCCACATATCACTGCTGTAGTTGCCATATTTTGTGTGTGTGTGTTTGAAAAAATAACTTGGAAATTATTTAATTACTTAAGAATGAAAATAAGTAGATGTTGAAATGTAGTCAAAGTAAAGATGTGTTTAGTAATAAATTCAATATGGTGTAGTCTGCGAAGGGGGGGTTTCTTTATTTATAGGTGCATGGATCACAAAGATATGTGGGCAATTTTTAGGACACGTTAGAAAGGTAAAATTTTGTACAACATGGTATGCAACATGGGCACCGCACTGTCCGCACAGCTTTGCTCTATTCAATTAATACGTAGAATTTGTTTGTATTCATTGCTACTGTACACATTTCTCCAGGTCCTTTGTCTTTATGTAAATTAGGTATCACGAGAAGAAAGCCGCGTACCTTCTAGGCAGTACTGCTGTCAAAATGTTACGCATAATTATTTCTTAAATAACCGACCTGTATTTCTTTGATTTGTCTTTACACACTTAAATCATAAAAAAAATTATCTCAAACTTTTAAATAAAACAATTATACTTATTTGTTTAATAAAAATAGTCGTTCATAAATATTTTTATCAGTATAGTCCAAATTAATTATTGTTTAACAAAATTAATCACTAACAAATTTTTGGGCTATTTTTGTTACAAAGAAATATCCACGAGACTATATTTGATAAAATATTTATATTATTTAGAATTATATTTAATTAGTTCTAAAACTTTTAGATTAAAATTATAAATATTTATATATTATGAGACTATTTTTGCAATATAACAATCCCTGTATCTAGACTACTTAGATAAGAAATATCGTGTTTGAAGACATGATTTTAAAATATTTGTTGTTTGATCTATATTATTACATAAATAAATCGTATGAGTATGAAAATCATGTTAAGTTAAATAAAGGACAATTAATTACTAATTGCCAATTTAGATGTAATATTTTAGTAAACACTAGCATTGAAATATACTAAAATTAATTGCTCCTATTTGTGTCTTAGTTTTACTTAATGACAGTCATCTTGGGATCGGAATGTATCGCAGACTTGTTGGAATGTGTATCAGTGTATCTTGTATTTAACTACCATTTCTTAGTATTTATTTTGCTATTTCATCACTTTATCTACCAAAAAGAGGTTGATGTAAATATTGTATCTTTTAATC
The DNA here is from genome assembly GCA_907163345.1 of Haberlea rhodopensis. Classification (NCBI taxonomy): domain Eukaryota; kingdom Viridiplantae; phylum Streptophyta; class Magnoliopsida; order Lamiales; family Gesneriaceae; genus Haberlea; species Haberlea rhodopensis. The sequence goes on from CAJQUN010000104.1 coordinate 1,940,036, forward strand.
AATATTCAAAAAGGAAAACTTGGAATTCCACTGTAGGACATTCTTAATTTAAAATAGTTAAAATAGTTAAAAGAAATTGCTTGGTTTTTATTCAAAATGTGATAGCAACGTTTAAAGTTGTTGCCATGTGATCTTTTCAGAAATATTATTAAAAAAATATTATGCTACAACATGTTGCTTTTGGAGAGGTTGTTGGTAGGAATGGCAATATGGCGGGTCGGATTTGGTTAACCCAGGACCCTAAATTTTGTTTTAGTCAAGACTTTTAAATCGTACAATTAACCCCCAAAAATATTCTTTCCGTCTCGGACACCCCATCATCCCGATTTAATTTTTTAAAAAAATTAAGGAGATGCCACGTGACATGTCCGACACATGTCCAAGGATTGTTGGTGTCTTAGAAATATCAGACATTGTACCGAGTGATTTTACTAGTGTCTGTGCATCATCGCTTTCTTACCAATCTTTATTTGTCATATTCATTTTTATTCATACGCATATTTGATCTTATTTTGGCTGATTTGTACTACTTTTAGAGAAGCTATGTAGGATTTCCAGGTCATTGTTAAATAGTCGATCCGCACTCTTGTTGCATATTAGATTCAAGGTAAATCACCTACGGAGTAGGACTTGGAGCTTCAACTTGCTCGAGGAAGAAGTAAGTTTTGCGGTTGAATGAAAATGAAAATTGTTGGAATTTCTGGCTCGAATATCAAGTTTGCTATAGTCTGTCTACCAAAATAGGCATTTTTTAGAATTAAAGTTGCGTACTTGTTGCAATACATATATGTCACCTCTACGGTCAGATCTGTACTATTTACTGTACACTCTTGGCACGTGCCTCTCACAACTGTGCTTTCTATCTTTTTCACATTTTCAAATTTTCAATTAGAGTTATATCTTAGGGAAAACTTTAATTGAAAATTTTAAAACCCCTATATGATCTTGAGGGGGGAGATTAGAAATCGGTTCCATTGTTTTCTTCAACATTTTTTATTTTCACAAAAAGGCGGAAAACATTTATCTACGATTTTATTATTGTGATCTTCAAAGCAATACCTTGCTATCAATGTGTTAGTTCCGGACCTTATCGATGAGATTTTAAAGATGACAAAACATTTCAGACCGGATCGAGTGAAATCAGACTGACCAGATCGATCGCCCATAACAGATAAAGCTGATAAGATAACAAAGCATATCAGACCGGATCGATGAATTTCAGACTGACTTTATCAAAGCTTCAGATCGATCTCAATCTTTATCAGATCAGGGCAGTCAAGGATACATAAAGAATGGCTCCTCAGTCCGAATCATTAACGGCTATTTATTGTAGCATTTAATGTCGTAATTAATGCTACAAAGGACCAAAGACTGAAGATTGTCATATAAGGTAAGAAGACAAAGAAGAGCCTATCTGACAATCGCCGAAAGTATGAACCAGAACGGCAAGTATCCTGAAGAAGAAGACTGTAGCTTACTCAGAGCTCAAGCAGAGTCAAAGTTGCACATTAAGGGAAATAATGACGTTGGTACTTACAACTATAAAAGGATGCAACAAAAGGAATATAGAGACTCTCGCTGATCAATTAAAAAAACGCACAAGAAAGCAAAACAGCACAAGCTTACAAGCTCAGAAGCTCTCGAGCTGAAATCATTCTTAAGCACGTTTACTTTGTAACATTTGATCATTTAGGATCACTGTGCGCATCTTGTGTATTCTGTGTTGAAAAATAGAAGTGAGAAACATATTGTAACTGTCAGACAGAGTGTGTCTGAGCAGATCGAGTGACTAGGAGTTTCAGACTGGTAGTGAGGTAAATCCAGTCTGAATCGGGTTTTGTACAACAGGATTGTATAAATCAAAGTCTTCTAGTATAAACCTTCCTTAATTGGAAGAAGGGGAGACGTAGAAGGATTACACCACCTTCGAACTTCCAGAAACATATCCTGTGTATTATCTTTCTGCACTTATTCTTTCATACTAGCCATCGAGCCGTTCTTACATATACAAGAACAGACCGTTCCGCACGTCCAGAGGGATCTGTCTTTCTCTACCATTTGTGGTTCACCACCAGTAATGGCGACTGCTGTATTTATTTTTAGAATCTTCATTGGTCCATCAGTGATGACGAACCACATATCGTCATCCTGAGCTGCCAGATGAGCTTGCATTCTGATTCTCCAGTCATCATAGTCTTCTTTTGAGAACATAGGAATTTTGTTAAATGATGCCATCAGCTCGAGTGATTTTGCTGATTAAGATAACCTGGCTCTGATACCACTTGTTAGGATCGGTCCGGAGTGTTTAGAGGGGGGTGAATGAACACTCCTTCTAAAAATTAATCCCTTGTGATTTCTTTCGGATTAGTGAAAGAAATCTGTTTCTTAATCAACTCTTGTAATCCTGATTGTTGATTTCATATATTTTATTCATGCATCTAATGCCCACATATTTATGAGTACTACTTTTTAGAAGTTCTAGGGATTTTCCTACTCTTGACCCTCAGTTTAAGATGATAAGTTGTGTTCATACATGTCATGTAGTAAAAAGAAATGGCATTTATTTAATGGGGTAATTTGTTTTTCAGGTGGGTCCGATAGTGTATCGCAGCAAAACAATTTTTGAGGATGCCACTCCTGAGCTGGTCAGAGATTTTTTTCTGGGATGACGAATTTCGGCCAAAATGGGATCCTATGCTGTATATGTCAAAATATTGGAAGAATGCCATGATACGGGGATGATGATTATCCACTGGATTAAAAAGGTTTGTGACACTGAGCTGCATAACAGTATTTTGTCAACAACCTTTCAGCTGATGTTGTGTTCATTATTCTTTCATGTGCAGTTCTCTTTCTTCTGCAGTGATCGAGAGTATATCATTGGTCGAAGGATATGGGAATCTGGAAAAAGTAATTATTGTGTCACAAAGGTAAGATGGTTCTAAATTTGTAACATCTGCCTGTTTTACACTATTAAGAAGTTCTTGTATCATTACAAAGTTAGAGACTTGCTAGGATCTTGTGTTGCTACATGTTCTTCGAGTTCGTTCTCCCCATAAATCTCAAAATTCAGAGATGAACTAGAACAATAGTATCTGTGAACCGACATATGTTCCTTGTCTCGCAGCCCAACATTGTTGAACTCTTATTTGTCCACAAAATTCTGATAACCTTCTGGACTAACGTTCCATATTAATTACAAACGCAATGGCTGCAGGGGGTGCCATATCCAACTTTACCAAAACGCGACAGGCCCAGGCGTGTAGTTTTTTATTTCTCAAGCTGGGTCATCAAGCCGGGTGAGTATTACGTATTAACTCCATAGCTTTTTTCGTATGACATTCATGTACAAATATTATCCTTTTCTCGCATGCACAAACCTATGCAGTAGAATCACGTAAACTAGATGGACAGTTATCTGCATGTGAGGTCACTCTTATTCACTACGAGGACATGGGAATCCCTAAGGACGTTGCTAAATTAGGGGTTGGTTCGTCATGGAATGTGGGGAACGGTCAAGAAACTACATGCAGGCTTCAGATCGTATCAAAATGCTAAAAAATTTGACACATCATTAACCAGATGTGCTTTGATGACAAGAATCACAACCAAAACTTCATGTGATGAAGGGACTGATCCCATGGAGCAAGCATCGGATGAAGAAGGAAAATCCGAGGTTGTGAAAATGGGAACGCCAACAAATTCTGGTGGAAGTGATTGGAAATGGGTGGCTATTGGTGGAACTGTTGCTCTCGTTTGTGGACTTCAAACAGGATTGATAGGAAGAGCTTTGTTAGTTGGAGCAGGGCATAGAATTGCTCGGAGACGAATCCAAGGTAATAAGTATAATTTCTAATTACTTTTCCCAGGATGATGCTCAGGAATTGAGCAATGAAGTATACGTACTACTATTCGTATATTCCCTGTGGCGTTCGATGTTTGTTTTTGGTCTCTGATATTTGGCGCAAATATTTACTGCGCGACAATAATGTGGGGTTTTTATTAAAATAATCGAAAAAAAAAAAATAATTTAACAAAATATCCGAATTTTAAAATCGTTTTTAGAATGACCCAAAACGCCATCTCAGATGGCGCCTTCAGGTAAAGGCGCCATATGAGATGGCGGCTTCCTTATTTGATAAAAAAAATAATTGAAGGCGCCATCTTGGATGGCGCCTTCAGATAAAAAATTAATTTTTTTTATGAAGGCGCCATCTCCGATGGCGCCTTCTCGGGTATAAATACCCCGACCGAGCCCTTCATTTTTCATACCGAAGCAAAAATCACATATCATCATAGTTTCTTGTCTTATTTTTATATTTAAAATTGTTCAATCTCCAATCTCAATTAACCACTCTCGAAGTATTTTTCAGGTAAAAATCTTGTTATATTATTGATTTTATCATATTGATTTTATAAATTTATTAATTATTTGTAATATTTTATAAATTTTTCAGAGATGTCGATTCAAATATTATTATATTGTGGAGGTAATATATTACAGGATTTGGATACCATTAGATATGATCGTGGTCCAATAAGAGTTACCACAATATCTCGCACAATTAATTTTATGCAGTTGTTGACCGAAATATATAATATCACGGGCATCGATGGCAACCAGTTTCTTCTGAAAATACATGTAAGACATATGTTTAGAGATTTTGCCGGGGTACGACAGACAATTTTGCCAATCGATAATGATTATAATTTAGCATGGCTATTGGATTCAGAACAAGGTCTTAGTTGCTTGGAACTTTACATAGAAACGGAACAAAGAAACTATGATTATATTCTAGAAAATGTAGATTGTTTGCATGTAGTTGCAGAAGGACCGACTGTCTCCGGTAGACACCACGATGACGATCCAATATGTAAGGCCCGAAAGCATTAGTCATCTTAATACATGAACATATGTATAAAACAAAATAATAGCATACTAAAAATAGTATGTGTATAATATGAAAACAATAAAATACTAAATAGTTTATATTATCTAATAAGGAAGACATTAGTCACTTTTCATCTCACCAATATGAGTCACACGTATATAGTCTATTGGTCTAGGTAATCATTATGAGCTAGTATAAAAGGGGATGACGGAGAAATGAAACACAAAACAAACCATCACAATAATCTTTCTCTTCGCTATTCCAGAAAATTAGGTAACTATCATGTGAATTTTATTTTTTTGTTCACAATTGTTATGTCGTGTTTTATTGTCAGGTTTGCAAAACAATTAGTGATTTGATCTTAAAATTTTAAACTATGCATCTGACTTAAACCAGAGCTATCAGTTAGATTTGGAAGATGGAAACATAGACTGAATCCGTCATGCTTGCTTCGGTTATGGCTCCTTTGGAATTATGAATACTTAAATCATACACCAAATTCAATATAACCCGTTGAGCTTAATTATGGTTTGGACTAGTGTTGTTGTAACGAACATGACTCGAATAAAATATTAAATCATGAGCTAGTTATATGGTAAATAAAGTACACTCAATTCCATGTCTCCCTGGAAGTTTTGTGATAAGGCTTGAACCAAGTTTATGGTAAATAAGAAATAAATGTTGATGACCACGTCAATGTTTAGAAAATTAGAAAATTCTAGAACTAAAATTTAGGTGTCTTGATAATTGCATAAAAGTAAAAGAATTGACTTGATGACCACGTCAATGTTTAGAAAATTAGAAAATTCTAGAACTAAAATTTAGGTGTCTTGATAATTGAATAAAAGTAAAAGAATTGACTTAAAACAAATTGACATAATATTTGACTAACTCAAACAAATAGGCTTTACACTATCATGTTCAATGACTTGCAACGTGTTTGACTGTTTACGTGGCTTTAATAAGTGTTTTCTATTCATATTGTAGTATAAGTACTCTTTGCAAGAAGATAATCTCTTACCACCCAAAGTAGCTACTCAAAAGGTATGTTACGATCAAATAAAATACACATTGTATCCGTAGCATTTGATATACGTTGAATATGGTTTATATAGCATTTAATTGTTTACATGGATTATTTGTGACATTTCATAAAACATCGATGCGTGAAAAGTAAAATCTATTTTACACACATGTATTTTTCAATATATATATAACATCGATGCATAACATGATATTACATTGCATATTGAGCCTCGATTTCCATTTGATGACTATTTTGATATTCGAGGTGTTTTGTTGGGATGATACGGAGCTGCGACTAGCCCGAGAGATGTTGTAGGCCGATAAGGCGCAGTCGTCTGTAGTCCCTAGCAAGCTGACCGGCACACGGTAGTAGACTGGCGGGGAAGTGGTCGCTACGACAGTGTAGCCGAGCCTTGCTTATTGCTCGAGCCACTTTTTGTACTACATTTACTGATTGTGTAGTTTTTGCTATTCCGTTTTTCCTATGCATATTGACCTTGATCATGCATGGCATCCATATATCATTCACTACAGTACATGTTGTTTTTATTTTAATCATATCATACTGGGTTATTACTCACCCCTCGGGGCGGTTACCGTTTTGTGTGTGGATGGTAATCAGGAAAAGATGACATTGATGGTATTGCTAGAAGGACCAGGCACGGAAGTCACTAGTTTCAGCAATCTATACATAGGGACTGTTTGCTTAGTTGTTGAAGAAATAATGTACACTTATCCAGGAGTTTTGATTGAGGATGGAGTTGAGCCCCACATTTTCTCCATCCCTGTGCACGTCACATGGAGTCTATACCTCCTCCACGACAGCACCTGACCTTATGATGCATATGTCTACATACATATATATATATATATATATATATATATATATATATATAAATATATACATATGGATATATATAGACATATACATATGAATATGTATGTCATATGAAGTTCCGATGTACTCGTCACTTTAATATATGGATTAGACGAGAAATTTTGTATTTTTGTTTTGTTTAGTACATGTTTTCCACTGTTTAATCAGTAATTTATATTTCATGATTATACTTATCGGTAAGAGTCTAGGGCCCCACACGTAATGGTATCAGAGCGAAATTTCTGGACATATTTGAGTGCTTTATATTCTAAAAATCATCTGACATATGCATGTCTGACTAATATGCCCTCATGTGTTATGTGCTCTAGTGCTACATTTTTTTTTTTTATGCACAAATCCATAAATATGTTTTATATATATGTCGTTTTAAGCCTTTTCTTAGATGGATATCATTGGACGTGGACGTGGACGTGGACGTGGGCGTGGTCGTCCCAGGGTACACATGGAAGGCCCTGTTGTTGAAGACAATAGAGAGGAAAATGTAGTGGATCAAGTTATTGGTAGACTTGATAGGATGGCAATGGATGAAATTGTTTCTCGTTTTCAGGGGATGCGACCCCCAAAACTTTTTGGAACGGAAGACTCCGAAAAATCTGAATCTTGGCTAAGTGATATCGAATATCTCTTTGGTCTAATGGGATATTCTGATAACCAAAAATACAAACTTGCACTGTACCAGTTGAAAGATAGAGCTAGGGATTGGTGGGAAGCTACCAAGATAGGACTGGATGAGCAAGGGATCGAATTAAGTTGGAATGTGTTTAGGGCTCAGTTTATTGAACAATATTCCCCGCCATCCTATCATACGGAAAAAGAGAATGAGTTCAACAACCTGCGACAAGGAAATATGTCTGTTGCCGCATATGCCTCTACTTTTTCCGCAATGCTGAAATATGTACCCCATGTCGCTGCCAACCCAAAAGCTAAATACAATCGCTTTGTAAATGGACTTAATGGTAATATCTATACCTATGTGGTATCTGGTTTGCCCACTGGGTATGCAGAAGCAGTCGAAAGAGCAAAGAATGCAGAAGCGGGATTAAAAAGAGGAGATGCACCATTCATTCCCTCGGGAAACAGATCGTACTCTCATCAGAATTTGAAAGCCAAAGGAAAAAATTTTAAGAAATCTGGCCCAACATCGTCCAGTTATAATGGTTATCGTCAACAGAGTGGAGCCCAAACTACTGTTTATTCTGGACCCTATTGTAACCGCTGCGGAGGAAGACATTCTAGTGATCAATGCATAGGTGTTTATGGAAAATGTCGTGAATGTGGAAAGGAAGGTCATTATGCTAGAGTTTGTCCATCCAGTAAGTACGGGCCTCAACAATCTCGAGGAGGGTTCCGTGGAGGATCTGGTATCGGTAGAGGTACCGCACCTGTAAGATCATACCAACAATCGAATGCACCACAACAGCGAGCCTCAGGAAGCCGCACATTTTCAAATCAAACCCAGGCACATGTTTTTGCCCTCACAGAGGAACAAGCTCAAGATGTCCCAGGAAATATCATTGCAGGTGACTGTTTTGTTTGTGGTTATCCTGCACACATATTATTTGACACGGGAGCATCTCATTCATTTATTTCTGAATCATTCATTGCATTACATTCCATGACTCCTATCGTATTATCTACATTTATATCGGTTGCCACTCCCATGGGTAAAAGTATTATGTCTACCCAAATAATACCTAATGGTGTGCTGAATTACGGGAATCATGAATTGAGTCTAAACTTTATTGTTCTCCCCATGTATGATTTTGATTGTATCATGGGGATGGACATGTTGACAATGTATCGAGCCACTGTCGATTGTTTCCATGGGATAGTCCGTTTTAGACCGAATTCTGGGTCGAAATGGAATTTCTATGGTAAAGGCTCACATGCGAAGATTCCTCTCGTATCAACCATAGAAATGTCACGATTACTATCCCAAGGTAATGAAGGATATTTAGCATATGCTATCGATACAAACAAAACAGAATCAATCTTGTCAGAGATTTCCGTGGTAAAAGATTTCCCAGATGTTTTTCCTGATGAAATACCAGGATTTCCCCCGCCAAGAGAAGTCGAATTCTCAATTGAGTTAGCTCCTGGTACAACTCCCATTTCTAAGGCACCGTACAGAATGGCTCCCTCTGAATTGAAAGAGCTAAAAGAGCAATTGCAAGAATTATTGGAGAAGGGCTACATTAGACCCAGTGTTTCACCCTGGGGAGCCCCAGTATTGTTTGTTCGCAAAAAGGATGGATCGATGCGTCTGTGCATCGATTATCGCCAATTAAATCGAGTTACTGTGAAAAATAAGTATCCCTTACCCCGAATAGATGATCTGTTTGACCAGCTTCAGGGTACTAAAGTTTATTCAAAAATTGATTTACGTTCTGGTTATCATCAATTGAGAGTCCGAAAAGAAGATATACAAAAGACAGCATTTAGGACAAGATATGGTCATTATGAATTTCTTGTAATGCCGTTTGGTCTTACAAATGCTCCTGCAGTATTTATGGATTTAATGAACCGTATCTTCAAGGAATTTCTCGACCAATTTGTTATCGTCTTTATTGATGATATTCTTATATATTCCAAATCTGAAAAAGAACACGTGGAACACTTGAGGACTATACTTCAGATCCTTCGGAAGGAGAAATTATATGCTAAATTATCAAAATGCGAATTCTGGTTGGATCGTATGGTATTTTTAGGCCATGTAGTATCTCGCTTTGGCATTTCAGTTGACCCAAGCAAGGTTGAAGCTGTGATAAATTGGCCAAGACCAACAAATGTGCCTGAAATTCGAAGTTTCATGGGATTAGCTGGGTACTACCGTCGATTCATTGAGGGATTTTCAAAACTTGCAAAACCTATGACACATTTGACAAAAAAAAAATGTTAAATTTCTATGGTCTGATGAATGTGAATCCAGTTTTCTTGAATTAAAGAAAAGGTTAACCACTGCACCAGTTCTAACTCTTCCATCTGGTTCAGGAGGTTTTACTGTTTGCACTGATGCATCATTAAAAGGGCTAGGCTGCGTGTTAATGCAACATGATAAGGTTATAGCCTATGCGTCTCGTCAATTAAAACCTCATGAAATCAAATATCCAATCCATGACCTGGAGTTAGCCGCCATTATCTTTGCTTTGAAAATTTGGCGTCACTATCTCTATGGGGAAAAGTTTGTAATCCTATCAGATCATAAAAGCTTAAAGTACTTATTCACTCAGTCTGATTTGAACATGAGACAACGTCGATGGATGGATCTTCTCAAAGATTATGATTGTGAGATTCGATATCAACCCGGAAAAGTGAACGTTACTGCTGACGCGCTTAGCCGAAAACTTCAAGATGTTGTTTTGACTTTTATCGGAATATCGCAAGTGCACGAGGAAATCTATACTTCAGGATGGAATTTTCATGTTAACGAACAAAATGTTAGTGTTGCTGCAATCCAAATTGAGCCCGAACTAATTTGCAGGATTCGGGAGGCACAAAAAACTGATGATCAAATTCAAAAATCAAGACAATTAGTTCTTGACGGTCACCAATCAGGATTCCAACTAACTGATAATAACTCTCTGTTATTAAATGGACGTCTAGTTGTTCCTAATATCCCAGAACTACGTACAGAACTTCTGAATGAAGCACATTGTAGCCGTTATAGTATTCATCCCGGAGGAAAGAAAATGTACGCTTGTTTAAGAACTCAATTTTGGTGGAAGCGAATGAAGAAAGATATTGCTGAATTTATATCCAAATGTCTGACCTGCCAACAAGTTAAAGCCGAAAGAAAGAAACCGGGAGGCCTGCTGCATAGCCTTGAAATTCCCACGTGGAATTGGGAACATATAGCAATGGATTTTATAACTCATTTGCCTCGTTCTGCAAGAGGTTGCAATGCCATTTGGGTTATAGTAGATCGTCTATCCAAATCGGCACATTTTATTCCTTACGAAAGGACGTACACCTACAGTAAAATGGCTCGTTTGTATATCGAGCATGTAATGAGATTACATGGAATTCCTGTCACTATTGTTTCTGATCGAGACCCAAGATTTACTTCAAACTTTTGGAACAGTTTTCAAGAAGCATTGGGTTCACGGTTGGCTATGAGTACAGCGTATCACCCGCAGACTGATGGTCAATCAGAGCGAACTATCCAGACATTGGAAGATATGCTCCGTGCAGTTATTATAGATTTCCATGTTGGATGGCAAGATGCTTTACCACTCGTAGAGTTTTCATACAACAACAGTTTTCAGCGAAGCATAGGAATGGCACCATTTGAAGCCTTATACGGACGAAAGTGCAGATCACCACTATTTTGGGATGAAATAGGTGACAAGCAATTGACTGGACCAGAAATGGTTCAAGATATGAATGATAAAATTCAAGTGATCAGACAACGAATGAAAGCCGCTCAAGATCGACAAGCTAGTTATGCGAACCGACGACGAAGACCACTAGAGTTTCAGAAGGGAGATCGCGTATTTCTAAAAATTTCACCTTTCAGAGGTACAATTAGATTCGGCATGAGAGGAAAGTTATCGCCACGTTTTGTTGGTCCTTATGAAATATTGGAACGAGTAGGAAATTTGGCATATCGATTAGCGGTACCACCAGCTCTATCCAATATCCATGATGTATTTCACGTCTCCATGTTACGAAAATACGAACCAGATCCTAGCCATATACTGTCACAAGATGAAGTCGAAATAACTCCTACACTGTCATACGAGGAGCAACCAATCTGCATTTTGGATCGGAAAGATAAAGTCCTACGAAACAAAACAATTCCTTTGGTTCGAATTCAATGGTCTCGTCATGGAATAGAAGAATCGACTTGGGAATTGGAAAGCAAAATGCACCAATTATATCCTCATCTCTTCAACTAGGTATTATTATTATTATTATTATTCTTATTCTTATTAGTTTCTGATTTAGTATTACACAGATTTCGGGACGAAATCTATTTAAGGGGGTAAAGATTGTAAGGCCCGAAAGCATTAGTCATCTTAATACATGAACATATGTATAAAACAAAATAATAGCATACTAAAAATAGTATGTGTATAATATGAAAACAATAAAATACTAAATAGTTTATATTATCTAATAAGGAAGACATTAGTCACTTTTCATCTCACCAATATGAGTCACACGTATATAGTCTATTGGTCTAGGTAATCATTATGAGCTAGTATAAAAGGGGATGACGGAGAAATGAAACACAAAACAAACCATCACAATAATCTTTCTCTTCGCTATTCCAGAAAATTAGGTAACTATCATGTGAATTTTATTTTTTTGTTCACAATTGTTATGTCGTGTTTTATTGTCAGGTTTGCAAAACAATTAGTGATTTGATCTTAAAATTTTAAACTATGCATCTGACTTAAACCAGAGCTATCAGTTAGATTTGGAAGATGGAAACATAGACTGAATCCGTCATGCTTGCTTCGGTTATGGCTCCTTTGGAATTATGAATACTTAAATCATACACCAAATTCAATATAACCCGTTGAGCTTAATTATGGTTTGGACTAGTGTTGTTGTAACGAACATGACTCGAATAAAATATTAAATCATGAGCTAGTTATATGGTAAATAAAGTACACTCAATTCCATGTCTCCCTGGAAGTTTTGTGATAAGGCTTGAACCAAGTTTATGGTAAATAAGAAATAAATGTTGATGACCACGTCAATGTTTAGAAAATTAGAAAATTCTAGAACTAAAATTTAGGTGTCTTGATAATTGAATAAAACTAAAAGAATTGACTTAAAACAAATTGACATAATATTTGACTAACTCAAACAAATAGGCTTTACACTATCATGTTCAATGACTTGCAACGTGTTTGACTGTTTACGTGGCTTTAATAAGTGTTTTCTATTCATATTGTAGTATAAGTACTCTTTGCAAGAAGATAATCTCTTACCACCCAAAGTAGCTACTCAAAAGGTATGTTACGATCAAATAAAATACACATTGTATCCGTAGCATTTGATATACGTTGAATATGGTTTATATAGCATTTAATTGTTTACATGGATTATTTGTGACATTTCATAAAACATCGATGCGTGAAAAGTAAAATCTATTTTACACACATGTATTTTTCAATATATATATAACATCGATGCATAACATGATATTACATTGCATATTGAGCCTCGATTTCCATTTGATGACTATTTTGATATTCGAGGTGTTTTGTTGGGATGATACGGAGCTGCGACTAGCCCGAGAGATGTTGTAGGCCGATAAGGCGCAGTCGTCTGTAGTCCCTAGCAAGCTGACCGGCACACGGTAGTAGACTGGCGGGGAAGTGGTCGCTACGACAGTGTAGCCGAGCCTTGCTTATTGCTCGAGCCACTTTTTGTACTACATTTACTGATTGTGTAGTTTTTGCTATTCCGTTTTTCCTATGCATATTGACCTTGATCATGCATGGCATCCATATATCATTCACTACAGTACATGTTGTTTTTATTTTAATCATATCATACTGGGTTATTACTCACCCCTCGGGGCGGTTACCGTTTTGTGTGTGGATGGTAATCAGGAAAAGATGACATTGATGGTATTGCTAGAAGGACCAGGCACGGAAGTCACTAGTTTCAGCAATCTATACATAGGGACTGTTTGCTTAGTTGTTGAAGAAATAATGTACACTTATCCAGGAGTTTTGATTGAGGATGGAGTTGAGCCCCACATTTTCTCCATCCCTGTGCACGTCACATGGAGTCTATACCTCCTCCACGACAGCACCTGACCTTATGATGCATATGTCTACATACATATATATATATATATATATATATATATATATATATAAATATATACATATGGATATATATAGACATATACATATGAATATGTATGTCATATGAAGTTCCGATGTACTCGTCACTTTAATATATGGATTAGACGAGAAATTTTGTATTTTTGTTTTGTTTAGTACATGTTTTCCACTGTTTAATCAGTAATTTATATTTCATGATTATACTTATCGGTAAGAGTCTAGGGCCCCACACAATAAATGCTGATGTTATTGCTCCTGAGCCACTAGCAGACAGTTTCGCTGAATTGGGAAATGATATTCAATCAGAACCAGATGATATTCCGTCCGAGGATGATGCTGATGACGATGAGGTTGACATTTGTGTCATGTCAGAAACAATTGCAGATGAAGATGAAGGGATCCCAATCACCCAGGAAGTGTCAGTTAATGTACCGGAGACAACCACGACAACTAGTCATGTCCTTTATCCAACAATTCCATTCTTCTCAATGACACATCCTGAAGTATTTGCAGACTCAGTAGACATTCCAACAGGTAAATGGGGGAGTTATTACGATTACTCCAAAGGGGATATGCATGTAGATATGGTCTTCAAAAATAAAGCACATCTGCAGGCAGCTGTAAATGATTACTCTCTACGTGCTGCAAAACGAGAGTACCGCGTTGTGAAAAGTACAAAAACATTGTGGAAAGTTGTGTGCAAACACAGTACAGAAGATGCACCTTGTAGATGGTACCTGCGCGCCTCGTTGAAGAAGAAAGTTGGATTATTCAAAATAAACAAATATGGAGGTTCTCACACATGCCTTTTGAGTGAGCTGTCTATCGATCATGCAAATTTGGACAAAAACATGATTGCTAGCTTGTTAGTGGGAATTGTTCGGCGTGTTCAAACAGTCAAAGACAAATATGGATTTGAGATCTCTTATGCAAAAGGATGGTTTAGTTTGCGACGTGCTGTTGAGAATGTGTATGGAACATGGGAGAGCTCCGTTCAGAAACTGCCTTACTATACGGGAGCTTTGCAAAAATGGAATCCCGGCACCGTCATTGAGTGGGTTCACCTTGACAATGCCAGACCAAGAGAAAAGACGTTGAATTACGTGTTCTGGGCCTTCCGACCATGTGTAGAAGGATTTCAACATTGACGCCGGGTAATAAGCGTGGATGGAACACATCTGTATACGAAATATCAACATAAGATGTTGATTGCCGTGGCAATGGACGCTAATAATCAAGTGTTACCTTTGGCATTTGCAATTGTTGACGAAGAAAAGTTTCTGTCATGGAGATGGTTTTTGGAGATGATAAGCCATCATATTGTGAGAAGATTTGAGGGTGGTGCATGTTTGATTTCTGACCGTCATCCGGGCCTCATTGCAGCAGCCGATTGTATTCCTGACTTCAAATCACCGCGTGGAGTACATCGATTTTGTTTGAGACATGTTTGCTCAAACTTTAATAGTCGCTTCAAATCCGTTCATTTGAAAGACTTATGTTGGAGAGCGGGATCAGAAAATCAACTCAGAAAATTTGATCGCACAATGGAAGAGATAAAACTTATAGAGCCAAGGGCTTTTGATTACTTGAGTCGTATCGATAAGTGTCAATGGTCTCTTGCTCATGGCGGAGGCTGGCGTTGTGGTATCATGACCACATGATGCCACGCTGGGCCGTCACCATGTTGGTATCCGGTCTGTACAAATTGCCTTTGATGGCCAATATATATGCGGGTGACTCGGTCATACCACTCACTATATCCAACCACTACTGCACAATATAGTGGTCTGTCCACACATAAATCACCTGCCATCTCCCATTTCTGTACGTATGCAATATGATGTGCACTCCAATCCCTGTTCATACTTCCTCTTCGGTCAACAGAATGCAATTTATCATCCCTTGATTGTGGATCTGTGGGGATGTCTTGGAGCATTCCAAATTGACGAAGAACCCTATCAGGACGGTGCATCTCAACAATTTCATAACAAATTAATGGGCCGGCATATGTCCATAACTGGTGGCTCAGATGCTCAGTACACTCATCAGGGTATGGCTGCCAATTAAACTACAAATACAAAATTGGATTAAAATAATATAAACAGCATTATTAACTTTCATAACAAACACAACTAATATACTGCTTACTTGAGTTGATGGCTGCTCATCAAGAATGTCCCTAATGATACGTACAGAATGCCTCACTGTTTTCGTGAACCTTAAATGGCATGTCCACGTGAAAAAAACACAATTACAAAATCTATAAATATATTTAAACATATAAAATAGCACAAAACATAATTACATTATTACATTGCACCATATGGAGCAGCAGGTAAGATATTCTCCTCATTGATAATTATTGGGCCAGTGTCGAATCTAGCATCACCCAGTTGAGGAGTTAAACCAGGTAATCTTGACCATGCCCAAATCTAAAATATTATCAGGAATAATATCAGTTATTATGACGACAATAATATTTCAAACATTTGAAAAGTGTTAATGTAAAGTTTACCTGTACGACCTGTAATGCACCACCGATCACTTTTTTCCCTCTCATCGAGGAAGTGCATAACTCACGGTACAAATATGCCAATACGGCACTCCCCCAACTATAATTACTAACTAAATGAATATTCTCTAACATATGTAAATATAATAACTTTACAGTATTGCCGGACGAATCAGGAAACAAAATTCAACCTAACATCAATAACACACAGCCCCGAGTATAACGGACTACATCTTCTTCCGTACTGTGCTCAGTAAGAGCATTATTCACCAAATGATTGTTTATTGCAGATAAAAATAACTTTGCACCTTTAAAGTGTGCAGTATCCGGTATAAATCCCAAAAGCGTATGGCAATATGCTTGCCAGTCAGGTATACTCCTATCATAATCAATACCGGATACTACGTTACCATCTACTGGCAATGCCCATATAACTGCAATGTCTTGCAGTGTGATGGTCGCCTCTCCGGATCTAAGATGGAAAGTATGTGTTTCACGGCGCCATCTCTCAGCTAAAGCCGTGATGAGGTGAAAGTCAAGTGTAATTCTACCAGACCTATAAACACCATAAAAACCAAAACTGTCCAACAAACTCGCAACACGAGTATCGAGGGGGCAAAGATCCCAAAAATACTTATCAAGGTTTCTGCCTCGAAGTGTAGAATCAATATCACCTGCCCAAACAGCCTCAGATCGATGACCTGACTGCAATGATAGCAGATGACTGTCAATCGGTCCTGGTCCTCTTTGTAAATCCATCCTGAAATATTACACAATAAATATCAATATAACAAAATATCAACATGGCAACCACCACCCGCCCCTGCCGCTGACAACACGGCCGCCTCTGCCAGAGCACCGACGCCACCGAGCCGAACCCGCCGCCGCCGAACAGCCGCCCAGCCGTGCCGGAGTAAAAAATTCCGGCAAAAACTAAAAATTTGTAAATCATCCGGCGGTTTGCCATTATCTCGAAACTATAACTAATTTTTTCAATAAAAACTAAAAAAACAACAAAATTTAAAAACAACCAACAACATATTTCAAATTTTACAACTTTCAAAAATTTCGATTCAAAGTTGTAATGTTACCTCAAATTCAAAAATGTTGAACAAGCAAGCTCCAGAAATGATAAATCACGATGATTTTTTAATTTTTGCACAAGAATATGTAAATATCTGCGACGAGAAGTAGGAAGAAGTAGGAAGAAGAAGGCGATGAGAAGTGAGGAAGAAGAAGAGGAGGCCGGCGATTTAATTTTTTATCTGAAGGCGCCATCCAAGATGGCGCCTTCAATTATTTTTTTTCAGATAAGGAAGCCGCCATCTCAGATGGCGCCTTTACCTGAAGGCGCCATCTGAGATGGCGTTTTGGGTCATTTTAAAAACGATTTTAAAATTCGGATATTTTGTTAAATTATTTTTTTTTTTCCGATTATTTTAATAAAAAACCCTCAGATGGCGCCTTCAGGTAAAGGCGCCATCTGAGATGGCGGCTTCCTTATCTGAAAAAAAATAATTGAAGGCGCCATCTTGGATGGCGCCTTCAGATAAAAAATTAAATCGCCGGCCTCCTCTTCTTCTTCCTCACTTCTCATCGCCTTCTTCTTCCTACTTCTTCCTACTTCTCATCGCCGATCTTTACATATTCTTGTGCAAAAATTAAAAAATCATCGTGATTTATCATTACTGGAGCTTGCTTGTTCAACATTTTTGAATTTGAGGTAACATTACAACTTTGAATCGAAATTTTTGAAAGTTGTAAAATTTGAAATATGTTGTTGGTTGTTTTTAAATTTTGTTGTTTGGTAGTTTTTATTGAAAAATTAGTTATAGTTTCGAGATAATGGCAAACCGCCGGATGATTTACAAATTTTTAGTTTTTGCCGGAATTTTTTACTCCGGCACGGCTGTTCGGCGGCGGCGCGGCGGCGGCGGCGGCGTCGGGGCGGCGGTGGCGCTCCGGCAGAGGCGGCCGTGTTGTCAGCGGCAGGGGCGGATGGTGGTTGCCATGTTGATATTTTGTTATATTGATATTTATTGTGTAATATTTCAGGATGGATTTACAAAGAGGACCAGGACCGATTGACAGTCATCTGCTATCATTGCAGTCAGGTCATCGATCTGAGGCTGTTTGGGCAGGTGATATTGATTCTACACTTCGAGGCAGAAACCTTGATAAGTATTTTTGGGATCTTTGCCCCCTCGATACTCGTGTTGCGAGTTTGTTGGACAGTTTTGGTTTTTATGGTGTTTATAGGTCTGGTAGAATTACACTTGACTTTCACCTCATCACGGCTTTAGCTGAGAGATGGCGCCGTGAAACACATACTTTCCATCTTAGATCCGGAGAGGCGACCATCACACTGCAAGACATTGCAGTTATATGGGCATTGCCATAGATGGTAACGTAGTATCCGGTATTGATTATGATA
Source organism: Haberlea rhodopensis (assembly GCA_907163345.1). NCBI lineage: Eukaryota > Viridiplantae > Streptophyta > Magnoliopsida > Lamiales > Gesneriaceae > Haberlea > Haberlea rhodopensis. The sequence goes on from CAJQUN010000104.1 coordinate 1,958,607, forward strand.
GGAGTATACCTGACTGGCAAGCATATTGCCATATGCTTTGGGATTTATACCGGATACTGCACACTTTAAAGGTGCAAAGTTATTTTTATCTGCAATAAACAATCATTTGGTGAATAATGCTCTTACTGAGCACAGTACGGAAGAAGATGTAGTCCGTTATACTCGGGGCTGTGTGTTATTAATGTTAGGTGGAATTTTGTTTCCTGATTCGTTCGGCAATACTGTAAAGTTATTATATTTACATATGTTAGAGAATATTCATTTAGTTAGTAATTATAGTTGGGGGAGTGCCGTATTGACATATTTGTACCGTGAGTTATGCACTTCCTCGATGAGAGAGAAAAAAGTGATCGGTGGTGCATTACAGGTCGTACAGGTAAACTTTACATTAACATTTTTCAAATGTTTGAAATATTATTGTCGTCATAATAACTGATAATATTTTAGATTTGGGCATGGTCAAGATTACCTGGTTTAACTCCTCAACTGGTGATGCTAGATTCGACACTGGCCCAATAATTATCAATGAGGAGAATATCTTACCTGCTGCTCCATATGGTGCAAGGTAATATTGTAATTATGTTTTGTGCTATTTTATATGTTTAAATATATTTATATATTTTGTAATTGTGTTTTTTTCAGGTGGACATGCCATTTAAGGTTCACGGAAACAGTGAGGCATTCTGTACGTATCATTAGGGACATTCTTGATGAGCAGCCATCAACTCAAGTAAGCAGTATATTAGTTGTGTTTGTTATGAAAGTTAATAATGTTGTTTATATTATTTTAATCCAATTTTGTATTTGTAGTTTAATTGGCAGCCATACCCTGATGAGTGTACTGAGCATCTGAGCCACCAGTTATGGACATATGCCGGCCCATTAATTTGTTATGAAATTGTTGAGATGCACCGTCCTGATAGGGTTCTTCGTCAATTTGGAATGCTCCAAGACATCCCCACAGATCCACAATCAAGGGATGATAAATTGCATTCTGTTGACCGAAGAGGAAGTATGAACAGGGATTGGAGTGCACATCATACTGCATACGTACATAAATGGGAGATGGCAGGTGATTTATGTGTGGACAGACCACTATATTGTGCAGTAGTGGTTGGATATAGTGAGTGATATGACCGAGTCACCCGCAGATATATTGGCCATCAAAGACAATTTGTACAGACCGGATACCAACATGGTGACGGCCCAGCGTGGCATCATGTGGTCATGATACCACAACGCCAGCCTCCGTCATGAGCAAGAGACCATTGACACTTATCGATATGACTCAAGTAATCAAAAGCCCTTGGCTCTATAAGTTTTATCTCTTCCATTGTGCGATCAAATTTTCTGAGTTGATTTTCTGATCCCGCTCTCCAACATAAGTCTTTCAAATGAACGGATTTGAAGCGACTATTAAAGTTTGAGCAAACATGTCCCAAACAAAATCGATGTACTCCACGCGGTGATTTGAAGTCAGGAATACAATCGGCTGCTGCAATGAGGCCCGGATGACGGTCAGAAATCAAACATGCACCACCCTCAGATCTTCTCACAATATGCTGGCTTATCATCTCCAAAAACCATCTCCATGACAGAAACTTTTCTTCGTCAACAATTGCAAATGCCAAAGGTAACACTTGATTATTAGCGTCCATTGCCACGGCAATCAACATCTTATGTTGATATTTCGTATACAGATGTGTTCCATCCACGCTTATTACCCGGCGGCAATGTTGAAATCCTTCTACACATGGTCGGAAGGCCCAGAACACGTAATTCAACGTCTTTTCTCTTGGTCTGGCATTGTCAAGGTGAACCCACTCAATGACGGTGCCGGGATTCCATTTTTGCAAAGCTCCCGTATAGTAAGGCAGTTTCTGAACGGAGCTCTCTCATGTTCCATACACATTCTCAACAGCACGTCGCAAACTAAACCATCCTTTTGCATAAGAGATCTCAAATCCATATTTGTCTTTGACTGTTTGAATTACATACTTTATCTCGAAAGCTGGATCACGCCGAACAATTCCCACTAACAAGCTAGCAATCATGTTTTTGTCCAAATTTGCATGATCGATAGACAGCTCACTCAAAAGGCATGTGTGAGAACCTCCATATTTGTTTATTTTGAATAATCCAACTTTCTTCTTCAACGAGGCGCGCAAGTACCATCTACAAGGTGCATCTTCTGTACTGTGTTTGCACACAACTTTCCACAATGTTTTTGTACTTTTCACAACGCGGTACTCTCGTTTTGCAACACGTACAGAGTAATCCTTTACAGCTGCCTCAGATGTGCTTTATTTTTGAAGACCATATCTACATGCATATCTCCTTTGGAGTAATCGTAATAACTCCCCCATTTACCTGTTGGAATGTCTGCTGAGTCTGCAAATACTTCAGGATGTGTCATTGAGAAGAATAGAATTGTTGGATAAAGGACATGACTAGTTGCCGTGGTTGTCTCCGGTACATTAACTGACACTTCCTGGGTGATTGGGATCCCTTCATCTTCATCTGCAATTGTTTCTGACATGACACAAATGTCAACCTCATCGTCATCAGCATCATCCTCGGACGGAATATCATCTGGTTCTGACTGAATATCATTTCCCAATTCAGCGAAACTGTTTGCTAGTGGCTCAGGAGCAATAACATCAGCATCTATTGGATCGCCATCGTGGTGTCTACCGGAGACAGTCGGTCCTTCTCCAACTACAGGCAAACAATCTACATTTTCTGGAATATAATCATAGTTTCTTTGTTCCGTTTCTATGTAAAGTTCCAAGCAACTAAGACCTTGTTCTGAATCCAATAGCCATGCTAAATTATAATCATTATCGATTGGCAAAATTGTCTGTCGTACCCCTGCAAAATCTCTAAACATATGTCTTACATGTATTTTCAGAAGAAACTGGTTGCCATCGATGCCCGTGATATTATATATTTCGGTCAACAACTGCATAAAATTAATTGTGCGAGATATTGTGGTAACTCTTATTGGACCACGATCATATCTAATGGTATCCAAATCCTGTCATATATTACCTCCACAATATAATAATATTTGAATCGACATCTCTGAAAAATTTATAAAATATTACAAATAATTAATAAATTTATAAAATCAATATGATAAAATCAATAATATAACAAGATTTTTACCTGCAAAATACTTCGAGAGTGGTTAATTGAGATTGGAGATTGAACAATTTTAACGATAAAAATAAGATAAGAAACTATGATGATATGTGATTTTTGTTTCGCTATGAAAAATGAAGGGCTCGGTCGGGGTATTTATACCCGAGAAGGCGCCATCGGAGATGGCGCCTTCATAAAAAAAATTAATTTTTTTATCTGAAGGCGCCATCCAAGATGGCGCCTTCAATTATTTTTTTTATCAAATAAGGAAGCCGCCATCTCATATGGCGCCTTTACCTGAAGGCGCCATCTGAGATGGCGTTTTGGGTCATTTTAAAAACGATTTTAAAATTCGGATATTTTGTTAAATTATTTTTTTTTCGATTATTTTAATAAAAAACCCAATAATGTTTGTTTCTGAAAAAGTTTGTGATTCCACGTACTGCTTACTTAGGTAATAGTGTGGATGATGCGAAGTTGTTATACATATTTTGATCAGGGTGAGTAGTCGATGATGTCTTTATCTAATGTCATCCCATAAATTCTTCCGGGGATGTAAATATTCACATCCAACAAGGATAATAATAGTTTCATCCAATGATAGATACCTCGTAGGATAGCAACTACTCAACTCATTCTTCCCTTGTTCCGATTTCTGAATCCATCCTTGGGCTCAGGTAAATAGACACCACGAATTATTACAAGATATCATGCATATGCTTTCCTGACGTGTAAAAGGATTTAATGAAAATGTTTTATTTCTACTTGTGTCGTAATGATTTTCATAATTATCCCGTGCATATCCTTTTAATGAAACTTGGGGTATTTTTGAAAATTTATATTTGGAGTTTTTGCTTCAAAGGCAAAATTGCAGGAATGTACCACATACATAATATTTATTCAATTAAATATGGAGAAAAAACAATTTTTTTAACAATCCAATGTTAAAAAAATTTATTTATTTAAATCAAATTTCTTAACATTTATTCTAAGAGATACTATTTATTTACCAAAATACCTCTTCGTTCAAAAAAATTAGGGCAAATCCTTTTGGATGCATCAATGGCAGGAGATGGAGAAATGTGGGCTTTCTGTCCGGCGGATAGCATGAGGAGGAACTTCGAAGTTGAGGTGAGGCAGCTAGGGAAACACAGAAGAGAAATTCGTCAATGGCAGCAATGCGTGAAATAATATTCAGAATTGCAATGATTTATGTAATCAATTCATATAGACCGGAATCCAATAAGCAACCGAAGAGAGAAAGTGAAGATATCTACGGACCTGCAAAGTGTGGCGGCACACCACCACCGGGAGAGGATAAGTGAACAGATCAGGATACTTCAGAGATTGGTGTCTGGTTGAACTAAAATAGATATTGCTTCAATGCTTGATGAAACAATTCGTAAGGGAATATTTTTGTACAAAGAAATATTGTTCAGTAATTATAATTAATTTGTTAGGTTGTCATAATAGCTGTAACAACCAAACATGTGGTGTTCGTGTATATATCTCTGATAATATAAATTTGTACTCAACGTCGTAATAAAATAGATGAAATTACAATACAAAATTTGATATCATGTGCTATTTTCTATCGGTGCACGCGGGACATACATGCACAGATGTTTGTAAACAGACGTGGAATTGTGTGCACCAGTGTCTAGTGCACGCGGGTGTTGCACTAAATGTACCATTTTCAGTTGTAATGCGTGCACTGTAAAAAAAAAAAAAAAAAAACTTGCGCCCTAAAAGGCTACACCGATGCACGTGTGGGCGGGTGGTACATGTACCAATGCACGAGGGACGTATGTGCGATGTTTCATTTTTCAGTCACGCTTGGATACATTAAATACGCGCACTTATATAAATTAAATTGTAACATGTGCACCCCAACAAAAAAACGTGCATCGATATAATAAAAACACATGTACATATAGAATAAAACATGTGCACCATATAAATATAACAGTTGAAATTCAGCACAACACTTTACGTTTGTATACAAAAAAAGATATACATTCTCTAAAAGATATATATGTTGTACTATATACATTCTCGTCTAATATCATCATCCTCTCTATCATCTGCTTGTAAATCATTAGATTCAATTTCATGAGATTCACAATTTGGCATTCCAGACCTTGAATTTTATATGATTTCTACTTGTCTCATGACCTTTTTCAGCAATATCGTAGAATACTCCTGGAAACCAACAAGATTATGACATTAGTCCGCAAATGAAATATAAGAATAATGTAAAAGGGGTTTGAATGTCTAAGAGTCTATGTAACACTGATCCTATCAGAAATATCAGGCACAACAAACAGTTTGGAAGGACTGGTAAATGTTGGATGATATATCCATCTTGCATTATTTTTTTTCTGGGAAGCACCTGCATAGGAATTCCATATGTGTATGGTCTAATGCCAAATATTAAGCGCAAATCCGCCGTGGTAATTGCCATAGTTTGATCGCCGAATGTCAATTCTCCAAATCTCTATTATGTTATTTATAATTGAATCATGCTTCTTGCAATGCTCAATGATAACCATGTTCAAATGGTTGCAGTTCACCAGCTCCCAGAATAGGGTCCTCTGTAGCACTCCAATCTGTTCTGTACAGAGGTTTAGTGTTCTCAAATCAGTGATGATTATCTGTAGGTTTGACCTATATGGTGATTGTTTGCGCCATTTTGTTGTTTATCTCTTGGAAGATGTTGATGGATGAGCTGAATCTGAGAGTAAACATTTAAACATAAGCATTATTTACACATCAGGTGCACGTTTATCTCATGCACTGCTATACACAACATGAAATTAACCCGCGTGCACCAATAGTCTTAGATAGTGTAGTATCATCGCGTGCACCTCATTATTTTCATATTTCGACGTGCCCTTCATGAATTTAGTGGTGCGCGAGGATTATGTCCACTAAGTTTGACCTATTTGTGCACGCGTGATAGGGTGGTGCATGAGGATTATGCCAACACTGATTTTTTGAGTGGTGCACAAGGATTAAACGGGGACCGGTACCGTCCAAAAAAGTAGATGAGCGGTGAACGGTACGTGCACCAATGTATAGGTTTTGTGCATCAACCAAGTATATTGGTACACGGAAACAAAAATTGCACTGATATACTCAATTGGTGAACACACAGTAGTGTTTTTGTCTCGTGCACAGCTATACACATCATGAAACTAACCTCGCGTGCACCAACAGTCTCAGATAGTGTAATACCATCGTGTGCACCTCATTATTTTCATATTTCGATGTGCCCTTCAGAATTTAGTGGTACACGAGGATTATGGCCACTAAGTTGGCCCTATTTGTGCACGCGTAATAGGGTGGTGCACGAGGATTATGTCACATTGATTTTGTGAGTGGTGCACGAGGATTAAATGTGCATCGGTACCTTCCAAAAAAAGTAGATGAGCAATGCACGTTATACATACGTGCAAGGTGTATAGATTTGGTATATCAACCTAGTATATTGGTGCACGAAAACAAAAAATGCACTGATATACTCAATTGGTGAACGCACAGCAGTGCATTACAATATGCAAAATGTGTTCACCAATACAAGCATTTATGAATAACTGGTAAATTTGCAACAGATATAAAAAGCATGAACAAAACGTCTTGTACCAGCATCACATCTAAATAATATGACATACTATGAAAAAACCAAAGAATTAGCAATTTTGGGCAATAATCTTGTAAATGTCCGTAAAGTAACATCAGTATAATATTAAAATTTACATCAGCATCATTTTACAAAACACATACTTTACAAATATTTTTTACACAAGAGGTCCACCCTTCAAATATTCAGTATAAGCCAACGCCACCAGCCCGACCATGGCAAACCTTCCATTCCAAAGCTCTGCATCGGATTTAAAAAATCCCCCCGATCGCGAATCTGCGCTTATCCCTTTAAACAACGGGATGAGAGATGCCACAGATAGCACAGCAGTCGTACCGGCAAACCATAAGATCCCTCCGTTTTGTAACTGTGAGAAGATATCTTGTCCTCTGGTTAATTCAACTGCAATGGCTGCCACAAATCCAATCATGGCTAGACGCCCGTTGATTCTCTCCGCAGCGGGCCCATCAAATGCCATGATGTCTGTAGCCTTGGTGCTTTCCTAGAGTAGATTAAGATAACACGTTTACATGACGAATTTGACATTTTTTCTATCAGAAATATTATTGAGATTTGAATTAACCTCAGGTTGCGGTGGTGGAGGAGGGGTTGAAAATACTTGAGGTGGTATTGGAATTGCTGCTTTCGTTTTCTCGTCGGCAACATTTACATCATCCTGTTAAATCATCAATTAAACTCAACTATTTCTTTATTCAATTAATTGAGTAGCAAAACATATAAATTGATAGATAGATGTATATATTTTCTTGCTTGAAAATATTCATGACAAACTTTACATATAATATTTACCTCAGTCATGCTTCGAACTCTAAACTTTAAATCTCTCTTAAAAACTTGCATATTTCTTACGGGAGCAAACTGATTTAAACCAACAATTCTTGAACTCAAACTAGCTCCACAGATCAGTTGCATCCCCATCGCTGCAGCTGCCATATTGTGTGAAAAAGTAGCTTGGAAATTATTTTTAATTACTAAGAATGAAAATAAGTAGGTGGGTTTAGCAATAAATTCGTTTTTAAATTGAAGTCTGTGAGGGGGTTTGTTTCTTTATTTATAGTTGCATTAGGCCCAAGAATTGTGGGCATTTGTTAGGACACGTTGCAAAGGTAAAATTTGTAGAATATCGTATGTAAAATGAGACACCGCACAAGCTTTGCTAACTAAAAAGAGTATACGTATAATTTGTTTGTATATAGTCAGATGCATGCCAACCTTACACATTTCTCTATATGTCCTTTGTCTTTATGTAAATTAGGTATCATGAGAAGCAATCCACGTACCTTATAGGCACTACAGCTTTCCAAAATTTGACCCATTGCATTAACGTGTACATACTAAATAAATACTTTAATATTCTATAAATACCTCATTTTCCTCTCCAAATTTTTTCATCTAATTCCAACTCTCTTAATCTTACACTCCTACTCGTTCATTCAGTTATATCATTTTCTCATATAATTCCCATGTTCCATACAATTTTATTTGATACCATTATTTTCAATTTGTTATTATCATATTATTATTAGTTTTGTTGATCTATATATTTCCATAATAAGATGTCATCATTTTTTACTGGTCGTGGTGGTCCCTCAAATCCACTTATATTTCAAGAAAATTATGATATTTTTGCCGAGTTCGATAATCCATACGATGTTGAAGAAGCAGAACACGTTGTAGAACCTGTCGCACCCCAAAATCCGACGTCCGGCGGGTCATCCTCAATTACTGCATCTTCTAGTCGCCCGAGTAACTGTCCCAAACGAAGCAATGTTTGGGATCATTTTGATGTCGAGACAAAACCAGGTACGAACGAATCTGTTGTTATTTGTAAAATATGTAAAACTACGTATAATATTATAAAACATGTGGTTCCGCAGACGGTACCAAAACCTATGAGAAATATCTAGTTGATGATGTTACTTTACAATCATTAGGTAGAGAACCAACCCAACTTCAAATTAATCCTCAATCTGGCACTAATTTTATCTTAAAATCGGAAAAAACACAAAAGATTATTCGTTCGTTTGTTTAGATGTGAACTTCCCATTTTGTTTTCTGAAAAAGATGGTTTTATTGAATTTTCTTCTGGTATCCAACCATGTTTTAGACATATTTTTAGGCACACTTTCAAAAGAAATATTGTGGATGTGTTTCTTGATCATCTTTCTTCTTTAAATTGCAGATTAAGTTTAACTACTGATATTTGGACAAACACTCCACTACTTTCCTTTCTTGTTATTACTTGTCATGTGATTGATGATAATTGATGTTTGCAAAAAAGAATTTTGTCACTTGATGAATTAAAATCTGCACATACTGATTCCCAAATTGCTAAATTTATTGTTAATATTTGTAAGACCTCGTTACTAATTAATCCGATTTAATAATGATTAATCAGACACGGATGATTAAAAGTTGATATTTCGATTTAAGGTGTTCCGGATCATGACATCTTATATTTAATTGAGTTAAAATACATCAACATTATACAAGTTTGCATGCAAAATTTGTCCAACACCATGCAAAACACATTATTAAGCACCAAAAACCATCAAATTCTACTACCCCAAATTTCGAAAATTTCCCCCCTAAATTAGAGAAAATTGTGGGAAAAACCTCCATGCAATTAGAGTTCTAGCAAGCTAGGAAGGAAAGACCTCTTTTTCTTCAAGAATTGGAGGACTAGGAGCTTGAGAAGTTGATTGACTGTGGAATTCTTGGGACGTCAAGGGTATGAATCTGTTTTTAACTCTATTTAGTTGCATTTTGTTGAATTTGAGTTGAAAATCTAGGAAGAGACATGAAAATGTTGATGTCATTTGGTTTATCCAGAATCTGCAAATTTTTTATGTTTCTTGCAGTAAATAATTTAGTATTTTCGATTCACTTAGAGTCCAAATTTGATGTCGTCTTCAAATAAAAGTTGTAGGTCTTTGAATTTTATGCAATTTAAAAAGAAGAAGCATGCGATTTGGATCTCCGAAGTAAATGTTATGTCGATTTTACTTTCAATGCTCCATTTTGCCTTTGCATGTTCATGCTGTTGCATGCAGACTGTATTTCAAATTTCTGGGAAATGTTGTCCGAATTTGATGTCGGTCTTCAAATAAAATTTGTAGGTCTTTGAATTCTCTTCGATTTAAAAAAAAAAAAACTTATTTTGGACTTAATTTGAAGAAGTTATTAATTTTATACTATTAATGCTCATTCTGAGCCCTGCATGTGGGCGAAAATATACATGCAGTGTGTCCTTCGGATTCCTGAACATTTTTTGCTAAGAATTCCGGAAAATGTCTAGACATAGGAATTGTAGTATTTCAAGTTGGCTGTAATTTGCCACTGGAATCACTCAATTTTGATTTGGAAAAAAAAAGTTTTAGTATTTTTACTAACACTGCTCAAGATGGAAAACAGGTTTTCAAATGCTACTTTTGTAATGTTCGAACCCTATTTAGATGGTTGAACCAGCATGATATCATAATAGATGAAATGTAATATTTTGAGTTTCTGAACTTTGAGCACTAGAATCGAGTCGTTTTAATGTCGTATAAAATTATAGCGACTTTTCTACGAAAATGGGTCAGGCTGAAAATGTAAGAAAATCGATAAGGGTCATATATATGTTAGGTTTGATTCAATGCACTATTTGAACACTTAGTGTCATTTTGGAATTTACATGACCAGGTTAATAGACTCCGAGGTTGACTGGAGAAGTTCTCGGTAGATTAGCTTTGGTTGAAGTACGTAGAAATGAGTTTTATCATGACGTCTGGCGAAGACTCGTGATGATGCTTTTGAATGATTTTACATGTCATTAATTTATTTATATGATTTAATTGTCAATGTTGGATCCTTATGTGACTATATGATATGTTGAAATATCCATCTCGAAGCTAACAGTGATGATGAGATTGTAGCTAACAGATCAAGAGATAATCCACCGGAACCTGAAGTACCAGATAGACCGGATCAAGGCAATGAAGCTCCTCCAGATCGAGCCGATCCGAAGGCTCTAAACTCTAATGTTAAAGCAGATGCTGATAATGTTGCTTCCACTCATCCTTCTGGACCAGATAATCCGGAATCAAGCTATCGATGGACAAAGAGGCATCCACCTGATCTAGTAATTGGAAGTCCTTCTGCACCTATAAGAACCAGAGGACAGATGATGGATGAATTCACTCATGCCGCTTTTATATCTAATCTGGAACCCAAAAAGATTGATGAAGCTTTGACTGATTACAACTGGATTAAAGCCATGCAAGAAGAGCTCAATCAATTTGAACAAAATCAAGTCTGGAGTCTAACCCCCAGGCCAAGTGATCTGCTTGTTATTAGAACCAGATGGGTTTTCAGAAACAAGCTAGACGCAGATGGAGTTGTGGTTAGAAATAAGGCCAGACTGGTGGCGCAAGGATTCCGACAAGAAGAAGGAATTGACTTCGATGAATCTTTTGCACCAGTCGCCAGACTTGAAGCAATCCGAATCTTTCTTGCTTATGCTGTTTTTAAAGACTTCAAAGTATATCAAATGGACGTTAAGAGCGCTTTTCTTAATGGTAAGCTTCATGAGGAAGTCTACATTGAGCAACCTCCTGGATTTCAGAACCACTCATTTCCAGATCATGTATATCTACTGAACAAAGTAGTATATGGACTAAAACAAGCTCCAAGAGCTTGGTATGACACTCTGTCTCAATTTCTGCTGGACCATGATTTTCAGATCGACTCAGTGGATAAAACTCTATTTAAATATATTAAAGGGGAATACCTTATTAGTTCAAATCTATGTTGACGATATCATTTTTGGGTCAACTAACCCCAAATTATGCGAGAAATTCTCTAAGTTAATGCAGGGACAGTTTGAGATGAGTATGATGGGAGAATTATCATTCTTTCTGGGTCTCCAAGTCAAACAGCTCAGCAATGGTATTTTTATCAATCAGACCAAGTATACCAAAGAGCTTCTCAAAAGATTCGGAATGGAAACTTGTTCAACTGCATCAACTCCAATGAGTCCTTCAATTAAGCTAGATAAAGACGAAGGGGGAACAGCAGTGGAAGTAACGATGTATCGAGGACTGATCGGATCGCTCTTGTATCTTACAGCGAGCCAGCCTGATATTATGTTCTCAGTCTGCATGTGCGCTAGATTTCAGTCAGATCCAAAGCAATCACACTTTATTGCTGCTAAGCGCATTCTTAAATACTTAAAAGGATCTAAGAACGTTGGTCTTTGGTACTCCAAAGATTCAAATTTCAGTTTAGTTGGATATTCAGACGCTGACTATGCTGGGTGCAAGATTGATCGCAAAAGCACCAGTGGAACATGTCAATTTCTAGGTGAAAGATTGATATCATGGTTTAGCAAGAAGCAAAGATCAATCGCAACCTCTACTGCAGAGGCAGAATATCTTGCCGCTGGAAGCTGTTGCGCTCAAATGCTCTGGATTCAACATCAGCTCAGTGACTATGGCATTCAAGCTGTTGAATCTCCGATATTTTGTGACAACACCAGCGCAATTTCTATAACGTATAATCCAGTCTTGCACTCTCGAACAAAGCATATTGATATCATACATCATTTTATTCGAGATCATGTTGGCAAAAAGGAAATTCGGATCGAGCATATTTCAACAGACCAGCAAGCAGCAGATATCTTCACCAAACTACTTCCTTAGGCTAAGTTTAATTATTTTCGTCAAATTCTTGGTTTAATAGACTTATCTTGATATTTTAGAAGTATTCCTCTTTTCTCTTTTAAAGATCAGATACTGGCACAGATCGATAATACAATGATCAGAAAGACAGAGATCTCTGTCAAAACTGATATTATCCCATGATCTGTCTGGTCACCCAATCTTTAATAAAGTAATTGTTTAAAACAGCCCGGACTGATTGCATTTTAACCGCCTTATCTCTTTATCATCCTGTCCGTTTATTTTGAATTACTTAAATCAGTCATCGAGATAAAGACATGTGTCCTCTCTCTCCTATTTAGCGGACTGAACATTTTACTTTCATTCACTTTTTACAAATTACTGTTGTCTATTTTCTAACTATCAAATATTTTCAATTCTCTGTATTCTTCATTACACTCAAATGGCTACTATCACTCACAATTCTCTATCTGTTGAGTTCAATGAAATCTACAGGGCTGAAGATCCAGAAATGGTTTCCATATTCAAATCATTGGAATCTTCTGGATTAAGAAACTTTCTGGAATGCGGGACGGTGGTTTATGAGTCGGAGATCCGAGAGTTGTTTGCCAATGCTGTGTGTCAGAAGACGTTCATCTCCACCACCGTCAAGGGCAAATCTTTTGACATTTCTCGGTCAACACTGTCGAAGACCTTTGGTCTTCCCAACACCGGACTGACTGAGTTTGGCCACATTCCTCAGGCCACTATCACCGATCTTCAGGGGAAGGTATCCATTTTTGGCCACCGACTGTAGCCATCATTCAAGAAGAAGGAAATGCTCTTTCATTTCCAAATTCTATGCGAGATTGTTGGCAAGCCACTATTGGGCAAAGCCGGAAGCTATGACGCCGTCACTGCCGAGAAGTTCCGGGCCAAGGCTGCTATTCACTCAGGACAAAAGATGAACTGGTCCGCGATCTTGTTTGGAGTTTTGCTTGAAACGGTTATCGCATCCAAACAGGCTTTATGCTTTGCAGTTCCCCTCAGCAAGCTTTTGGTGACTTTGAACATCGAGCTGGGGAAGCCGTCTGCCTTGAGCCCCTTTAAAATTCTCAACCTCAAGGGATTGGCACTACTGAAGTCCAAAAGTGCTCCACCCACTTCTTTCGATCTGGTGGCTGTCAAAATTGAACAAGGAGAAGAACAGGCTGCTAGAAAAACTCGAGTCAAGCGCAAACTGACTATCCAGACTGACTCAGAGGAAACTCAGTCTGCTCCTTCATCTCCAGCCAAGCCTCCTCCAAAAAAGCCAAGAACCCAGATCACCAAGCCAATCAAAACCTTACCTCTTAAAACCCTACCTATTTTGTCCTCCACAAAAGCCACCCCTGCACCCCAAGCTACAACTCAACCTTCAACAGCTCCAACCACTGTACCTAAAGTCACTATCCGTGTAATACCCTTGTCCCACATTGGTTGTGGATGAAAATTTAAAGTGGTTTATAAAGGCTTACAATGTACTATTATAGTTAACCATTTTCGTAGAGCGAGGACGGATACGAAGTAGTTGCTATAGGAGCCCATTGTGCAGTCGCGCTTGCGCGGGCCTGGGCCCGGGGCGTGACAGAATGGTATCAGAGCCAGGTTACCGACAGAAAACACCGGGAGATAAGTGCTATGCAGGCAAAGTAATACGTGCGTGGGAGCCACCTCTTGAGCCTAAAGGGCAAAGTGCTACACGACGGGGGCCACCTCTTGAACCTGCGGGGCAAAGTGCCACGTGCGTGGGAGCCACCTCTTGAACCTACGGGGCAAAGTGCTACATGACGGGAGCCACCTCTTGAACCTGTAGGAGCCACCTCTAGATTCCCGATGCCGGTGGATCGATGAGTTAGGTCGCGACGAGGACGTCGCGTTCTAAAAGGAGGGGTGATTGTAATACCCTTGTCCCACATTGGTTGTGGATGAAAATTTAAAGTGGTTTATAAAGGCTTACAATGGACTATTATAACAACTTGGGTTAACGATTTTCGTAGAGCGAGGACGGATACGAAGTAGTTGCTATAGGAGCCCATTGTGCAGTCGCGCTTGCGCGGGCCTGGGCCCGGGGCGTGACAATCCGAGTGCCTTCTGCCATCCTTGTAGTCAAAGGGATTGTCATCACAAAATTGGGAGATTACACTCAATCAGGGATCAAAACCTCGTCTCCCACCGGCAAAGGCAAGACCATTCTCACCGAGCCCCTCTCTTCCAAACCCACGTCAGCCGCTCAAACAGCCATCGACATCGCCATGGAAGATGTTGAAGAAAAGGTAAAGGAGCTCACTGTGGTGTTTGATGAATATGTTGAATACAGAACAATCAACCAAATTGATCTGTTCTTCGGCAAGCTGAGAAGACTCCAAAAGATGGAACAAGAAGTCCTTAAGGGGACAGAGACTGATGACGTCAGAATTGCTGTGCATCGCAAAGATCTATTCCAGGCTAACCACAGATTCAGATTGGCCAACTTGCTCATTGCAGCCAAGAAGGCAAATTTTGATGCCAACACACCGACTGCCAAAGATGATGGTACTGTCATTGCTCAGCTGGAAATGGATATTCATGCTCTTCACTTGGCTGTGCGTTTTCAACGACAGAAGCTCAACATATCCACTTCAGTTCCCAGCCCGGATCACCCATCTGCGAGCAAGACCTTGGCCGAACCATTCATTGAGCCAATTCCTTCTGATTCAGCGGAGCATACAGCGAAGCAGACAGCGGAGCAGCCACTGACTAATGCTCCGTCTGCAGCTGAGACTTAAGCAATGGATGTCTTGCTGGACTCTCCAAAAACTTCCATCCCCATTGCACCCTCAGTCTCCGAGATTCAGCGCAGTTCAACCGCCGAACATACAACAGTCATCTCCCCAGACTTCGTCGATCCGGATCTGGTGGTGTCAACTGTTGTTGCCACATTACAGGTTGAGGAGCCTACAAGACCTATCACTCCTCCAACTCAGTCTCATGAAGATATGGCATTTTTGGAAGAATTTTCTTCGGACTTGGTCACTTTGATCCGGTCCGAAACACACCAATCTGATATGACCTCACTTATACCAATGGCCGCAGAAGTTTATCACACCTTGTCGCCATCTGATCACTCTCCGAGCCATCTATCTAATGAAGCCCCATCCTTGGCCCAGTTACTTCAGCACCTTTCTGATAACTGTCTATCTCTCTCTCAACGAGTCATAGAAGTTCATCAAAGTCCGAGGGCTACATTCTTGGATTTTGAATATTTCAAAGAGAAGATGACAACCAACATTAGCAGCATTCAACGCGGACTGAACGATCTGTTCTCTCAACAAGCTACATATAAAAACAGTCTGAGAAAAGAACAGATCGAGCTGGCCACCGACGTTCGAACTTCCATCGCAAAGTCCCTCATTGCTCAAGACACTCGTCTTGATGCTATCAGCGCTCAGCTCACACAGATTGTAGACTTTCTTCAAGAGATTGCTGCTGACAAAAAGGGGGAAAAGAAAAAGGAATTCAAGCCAGCTCAATCTCCAGCAAGGAAGTAGCGGTCTATATAAGTCAGACTTATCTGTAATTGTATATCAGATTTTTATTCAATAAAAATCAGAATTTTCTTTAAGTCTTCGTTCATTTATTTTGAACAAATTGGCTTAATCAATCCGAACTACAACTTAACTGTGTTCATTTATTTTAAACAAGAAGATGTAATTGATCCGCAAGAATAAGCTTCAAATTTCTTAAAAGACTGAATGAGAAGACATAGAAGCTAGGTTTTGTCATCATCAAAAAGGGAGAATTTGTTAGTTCCGGATTTTAAAGATGACAAAACAAAATCAGAACGGATCGATGGAAATCAGTCTGACCAGTTCGATTGCTCAAAGCAGATCAAGCTGATATGGTCTATCACAAAATCAGATCGGATCGATGAACATCAGCCTGATCAGATCGAAGATTCAGAACAGCTCAACTATTATCAGATCAGAGCAAACAAAGTTAAATAAACTTTGCTCTTCAGTCCGAATCATTAACTGCTATTTATTGAAGCATTTAATGTTGCAATTAATGCTGAAAAAGACCAAGGACTGATACCATAAGAGGTAAGAAGACAAAGAAGAGCTTACCTGACAGTCGCCGAAAGCATGAACCAGAATGGCAAGTGCCCAAAATAATAAGACTGCAGCTTACTCAGAGTTTGAGCAGAGTCAAGAGTTGCACATAAAGGGAAATAATGTCGTTGGTACATGCAAATATATAAGAAGGCAACTATAGAGCTCAAGAGTGTGTCTGATCAATCGAAAAACGCAAAAGAAAACAAAACAGCACAAGCTTACAAGCTCAGACATTCTCGAGCCGAAAGTTATCATAAGCACAATCATATTGTAATATTTGATCATTTCAGGATCACTGTGTGCATAGATATTTTGTATTCTTTACTAAGATAAGAACTGAGAATCAAATTGTAACTGTTAGACAGAGTGTGTCTGAACAGATTGAGAGACTAGGAGTTTCAGTCTGGTAGTGAGGTAAATCCAGCTGAATCGGGTTTGTACAACATGATTGTTAAATCAAAGTCTTCTAGTGAAATCTTTCCTTAATTGGAAGAAGGGGAGACATAGAAGGATTACACCACCTTCGAACTTCCAGAAACATATTCTGTCTTTTATCATTCTGCACTTGTTATACTATTCAAGCCATCGAGCCGTTCTTACTAGTCTAAGAACAGACCGTTCCGCACTAAAACATTCAGTGGTCTGTTCTGCAGATAAGTTGATTAAGAAACAGATTTCTTTCACTAATCCGAAAGAAATAACAAAGGATTATTTTTAATAGGAGTGTTCATTCACCCCCCTCTAAACACTCCGGACCGATCTTAACAAACTCTGTGGGAGAATAAGAACACATCCTTTTTATTAATCACAATTTATTTATATAGACTAAATTTATACATAATTTTGAAGGAGTATTAATAACATTACTTTCTATTTGTCATGCATTTTTTGTTGTTGTTGTGTGTAATTATAGGCTCTCCTTATGCTCAACTCAATTATTTGTTTTTTTATTTGTTTTTGTATGTGTGAATATTCATATACTAGAAGAATAAAAGTTGTATCATGGTCCACATAGTCAGCAATGTCGTGACATGCGAGTCGTCTATGACGTGGATTGTTGTTCAACTAATACGGACCGTCCAATTCAATATGGTCAGGCCGAGAGTTAGACGCCAGCTCGATACATGTCTTTTAATTTAGGCAAACAAATTAATGGATATATACTTGATATTTTATTTCTAGAAATTGAGGCTGAACCATAAATCATCGACTTTTATCTTCCGTGTATCATGTTCCTTAAACATAACTTGATTTAAACCAAATGTTCTATTCCATATCTAAATTAATATATTATTTCTCAAAATAACTTAAGAATACTAACTAAATATGAGAAAAAAAAAGACACGAATGAATTTCATTAACAAAAAAGAAAATAGTCAACTTAATACTATAACTGATCTTGTTTTTGGTTATTTTCTTCAAATTTGTCCTAGTGTGGTAAATTTATATATTTTTATTTTATTCCTATTTTATATAATCATAAATCTCTGTGTTCGGATAGAGTATGCGGGACAAAAAATTAATAAGAGACACCACTACTTTTTACACGAAAAACTCTCAAGACGAAGGAAAAATCACGGTACCTTGTCCAGTTTAAATTATTCGTTATAAATACTTGTGTTTTTTACTTTACTATTTTTACATACTTTCTTGCATATTTTTAAAATGCCCTTCAAATGGTTAATCGGTTATATAGCGGGTTATGTCGAGTGTCTTCCGCTCGATTTTGTAACCGAACTCGATATAATCTCACGGTGCAATTATTTCAAGAACACGAGCCATTGAAGCTCAAGTTGGTTGAACTCGGCTGTGAAATGACAACCCACCCCCGGAATCAATCCTAACATCTTTAATGACACTCGATGTTTTATCGAATTGGTCTATTCGATTTAATATAAAATCAGCCACTTCGTTTGGCTGAAAAATAAATTTGGTCGATTCAATTTAAAATTCGATTCTGAAGCCCACCCCTAGTTGAACTCGTATATGGGTAGTTTGTTTTCAAAATTTAGAATTTTATCCCGTTCCTCAAATTATTAATCATATATAATTTATATTTTAAATCATTTATTGAAATTACGATGATTATATATTATCAAGTTTGGTATTTTTTGGCTGACCAATATTTATTAACGTCAATTTCGAAAATGACAATCGAACATATTATTTTTTAATTTGATTTTCATTTCGATTTAATTCAAAATATTACACAATGTCGTCATTTCTCACAAAAGTTTTTAAATGATATATATATATATATATATATATATATATATATATAAGTTTTTAAATGATATATATATATATATATATATATATTGAATTTTTTATGGTATATATTGATATTTTACAAGATTGAATAACAATTATAAATATTAAAACTATTAAGAAAACAAAAAAGATTTGAGTAAGTAATAATTATATTAGAAATAAACAATTCGAAAATCAAATTATAGTATTATTACGATCACACCCCCTATAAAAAATCATAATTACAAAGACACCCCACTAACAATTAGGTCAAAATAGTGGTCAAAGTTGACCAGAGGCAATATGAGGTGTCCAATAAGGGGAGGTTTTTATAACGACAGTAAATTTTACTAACGTCACAACAGGGGAGGTATCTATAATTTTTCAAAGTCGAGGGGAGTTTTCTGTAATAGACCAAAGTCGAGGGAGTGTAGATGTAATTATCCCAAAATAAAATGAGCTGGGAAAATTGAATACAGGGAGGAAAGCATGATTGGTGGATAAGTTAAGATATAATTGTAAAATTAAGGAAAATTTGTGTTAGACGTTAATTTTTTGAAGATTTTAATAACGTATGTAATCATCTATATATATATATATATCCACAATAAATATTATTTAAATGGCTTTATTTTCTAATCTATATACTTATATGTATGAGCTATAAAAACTGAAAATATTAAAAAAAAACTGAAAGTAATATACATAAAAAAAGAATTAGCAATTTTGGCAATAATCTTGTAAATGTCTGTAAAGAAACATCAGTATATTCAAATTTACATCAGCATCATTTAACCAAACACATACTTTACAAATATCATTTACACAAGAGGTCCGCCCTTCAAATACTCAGTGTAAGCCAACGCCACCAGCCCGACCATAGCAAGCCTCCCATTCCAAAGCTCTGCATCGGATTTAAAAAATCCCCCCGATCGCGAATCTGCGCTTATCCCTTTAAACAACGGGACTAGAGATGCCACAGATAGCACAACAGTCGTACCGAAAAACCATAGGATCCCTCCGTTTTGTATCTGTGAGAAGATATCTTGTCCTCTGGCTAATTCAACTGCAATAACCGCCACAAATCCGATCATGGCTAGACGTCCGTTGATTCTCTCTGCAGCAGGCCCATCAAAGGCCATGATATCTGTAGCCTTGGTGCTTTCCTAGAAGTAGATTGCGATAACACGTGAATATAAAAATTACATGACGAATTTGACATTTTTTCTATCAGAAATATTATTGAGATTTGAATTAACCTCAGGTTGCGGCGGTGGAGGAGGGGTTGAAAATACTTGAGGTGGTATTGGAATTGCTGCTTTCGTTTTCTCGTCGGCAACATTTACATCATCCTGTTAAATCATCAATTAAACTCAACTATTTCTTTATTCAATTAATTGAGTAGCAAAACATATAAATTGATAGATAGATGTATATATTTTCTTGCTTGAAAATATTCATGACAAACTTTACATATAATATTTACCTCAGTCATGCTTCGAACTCTAAACTTTAAATCTCTCTTAAAAACTTGCATATTTCTTACGGGAGCAAACTGATTTAAACCAACAATTCTTGAACTCAAACTAGCTCCACAGATCAGTTGCATCCCCATCGCTGCAGCTGCCATATTGTGTGAAAAAGTAACTCGGAAATTATTTTTAATTACTAAGAATGAAAATAAGTAGGTGGGTTTAGCAATAAATTCGTTTTTAAATTGAAGTCTGTGAGGGGGTTTGTTTCTTTATTTATAGTTGCATGGGGCACAAGAATTGTGGGCATTTGTTAGGACACGTTGCAAAGGTAAAATTTGTAGAATATCGTATGTAAAATGAGACACCGCACAAGCTTTGCTAACTAAAAAGAGAGTACGTATAATTTGTTTGTATATAGTCAGATGCATCCCAACCTTACACATTTCTCTATATGTCCTTTGTCTTTATGTAAATTAGGTATCATGAGAAGCAATCCACGTACCTTATAGGCACTACAGCTTTCCAAAATTTGACCCATTCTTTAACGTTACATACTAAATAAATATTTTAAAAAAATTATTTGATTTTGAAATATTTTTTATTTGACTAACGTCAATCATCATCTATCTAATTTTATGTAAATAATAAAAATAATTAGTATGAGATTTATGGAAAATTAACACACAAAATGAAAATCATAGAATTTAAATTACTAATTATCAATTTATTTATGGTGATTTTTGGTGCTATTGGAATCGTCCTCCTCCGTTGATGTAGGCTGAAAAGATTGTCGAAACCGTGTATTTTTTTCCTGTTTTTGTTTCAGTTATTATTGCGCATATTCTGTCGGTGCTAATTGATGTGTAATTTTTGAGATAATGCATGTGTTCTTGATTAAAGGAAATAGGCATTTCTTTACTGAAAACAATTCAGATCATTGCATTGTGAATTCTGTGCATACGTTTCTATGCAAAGAAATAGGCGTTGCTTTACTGTTATGGTTATGATTTCTTGATTTTGGTTTAAAGACTCACTTTTGTTTACTGTGTGAACAAGAACCAAAAGGGATAAATAATTCATTTGCTTAGTTTTTTATATCAGTGCAGGATTGTCGTCCAGATTAAGAACAAGATTTAACACAAAAAATCACATTTTCCTAGTCCAAGTTAAATTGCTCTGTAGCAGATTGACATTGAATTGCAAAATTGAGTATTGCTCATTATAGATATATTGAATATCATTGGTGTGATCGGAGTTGGATTCATAACATTCCCCTAATACTAGGGCTTACAAAAAAATGCAATTACAACACAATCTGCCCAATCCGCACTCACTCACCAGTATCCGCCTGTTTTTTAACATTCGAAAAAATAGCTGCAGTAGAAAAATTAAGCAACCCTATGTAGGTGAGTAGTTGATTGTTTCCACCCGCCCACACACCTAATCCACCCTCATTATATATTAAAGATGTCTTTACTTATAAAATTAAATATTTTAGGTGTTTAAGTTGTAACTTGTAATTTTTAAAAGCATCAATATTTCAATTTATTAATTTTTATGTATTATACTATTATTTAGAGTATAATTTGTGTTTATCTTTTTAATAAAATTTATTTTGCCTATAAAAAAAAATTGATTGAGTGAAAAACAATAGTTTTAAATTCTTTTATTATGCATTTTGTAATAACATAAAATATTTTTATTTTGGAAAAAATTATTCTTAAATAATTTTTTCCCACCGTGTACCGGGAAACACAAAAAAGAAACCACTAAGAAGATCATGGTTGTTCTTTGAAGTCGTGAAATCATTCCCTACCAGCTAGGCACACATTCATACCTGTTGATGTCTATCTGTAAATATCAATGAAACATAGCAGACCTAACACTTGGACACACATAATTGTTAACCTATCATTCTCCAATGGAGTTTTTTTCCGTTAGCAAAATTTATTAAGTGAGTATTATGGATGCTTAAACCCAAACATCTACAGAATTACATAACAAGTTGAATAATCGGTTAAACGATTGCCACCAATACATCAATTAAACAAATATTAACAATTTCCTCCATATTCAAAACGCCTTAAACAAATCTGAGGTTCACGAATTCAATCAATGACAGACTACGCTTGAATGCCTAAATTCTTCGCTGTGATCCGACGCCACAATCTTATTTTCACCAGGTCACCAATTGTTTCTCTAGCCGTCTCCTCGTTCTTGAGATTTTTTTTTTATTTCGAGCTAACCATAGGCTCCAAACAGTACATTCTCATATGGTAAGCTACTGCCCTTCACCACGACTGTCATTGAGAAGACCCAAGTGTAGTCTCAAATTTTTTTAACGATCCTCATTTATCATCGATTCCAAATTAAACATGTTATAAACTTCTTTCTAAACGACATGAGCATATGAGCATGAGAAAAATAGATGCATAGTATTCTCCTCCATATCGCCGCACATAACTTATAAACAAGAGTTAGAGTCCAACATAATACCTCTTCTCATCAAATTATCTTTTGTAGGAATTATGTTTTGTAGCATCTTCCAAATAAAGCCAGAAACTTTCTTGGTTATCATCCGATGCCAAACTGAGTGTAAAACTTGATCCTCAACTTGGGGAGCCTCTGCAAACCTGTTTTTCAATGATTTGTAAGCTGATTTTGTGAGATCTACGGTCTTTTATATAATGATTTTGCCATATTGATTATGGAACTGGCATAATAGAACGGTATTAGTTAATCTATGTGACGATTAACTGGCTTTGGGAATGATGAGTTTGGTTATTTTGAGAACATGGACAATACAGGGGATCCCGGATGAGGGTGTTACCATCCAGGGAGTATCAGTTAAATTATGGCATTTACATTCTGTATTTGAATTGCAATGTTATGATTATTGGATTGGTGGTATTGGTATGCTCACCCCGTGTGGGGGCTGTCTCTGTTGGGGCAGGTGTTACAGGTGTAGCAGCAGCTTTGGAGTTGAGCTCGGGCTGTTGATTTGAGGTACTTCCAGGATCGAGGTACCAGAGCTGGTTGAATAAGCGCATTGATCCAGAGTTGAGATCGAGCTGTGCTTGGGAGGTGCTTCCAGGATTGAAGTGTCAGTAACGGTATCCGGTAGAGTGTTTTATACATTAGATACATGCGTGGTCAGTGGGTGCTCCTACGTGAGTACATTTTACCTGTATATGGAATGTATAAATGGGCTACGGCTCTTCTCTATTCATTCATGGTTTGCATGCAATTAAATATGGAATTGCCAAATGAACTGAGAGCATGTTAGTGTATTATAAGGGTGCATGTTATATAAATAATTTGGTTGGGGAATTTGAATATTATGCGGATAGAATGCAAGAAATTTTCTGGATAGCATATGGTGTTGCACTTGCACATGGCTTTTCCCCATGATAGTATGATTATATGCACTAATGGTATTGATTAATACACTAATAACGGGTTAAGGGCACGTGGGTCCTTACATTAGTGGTATCAGAGCAGTGGTTAGCTCTTTGGGGCTGTTGAGGGCCTAGGAAAATGTTAATGGGAATGAGAAGCACATACTTATGCATGATGGTAGTTAGTGTTGCGTGGCACGACTATATTGCTTATGTGCGTTTATGATATGTGTTCATAATTGGAATATGTTGTTGCTAATCATGGTGGTTGCAGGGTCATATGAGACATATACTATGCATTATGGTTGCATAGATATTATCGGAGTGATGATTTTAATGCTTTGCCGCTAAATGTTGAAGCGAGGTGCATTAAAATACACTCATGGCGATGTTTATTGGAATACGGGATATGCATTACGGTTGCATGCATGGCGTAGCGATGTGAATACTTGACGCTGTCATATTATAGCGATGAAGAATATTTGCCACAAATATGTCGAAGCGAAGGATAATGCCGCTGTCATATTACTATTGCGAGGGATATTATGCCGCTAATATGTCGAAGCGAGGGGTATTTCCGCTGTCATGCCGAAGCGATGGTAAATGCCACTGTCGTGTCGAAGCGATGGTAAATGCCGATGTCACGTCGAAGCGAGGATACCACCGTCATGTCAAAGCGATGATGCCGCTGTCGTGTCGAAGCGATGATACATGCCGCTGTCACGTCGAAGCGATCATGCCGCTGTCATGACGTAGCGATACGATCGGGAACAAAGTACTACATGAATGTGAGTATCTCTTGAGTCCACGATTATTCCGCTATTCTATTGGCGATGGTTCATGCCGCCGGGTATTCTATTGGCGATGGTTCATGCAGCCAGGTATTCTATTGGCGATGGTTCATGCCGCCAGGTATTCTGTTGGTGATGGTTCATGCCGCTGGGTATTCTATTGGCGATGGTTCATGCCACCGGGTATTCATAGCGATGGCTTATTCCGCTATTCTAATGGCGATGGTTCATACCGCCGGGTATTCTATGGCGATGGTTTATGCCGCCAGGTATCATATAGTGATGGTACATTCCGCTACATCTATGGCGATGGTTCATACCGCCGGATATCTATAGCGATGTTTTATACCGCTGACTCTATGGCGAGGGATCATGCCGCTGATTCTATAGCGATGGGTTATACCGCTATGTGCGTAGCACTGGATTATTCCGCCTATGAGCGATGGGTGCTGCTTGTGTACCGCTGGTGGACGATGGATACAGGTATTCCGCTATCTTTATAGCGATGAGGTATGACATATTACTTTTGTTATCATTATTGTGAATACTATGTGTTGTTTTATACCGTCATGTGTTTGACGATGAGATTATGGATGTCGTGTGTCGACATGTACCGTCATGTGTTTGACGATGAGATTATGGATGTCGTGTATCGACATGTACCGTCATGTGTTTGACGATGTTATTTGGATGTTTATGTGGACGCGTGGCGTCGTTTTGATGAATAATACATTCATGTTTATGTATTTGGTTGTATGGTTTGAGTGCCTTTGGTGAGCACATGGTAGTGTCTGGGTCACTAGTTGACGAGACCATTATGCCGAGCAGGTTGCTCGAAGAATTATTGGGTGCGCCGTACAGAAATTGTACCGTAGCACATATTCGAAGTATATATTGTTCGAGCAATGATATCCTTTGGGTATACTCGCTGGATTGGCTAAGGCCAAGCGATTGGTGATAAGAGTAGTCATTGAGGAAACTACTCGCTTGTTGCTGTGATGTGTGTTAGGCATGGGCACACCCACCCTGAGGTTGAGGAATAAGTCCTAATGGATTAGGATTGCATCGTAGTTGAGCAAGGACACCGGATTGTCCATTGTGCTTTGGTGTTTTAGAGATATGTTGGGTGATGACCCACAACTCTAATGGTTTGTACGGTATGGTATACTGGGTTGAGACGTGTGTCACGTTGGTAGGTTGGTATGAGCCTATGGGGCCAGCGGAGCGCTAGCCAGGTATGGTTGCAATGTTTTAGTGTGCTTGTGATAGCCATTATAATGCTCGTTGGGTTTGAGCTGGGTGAATCGTATGGTGATACGATGAGGGGTATGGTAGACTTTTGTAGCCTCCTTGTGGTATGATGTTTGAGGCAGGGAGTACCTCACGGAGATGTTTATACGTCAAATGTTTTGAGGGACTTGTTTTGGGGCAGCTCAATTTGGTTGGAAATACCAACGTGAGTGTCAACAAGTCGTTGTTAGCTCTGGTTGAGCACTCTTGCATATGGCATGCAATGGGAGTCACAATGGTTTGTGAGATATAGATAGTGGGGTGACACTACTATATTGATTCTATCTCATGGGGAGATTTGGGTTGCACTGTCATGGAGACAGCTGGCATTGGTTGAGGGTTGAATGTGAATCAACCGGGGTAAGCCCTACTAGTGTTGGACTATGTGATGGCTTCGTACTTCTGGTGAGACGTTCGAGGAGACGTCTCCGGAGTAATGCTCGAGGTTGTGAAGTACTATAGTATTAGTACAGAGCATTGTTGGAATTAGTATACGATGGTGTATACGGGTTTCGATTTGGTAATAGTGTCTTGGATACACTATTCTAACCAGGTGTGTATTTCTGGGTTCCGGGATATATTTGGCATAAATATATCCAGGTTTCCGAACGGTGGTTCGATGATTGGAGGATCATGGATTCATGACTTTTCTTTGAGAGGAAGGCGGTATTATTATACATACCGGTTGAATCTTTTGAGAGATTCGTTGTTTTGGTTCGTGTGGTGTTGATGTTGAAATCACACCCTTTGGTTTTGGTCTGTCAATCATTATTCTCCACAAGGTGAGAATAGCTAGGGGTTGACAGTTTGGGACTTTGGGCATGATTGGAGATGCCCGAGCCTATTGCTTTGGGTATGCATGTTGCGTTAGTACTCGAGCATGTATGCCGTGTGTGTATTCGAGTGCCAACTATATTCTTGTTCCTTGTTGAACGTTGGATTAGTATGCCTGGTTTGGCGAATCTCAGGTGAGACATTTTATCACCCTGAGATTGGTAATCTCGATGGCACGATATATTCTGAAGAATGATCGTGAGGTCCGGTTGCTTCCCCTGAGGTGGGATTGTCGTGTTTTGGGACCATGGTAATTCTTGTTGGATAATTCGATAGCCTTCCTGTTTTAGGATTGTTGAATTCCAGGATAAACGAGGGATGGCCAAGATTCGAATTTGTTTAGTGTCGTGGTTGACACGTGTGACAGGAATGCAATTGTTTGTCTTGCATGACCTCTGTGGAACTTGAGACTTTGTGGAGTCTTGATGGTGTGTCTGGACCAAGATATGATTTCTTGGAACACACCGGTGTAAACATCTTCGGAGATGTGCTTTGTGTGGATCGGTGACCGTGGGTTGCCCGATCCGTGTTACAAGTGGTGCAACTACTCCTTTGGAGGAGATGGGGGTGGAAAGCAGGAACCGGGTTTACTGTGAGTATATTGTCGTATGCTAGTAGTCCTCATCATAACGATGTGTGTTAAGCATCGTGGGCAAGTGATGGAGATATCATGGGGAGATATCTATGTCAGGACCAAGGAAGGTTTGGTTGATTTACAGTCATGGTAGACTGACTTCTGGGATGATTCGCATCGAGGTATGTTATTATCCTTTGGATTTTGTGTTGGTTTTGGCGTTTGCTTTATTTTAAAGCTTGGTGCGAGGTGGGTGTCCTCGCGGTTATTAATTCGATTCTGATGTGGTCCAGAATCGGGGTTGAGGTTTTGTTTTGTTGTGTAGTCCTGGTGTTACATTGAGTACACCGGTGCAAATTTCGAGGATGAAATTTTATTAGTGGGAGATAATTGTGATACCGGGGGATTAATGGTGTTAATCCCGGTGTGGTAATAATCCTTAAGGGATTTTATTTGTGGCAATTAGGAATTAATTGCGGTTTTGGGTCTCCCGAGGTTGTTAAATCGGGCATTTGGGATCGTTGGATCCAAAGGTTGAGATTGTATTCTCATTTTAGTGGAAAACCTATGAGTTGGGTTTTCGGTGGGACTTGGTGTCCGGGGTGCTTTATGTTGGGGCTGGTATGGAGATTTGATGCTGGAGAGAGAGTTTTTGAAAACAGATGATTTTTAATGAATCATGATGTATTTGTGGAGGTATTGGTATGTTGGGGTATTTTTGCTATATATACCCGTTGGACTCGAGATTTCCGTCATTTTGGCACGGAATCACTTCTCTCCCTCTCCTCTCCCTCTCATATCGTGCAACCCCTCTTTCCCTAACCCTTATCTTTTCTCTTTGGAGAAAAATGACCGGAGGCTCGGTTTAGGGGCCGGATTCTTCGAAGATAAGTTGGTAATCTCCTTCCCCTCGCCTTTATCTTCGTTTTGATTGTGATTTTGTTGGTTTTGGTTGAGTTTTGGGTTTGGGTTAGTTTGAGTGATTTTGGTGGAAATCACAAAAATCTTTTGGGTTTGTTTTATTTTGTGTTTAGCACCCTTGTTGGAGGTTCTTGTGTGTAGATTTGTTGTGGTTTTGAGTTGGAAGGAGTTGGGGTATGATTTGTGGAGGTTTCAAGCTTTTAAAAATGGAGGATTTCGAGTTTCAGGGCATGTCGATCGATCACCCGAAGTAGGCAATCGATCGCATGCGAGCAGTAGACTTTTCTTCGAAGCAGCGATCGATCGCCACTTTTGAGCGATCGATCACCTCGCGCCAGTAAGGTCTGGCGATCAATCGCTATATCGAGCGATCGATCGCCAAGGGGGCTAGCGATCGATCGCCCGGTATATAGCGATCGATCGCCAGCGAGTGTATGTTGGTTTCCTTGGCTTTTTCGTGGGATTTTGAATTTGTGACTTAAATGGTCAGCTTCCGGGGCAATGTTCACATTCCAATGGGAATGCTAGGCTTTTAAAATGGTTTTGGCTATCTTTTAGACTTTTTAAATGGAATACTTTTGGGTTTTATGCATGCCTAGCCGGGAGATTTTAGTTTGGTAATCGTCATGGATTGACGATGGGTTTTTGAGGTTATGAACATGCTTGGGCACGTGGTTTGATGCTTGTGTTTAATTATGATCTATTGTGTATTAGCACATAATTCATCGGGTCATGGGACTCAGGCGAGGTTGGACTCGGACTACGGAATTACAAGGTACGTATTGACGTACGAGCATAGCCTATTATAATGTTGCAACTGTGAAAATGTATGGTATGTGATAATTGCATTAAATGGGCATTGGAACACATGGTATGTGATAATTGCATTAAATGGGCATTGGAATACATGGTATGTGGTAATTGCATCAAATAGGTATTGAAATGCATGGTACATGATACTTGCTATAAATGGATAACGATATGCATGGTAAATGGTATTTGCGTCAAATGGTTATACATTGGGAACCATACGGTGCCGCTATTGAGCGAGCAATGATTTGGGATGCTATCGCCGTTGAGCGACCATCGGTTATGACGCCGCTATTGTTGAGCGTGCGCAGGGTTTAGTATGCCGCTATTGTGGAGCGAGCAATGAAATAGGAACATGGAATCATTGGTTAGATATATGTGAGATCTACGGTCTTTTATATAATGATTTTGCCATATTGATTATGGAACTGGCATAATAGAACGGTATTAGTTAATCTATGTGACGATTAACTGGCTTTGGGAATTTGATGAGTTTGGTTATTTCGAGAACAGGGACAATAGAGGGGATCCCGGATGAGGGTGTTACCATCCAGGGAGTATCATTTAAATTATGGCATTTACATTCTGTATTTGAATTGCAATGTTATGATTATTGGATTGGTGGTATTGGTATGCTCACCCCGTGTGGGGGCTGTCTCTGTTGGGGCAGGTGTTACAGGTGTAGCAGCAGCTTTGGAGTTGAGCTCGGGCTGTTGATTTGAGGTACTTCCAGGATCGAGGTACCAGAGCTGGTTGAATAAGCGCATAGATCCAGAGTTGAGATCGAGCTGTGCTTGGGAGGTGCTTCCAGGATTGAAGTGTCAGTAACGGTATTCGGTAGAGTGTTTTATACATTAGATACACGCGTGTTCATTGGGTGCTCTTATGTGAGTAGATTTTACGTGTATATGGAATGTATAAATGGGCTACGACTCTTCTCTATTCATTCATGGTTTGCATGCAATTAAATATGGAATTACCAAATGAACTGAGAGCATGTTAGTGTATTATAAGGGTGCATGTTATATAAATAATTTGGTTGGGGAATTTGAATATTATGCGGATAGAATGCAAGAAATTTTCTGGATAGCATATGGTGTTGCACTTGCACATGGCTTTTCCCCATGATAGTATGATTATATGCACTAATGGTATGAATTAATACACCAATAACGGGTTAAGGGCACGGGGTCCTTACAATTTAACACATCATGCACCTATGTAATACACTAATCACAATCTCAATTCATCTAGCAATTCCCTAGTTGAATGCTCACACATATAATGAAAAGAGAAAGGCCCATGCCTCTTTATGCATCACATATACACATAATTATTGCTCACACACGAGCATCGAATAAACCTATGTGTACGTAATATATAAAAAGGGCATACACAATATCCAGCTCCACATGAGCTCCGGTGTCTCGATCCTGAAATCACCTCCAATTCATAGCTTGATCACAGCTCCAGAGCTACCATAGCACCTGTTTCACCTGCCCCAACAGAGACAGCCCCCACACGGGGTGAGCATACCAATTCCACTAATCCAATAATCATAATATTACAATTCATAATTTACAAAATGTAAATGCCATGAAAATAAATGATACTCCCTGGATGGTATCATCCTCATCCGGGATCCCACTGTATTGTCCCTGTTCTCAAAACATCCAAAATCATCAAATTTCAAATATCCAGTTAATCATTATACTGATTAACTATGTCCCTGTTCCAATTCAATATCAATAGAGAAATAAATACAGATATCCTAGATATCTAGTCAAAAGCCACATTTCCTCGCTCACTCAAAAGTAGCGGCATCACTTACCAATGTTCGCTCCATAGCGACCACATCATGACAATTGCTCGCTCCAAAGCGGCACCATATATTACATAAGACCAATCAACATAACACAAACCAGTCCCATTTCCATTAACCAATTATTGCAAGACACCATATATTATGCATCGAATACTTACCCTTACCAATCATCTATCTCATGCACAACAATTGCAATAATATAATTAAGGTCATGCTCATACGTTATACGTACCTTAAGTTTCCGTAGTCCAAGCCAAACCTTGCTTGAGTTCCATGCCTCGAGAAATATGTGCTAAAACACATAAACAACTCACAATCAAGCATAAGTATGCAACCACGTGCCCACACACGTTCGCAACCTCTAAACCCATCGTCAATCCATGACGATTACCAAAATAAAAGCCCCCGGCTAGGCATTCATAAAACCCAAAAGTATTCCATTTAAAACGTTTAAAAGATAGCCAAAATCTCAACCGAGAGTTCCGTTTAATTAAATTTGGCTCCAACCAAACCATTTTAAAAGTAAAGCATTCTCATTAGAATGTAGACATTGTCCCGAAAACTGCCCCTTTAAACCTCGATTTTAAAATCCCGACATTTTTCGAAATTCCAAAAAAATCAAAGGGAACAGGGCCGCGATCGATCGCCCATCAGGCGCGATCGATCGCGCAAGTCTACTGCCCAAGATAAAATACGCCGCGATCGATCGCCAAATATTGCGATCGATCGCCGAGTCCCCCGCGATCGATCGCCCCCTCTTCGCGATCGATCGCCGCTACTATTCACCGTCTTCCAAAATCAGTAACATGTCGCGATCGATCGGCGCCAAGCCGCGATCGATCGCGACCTGTGGGTTTCCGAAAATTTCGAGTTTCAATGGTGTTTTTCGCACCCAAACTCCAAACCAACACCCCATACAACCTCAACACCTCAAATACAACATTTAAAACCCATAAAAACTTCAAAACACTCAACTTTGGATTTTTCCAACCAAAAATCCCTAATTTCAAAACCCACCAAAAATCTCAACCAAAACCCACTACACTACAATCAAATCGAAGCTAAAAGAGAGGCGAATGAGATTACCAGCTTTTCTTCAAGAAATCCGGCCCCTAAATCGTGTTCCCAACGATTTTGTTGAAGGGGAAAGGAGGGGAAGGGTTTTGGGATAAAGTGGGGAGAGAGAAAGGTAAGAGAGCGATGAGAGAGAGATGATTCCGGAAAAAAATGACGGAATCCCGAGTCCGTCTGGTATATATAGCAAAAATGCTCCAAAATAATAATACCCTCACAAATACATCATGATTCATTAAAAATCATCTGTTTTCAAAAACTATGTCTCCAACATCAAATCCCCATACCAGCCCCAACATAAAGCACCCCGGACTCCAAGTCCCACCAAAAACCCAACTCATAGGTTTTCCACCAAAATGAGAATACAATCTCAACCTTTGGATCCAACGATCCCAAATGCCCGATTTAACAACCTCGGGAAACCCAAAACCGTAATTAATTCCTAATTGCCACAATTAAAAATCCATTAAGGATTATTACCACACCGGGATTAACACCATTAATCCCCGGGCATCACAAATTTGAAGTCTGGTGAGTATGTATACACACATTACAAATGGATGTTGCAAAGGTATTCCATAAAAAATTGTGCTTTTGTATGAAAGCTTATGCAAAATAGGGTATCTCTAGGATGAATCTTCATCTCAGAGGGGTCTTACGAGAATCTACTTCCCTTAGCCGTGATATGTGCCAGAGGAGGAAGGTGATGTCAATCATATTTTCATCTGTTGTACATTCTATTATAAGATGTGGATGAGATGTATTGAACAGTTGGGTTTATCACCGGTTCTTCACGGAGAGGTACACACTTTTCTAACTCATTCATTGGCTTGTCCTCTAAAAGAAATATGAGAAAATTCTAGATAATGCTATAACAATTGATAATGTTTAGAGTTTGGTCTTCCCCGCTGATTTCTATGTCTTAGACATGAAAAATAGTGATCCATCTAGCCCCATTTTATTAGGGAGACCATTCTTGAAAACCTCTAAATCGGTGATAGATGTGATTAGCGACATGTTAACAATGGAGTTTAATGGTGAGGTGGTAAAATTTAATATCTATGGACCCATTAAAACTTACGAGCATTCTAGTTACGCTATTGATATAAATGATGAATTTGATGATAATTTTGATACTGATGAATTGTGGGAGATGGGAAAGGCTACATATAACTTTGATGACAAAGGAGGTATGGACTTAAATCAAATGAATAATTTTCATACTATTGCTGCCTTATCGACTCACTCTTTTCTCATTTACAGGGTCCTACTGTTGAAGAGAAACACCCTCCGGACAGACCACAACAATCAACAAATGCTGGAGGGGTAACAATGAGAGAAGACGACCACTCAAAGGAAAACTAACCAAAGTTCAAGGGACTTAAGAAGATATTGAGGTGGAAGAAGAAGGATGACATTGATAAAGGAGTGGCGTTGGGCCACCGACGTTAAACAGAGGCGCTGCTTGGGAGGCAACCCAAGGGGAGTTAGTTTCCCTTATCCTTTTTATTTTTTTTTGCTTTCTTAGTTAGACTTTTCTCTTCTCTTATATTTTTATCTTACATTGGGGACAATGTAAGATTTAAGTATGGTGGAGGGATTAGTGGTGTGTTATTGCTTTTCTTATTACAAAAAATACAAAAAAATCGCAAATTTGAAAAACAATTGAGCTCATAGTTAGTAATGAATGCAAACTTAGAATCACTAGCCCATGATGAAACCTAATTGATATCATGCATGCATTTGAATATATGTGAATTTTTAACCTTGGAACACTTTGAACTCAAATGCAACTTATGCTTTGACATAGTAGTTGAACTTTTTGAGCACGATTCGTCATAACTTGTGAAGTGTGCATAGCTTAGTGAAGATTCTGTGAATTTGTGCTAGTTTTAGGAAGTCTCTAATACATGCTAGAACTTAACTACATGCTCTTTGAGGCGTATATCTCGACTGTTTGCGAACATGAAAGTGATATAGGCAATCTTTGATGGTTTTGAGCCTTTCAAGCCTACCATGTAAAGAAAATCAATCACTAGTACCTCGTTGAGACTTAATGCAAAAGAATGGTTGTGTGCTAAGCATACTAAAGACCACCATTCAACATTATTTGATTAGCTTATCATCCTTCCCTAATAAGCCTAAATATGAATTCTATACATACCTTTGAAGGGAGTATGATGTGTTTCATTCACATGCACTTATGTTATCAATGATTCATATGCGTTTTGTGAGCTTTATTGTCAAGAGAATGAAATGCATGAAAGAAAAGGGATGTCTTGAGAAAATAAATAAAAATATTACTCCAAGTGGAACCAAGGCACAAAAGAAGAAAAGTGTTGAAATAAACCTTGCAAAAATATACAAGGTGTGAAAAAGAACGAAGTTGGAAAACTAATGCAAGAAGAAGCTTCTAGTGTGCATATTATTATACTCTCTTGTTTGATATATTTTTTTCCTTTCTTTCATAAGCTAATACCTCAGCCAAACTACATGCTAATAAAGACCTACTTGATTCATGTTTGCAAGTGGCTAAAATAGTGGAGAAGAGTGTGCAAGTGGGTTTATACTTGTGTCAGTGCATGACTTGAGCTATTGTGACTTTGCATCTATTGGATCTATACTTTGTACATGACACTTGTTTATGACCACACACGCACATTCTCTATTTTGTTGGGTATAAAATGTTTATGGATTGAACTTGTTCCACTGTTAACTTTTCACCGCCTTTCATTTTTATGCATGTTTAAAATTGTTGAGGCATTAACAAGTTATTTTTTATGATTCTATGAGCCAAACAAAAATATTATAGTTTTGGTCGAGTAAAGATTAAGTATGGGGGAATTTGATGTGAGTAGAAATAGACACATCTATTGCGTTTAATTGTCTACGATTTGGTATGTTTTGTTGGATAATTCAATACATATGCTACCTAGTCTTATATTTGTATAATTGTAGGTGGAATTTAAGAAATCGAGCTAACTAAGGCGAATAAAGGTCAAGAAAAGCTTTGGACCTAATAAGGACTCAAAGTAGATCAAGAAAAAGGCTAAAAATATAATTTTGGGAGAAACGATCAACAGCATGAAGGAGGAGATCGATTGCCTATGGACAGAAAGTTGAGCAACAAAATTTGTGGGTCAGCGATCGATCGGTACAATGACGCAATCGATCGCCAAAGCATTCTGGAGCCACGCGATCGATCGGTAAAAAGGGGCGATCGATCGCCTAAAGAATCTGCTGAAAAAAAAGCTAGCGATCGATCGCTAGCTTGTAACGATCGATCGCCAGCTGTGTTTTGGAAAGTTTGGAGACTTGATTTCTTTCCTTCCTACATGGGCTCTAACCTACCCCATCAGCCTCCACACCTCTATATACTCGAAAATCAACCTCCCTAGAAGAAAGAGACAGAGTTTAGAGAATAGTTTAGAGATTAGAATAAATTTTCTTTCAACCTTTTGAAGAAAGACTTGAAGAACGAAGAACGGAGAACGAAGAACGAAGACGGAAGTGACGATCTGGAACCGTGATTCCCTTTAGTAATTCTTTCTTTTGCTATTGATTTAATGTTTTATAGAATAGAATTTATTGTTTTTAATTTAGTAATGCTTGGCTAAACACTTTTGGTTCTTGGTTAAAGGAAGACAATACCTTGGATTTTATGTTTTTCATGAGATTGATGTTCTTTTATAATTTTTTTATTGAGTATCAATTATTTTTATTATTTTATTGCCATGATTGTTATGTTTGATTGTTAGATTGATCGCCTAACTATTGTTTATACAATTTAACGCTAAATTAGATATCAAATACGGAATCGTTTGATCCTCTAATTTACGAAGCAACTAAGATTGATAATTGCCTGCTGTTGGTGTTGTTAAATTCTTAGGAAAAACACGTGACTAGATTAAACATAGACGCTTGAATTATGTTGTCTAAGTTTCATCATTCTTACTAGAATTGAAAGGTATTGTTAATATTAATCTTAACTGCTGTTGTTTTGATCAATATAGCGATACAAGTTAATTTAGAACGTTTGAGCTATCTTAACTAGGCATAAGGTAAGATAAGAGTTGAATCTCTAATGATGAATATTCAAGTAAAAATTACATCTTTTATGATAATCGATGATTGAATGCATAAATCCAAGGTAGAGTCGACTGAAAACCAAGATCGCTTTTCTCATAATTTTAATCACTTTAGTTTAATTTTGCTCATTAGTTTAATTCATAGATTTTTCTTAGTAGTAGTTAATCAAATTCAAAAATCCCCTTTTTACTATTTGTTCAAATAATTGGCACGAAAAATACATCCTTCCTCGTGGGACGATCCCTACTCACGCTACTATATTCATTACTGTTATTAACTTGATAGGGTTAATTTGGGCGTACGCGATAAGCGATACCACCAATACAAGATAGCCAAAGTAATGCATACATGACATATACAAATATACACAACATATACAAATATACACAAGCTCACAGACGAGCCACAATTATTTTAAACATATCATAACATATATTTCCTATGAATCAACACAACAACTACTAGTACTGCCTCCAACTCTAACGTCTAGGCTTGATACCTGTTTCAACAGAAATAGCCCCCAAA
This sequence comes from Haberlea rhodopensis, assembly GCA_907163345.1. Taxonomy (NCBI): domain Eukaryota; kingdom Viridiplantae; phylum Streptophyta; class Magnoliopsida; order Lamiales; family Gesneriaceae; genus Haberlea; species Haberlea rhodopensis. Next base: position 1,995,043 of record CAJQUN010000104.1, read on the forward strand.
TTGGGTCACACTCCATCAATAATAACAACATAAACAGAAAGTATATCATCAACAATATCACATTCTGTAAGATAACAGAAATATTCCCTGAAATCAATAATAACAATACGAAGATGTCTTGACTGATTCTGCAACACAATTCCCCAACATCAAATCAAAATCCATCAATCATCACCTCAATCATATCACATCCGATATACAAATATAGTGGCAACACTGAGCCAACTATATCACATCGTCACATCATCATTGCGACCCATCGTATATAATCGATATAGTGGCAACACCGAGCCAACTATACCACATCGTCGCATCATCATTGCGACCCATCATATATAATCGATATAGTACCAACACCAAGCCTACTCTACCCCATCATCGCCCCTACTACTGCGACACAATCAACAACAACAATAATAAATATACGTCGCTCATTCCAACGACCCTCAACATCATTGTCATTCATTCCATCCATCAAATATATCATAATTTTACAACAAAATGAATATCAACACTCGCTCGTACGTCAAAACGTACCTGTAGTCGATAATCAAAATAGGCTATACCCAATGTCCCGAGGCTTGTGAAGTATCTATATTAATTTAACAAGTCAAGATTAGCTCATTACAATAACATACATATAGATATAGCCTCAAATAGCCTTGATTCATAATTAAATCATCTGAATTGTGAAACGACATATGTTACGCTTTTCACCTGAAATTATAAGTTCCAGAAGATTTAACATGCAAAAATTAATTGATTTAGAATTTATTCCCCAAAAACCACAATCTAGTAATTATTCAAATATTCAAACCTCAATCATTTAACCGTTTGTTTAAAACTAAACATACCGGTGTGTTCAGAATTCAGCAATAGTCAATAATACATCATTTTTAACTATAACTATATAAATTGACTGACCAAAAACTAACACAAAAATATGAAATATTACTGCCAGATAGTATCTCTTACCTCACTGATTCCGATTATATAATTTATTTTATCAAAATCCGACCATGTGGACCACAACAATTTAATTTGTACATATTGAATTATAATTTAATATTAAATTAACACGTATTACGATGTAGATAATTACGTTTTCAATTATCTATTGCTCTCTCTCTTTCTTTCTGTTACTTTTTTATCTCAATACCATTCATACATATACACACATTTATATAATATAATATTGTTAGTTTAACATTAAATTATAATTTAATACTAAATTAACAAGCATTACGATGTAAATAATTACGTTTATTCCAACTGTCTTTTGCTCTTTCTAACTACATTTTCAATTACTCTTGTCAACATGAAAGTTGTAGCTCTTTCTTTTATCTTTAAGTGGCCTATTGAATCGCCTAATTTTGACATCATATTGAAAAGTTATGGCCGAAATATTAAATCATATTACAATAAATAATTATTTTGGGCACATTATCCACCGAATATTCAATAGGACCACATGCTTAAGTAATAATTATCGATTATGATTTATATGGCTTTTTCAGGCATCACAATTCTACTCACCTTTAACGAATTTCGACCCTGAATTCAACCAGCAACATATGTAAATAAACATAAATACGCATACCATCAAAATAAGTCAGGGTAGAGCTCCCTCATATGTAGCTCCGTCTCCGTTGCCTCCTCGACACCTTGTTTCTCCCACTGAACTTTTACCATCGATATTACTTTACTATGAAGTTTTTGTTATGCTCGATCCAGAATACAAATAGGGCAACATAAGATAAATCAGGATACAGTTGTACCTCTGGTGGCTCCAATACATGGGAAGGGTCTGACTCATACTTCCCAGATAAATATGGAGGTAGAGCTAATCGATAAGCCACACTACCAGTCCGCTGTAATATCTCATATGGACCAATATATCTTGGTGATAATTTTCCCGCATATCAAATCGGATTATTCCACAGAAGGTGACACTTTCAGAAACACATGACCTGAAATTCCAAGGGTCGACGTCTGTTGTTTGCATATGCAGCATGTCTATCCTGGGCTGTTTTTATTCGTTGTTGGATTAATTTGAATTTATCTTCCATTTCCTGAACCATCTCAGGTCCACCAACAACTGCTCTGTCAGTATCTTCCCGACACAATGGAGACCTACAACGTCGCCCATACAATGCCTCAAATGGGGCCATCTGAATAGTTGTTTGATAACTGTTATTATATGAAAACAGTACCAGTGGTATTGAATCAGGCCAAGTAGTTTCAAAATCCATAGCATATGCACGTAACATATCCTCCATCTGTATGGTACGCTCAGTCTGACCATCAGTTTGTGGATGATATGTCGTACTCAGTCTCACCTCTATCCCCATTGCAGTCTATAATCCCTCCCAGAAATGTGAAGTATATCTTGGACCTCGATCAGATATAAGAGATAAAGGAATACCATGTAATCTCTGTGATGATCACCACTTGCAAACATGTTACATTGCCACAACATGATACCACAACATGTTACATTGAATTTAGGTACCAAGAATCCACTTGCAAACATGTTACATTGCCACAACATGATACCACAACTTGTTACATTGAATTTAGGTACCAAGAATTTAATTAAACTATCCTTAAATACATCATTGCTTACATAATATTAAGTTGATGTCATTGATTACATAATATTAACTTGATGTCATTGATTACATAATATTAACTTGATGTCATTGCTTACATATTTTCTTGAAAAACTTCTATAAATACCAAGCTAGATACATTAGTAGAAACACAAAAATGTAAAGGAAATACTCTCAAAATACTCTCAAAATATCAAATATTCTAGCAAGAAAAGAAGTTGATTTTTGAAGGTTGTAGATCCATACTCTTTCAAGTTTAAAGAATCATCGTAAACAATCAGGTAAGTGGGCTTTTGTTATATTATCCTTTTTCGTTTTGATACCATATGAAATGCTTATGAAAAATACAGTCGAATATGTGAACTATTTTAACAACTATGATGTCATGAAAATTCTGAATATCGGGAGATAAGTGCTATGCGAAACAACGTGCTACGTACGCGTGAGCCACCTCTTGAACCAATGGGGCAAAGTGCTATACATACGGGAGCCACCTCTTGAATTCGTAGGAGCCACCTCTATAATCCTTATGTTATGTAGATCGATCTAATTTGATAAGTATATGACATGTGTTCTAATATGATGCTTTTGGTATGACTCAAAGAAGCAAAATTCTGTTATGTGTATCAGTTTATGTTTCGAAATCTGTTTTGAAATCTGTATAAGTATATGTTTTTGGCATATTCGATTGGCCCCCGCTTACTGAGTGTCAACTAGAACACTCACCCCTTACATCCCCTCCGCAGATAAAAGTGAGACAGATACCGAAGATGCAGAACAACACAACTTTTGGTGTTGGTGATCTACCGCAATTATTTCAAGATTTTACATAATTATGCTTCCGCTAAACTCTGTTAAGATTTAAGTTATGGTTTTATTTTCAGTTGTAAAACATTTATGTATATGGAATAAATAGACTGGTTGTATTAAATTCTGTACTATGAGGCTTGTTGATTTTCAATTGTATTTGGAATCAACGCCGGTGTTATCGATCCCGGTCTCGGGGCGTGACATTTAAGTGGTATCAGAGCGAACCAGGTTCCATAATCCCGCTGGGAAAAGATTTCTGGTTGATAAAAATACCAGAATATAAATCCCGGTTAAATCAAACCAATTGAAGGTTAAGGAAATCAATTGGGAAAATTTCTCTTGGTGTCATAATCGGCTACTGATATAAAAAATAAAATAAAAAAAATCGAATTTCTTACCCAACCCGCTGCTCAACCGCCGGCGCCGCCTGCCGCCACCATAGCTGACGGCCGACACACCACCAGAATCGCCAATCATTGACGAACGAACTCTCCAAATTTCATAGCCATCGGAGTTCGATTTCCCCTCCAATCGCTCGGCTAACACTCGCGCAAACCCTTCACGATGCCCCTGCTCCGATCTCTTCACCGGCGAGAGTATCTTGACCAATCCGACATTCTAACTTGACGAGAATCACATTTTGAGTAAAAGCCCTCTACAATTTCCAAGTTCTAACTACCGGAAGATGTCCAATTGATCGATCGAAGCCGAGCATTGAAGAACCCTAACCCTAACCCTAACTGGCGAAACTTCTTTTGATAAATTGCTCGACCATTCGAACGCCAAATCTTAATTAACTTCGTGTTTATACTCACCATAGTATGGGCAATAAAAGCCCTCTATCATATCTTTCTCACAAACAAAGTAACATGCTCAATTTTGAATCAATGTTCACGCTATAGAACCCTTAAATTTCGAAAACTTTGAGATTTCTCTCAAATTCGAACACCATTTTCAAATTAATTCTGGGTTTATGATACCCATATAATGCTCATTAAAATCCCTCGACCCATTTTGAATTTCCAGATCCGGATTGACAGAATTTTGAATCGCAATTTTTGCACCCATTAGCCTAGAAAAATCTTGAGATTTATCAATAACTTAAACATAATTTTTTTTTTCAAAATGCACCAAGATTATGATATATCATGTTCTGTTTTATATAACTTTTTGGTTAATAAGAATAAACTAAACTTTTAGATATTAGTGTTATATGTTTTTTTTTTCAAAACTTTCTTTTAGCTTATTCTCTCCACAACTTTATTGTTAAACTCATTTCTCATTGACAAATCTATATGATAACCATATAATTTCGCTTGTAAGAATGGCCTTAAACTTTGCAAATTTCTTCACTATTTTTAAGCTATTAACGTTTTGCAAATGAACAATCTTTATTAACATAAATTTAGAGGAGTGCAAATTATAACTGCAATATTAGCGGTGTGGAACCTTTATTTCTTTTATATAATTATCATTACAAACTGAATATTTAATTCAAAATAGTACATATATGATCCACAATACAACAAGAAATAAATTCATGATAAAAATAAAATAAAATTGCCAAACGACATCACCAACATACATGAAAACACAATAAACTGCAAAATAAAATACAAAATTAAAAACATTGGGGTTTCTTCAGACATGTCTTGAAGCTCGCCCTCGTCCAGATGAACCACCCTTGCTTCTAGCCAAACTTTAGACTAACAAGTTCAGTCTCAGTAGTAATTACTGAAACCGAACACTAAATGATAACAAAGAAGATTTTAGAGGTGTGATTTTCAACTCAACTTCAAGCCATTATTTATAATAAAAATTGAGGCTTGGATTGATGAATGACTCGATGTGGGAGCATTAGTTTTGGACCAAAATTACAAATGTGTGAATTTGTAGGACATGGCTGGACGACCCACCCGTAACAACCGCAACCCACGATATGCATTTCCATGCAATAATGACAATGAAGCTGGAGGAAGCCAAGATCCACCACAATCTCCAAAAACGGGTTTAAGTCGTGAAGACTTCATGGCCATAGCTACCATAGTGGCCACTACTCTTCAGGGGTTTATTAACCCAACTGCTAATCAGGCACAACCACAGCCTCAGCCTCAGCCGCATGGGATAAAATATCATTATGAGTCTCTTCGCAAGAATCGAATGTCAACATTCGATGGTAACTCAAAACCAGAAGTGGCTCAGCACTGGCTGAAAGAAGTAGAGAAACATCATAGACTACTGGAAGTGCCTCAAGAAATCAAAGTGGAAGTTACATCGCCATTTCTTGTTGACGACGCAAATAAGTGGTGGGATAGTGTGTCACCCTCGATGGAAGTGACCGGACCAATCACTTGGCAAAGATTCCGTGGTGCATTTCTAAAACAATATTTCCCAGCAGCCATTAAACTCCAAAAGTTGGAGGAATTTGATAACCTGACACAAACTCCAGGAATGTCAGTGGTAGAGTATTCCTCAAAATTCCATTCTCTTGGGACTTATGCCCCAACCATTATGGCAGATGATGACTTAAAGCTACACCGTTTCAAGAAGGGTCTGAACAGTCGGATCCAATCAGCATTAGTAGTGTTGGAAACCACCAACTTTGAGGATGTGATGGGAGCAGCCATCAAGGCCGAGTCTTACATACATCGCTGAGAAGAAGAGTTCAAGCGCAAACGACCTCTCCCTCATCAGCCCTCTACCAATGGCCAGAAGTTCAAACGGACAAATCAGTTCTATAATCAACAAAGGGGATCTACATCTACCCCAAACAACAAAGAATTCCCAAAGTGCCCAATCTGTAATCTTGCACATACTGGGGAATGTCGTAGACAAAGTGGTGCTTGCTTCCGATGTGGGAAGTTTGGACATAGAATTGCTAATTGCCCTGAGACTGAGAAGAAGGGGACTGGAGCAGGCAATGGCATCCCTCCAAACAAACCCAATGCCAGGGTGTTCGCCATGACACAGAATGAAGCGAATAATGACAATGACGTTGTGGCAGGTACTGTCTTAATCAACAAATTGTCTGCCTATGTGCTGTTTGATTGTGGTGCTACGCACTCGTTTATATCTAAGAGGTTCGCTAAGAAGTTAAAACTTGTACCTGACATACTTAGTGAACCATATAGAGTAGCAACTCCTGCTAACAAAACCTTGGAAACACATAGTATTCATCGAGGATGCAACATTCATATAAGTGACAAAAAGTTCAACACCGATCTGATTCAACTCAACATGGTGGAGTTTGATGCTATCCTAGGAATGGATTGGTTATCTAAACACCACGCCTTAGTTGACTGCCATAATAAGAAAGTCAAACTACGAGCACCAGACCAAGAAGAAATCTTATATTGTGGCAATACAAAAGAGCGTAAAGTTCTTTTAACTGCTTCACAAACTTGGAAAGCCATGAGAAGCGGTGAGAGAATTTACCTAGCCATGATAAACAAAGTCACGGAAGGAGCTGAACTCAGACTAGAAGATATTCCGGTAGCACAAGAATTTCCGGATGTTTTTCCAGATGATCTCCCCGGATTAGTCCCGGATCGTGAAATAGAGTTTGAGATTAACTTGGTGCCAGGCGCTACATCCATTTCGAAGGCACCATATCGAATGGCTCCTGCTGAATTGAAAGAGCTAAAAGAACAACTGCAAGAACTCTTGGACAAGAAGCACATCAGACCAAGTACATCTCCATGGGGAGCTCCAGTACTATTTGTAAAAAAGAAAGACGGGAGTATGAGATTGTGTATCGATTACAGAGAATTAAATAAAATCACAATCAAAAATAGATATCCTCTCCCAAGGATAGACGACCTATTCGATCAACTCAAATGAGCTAAAGTCTTTTCTAAACTTGATCTACGATCGGGCTATCATCAGCTCAAGATTAAGGCAGGAGATATTTCGAAGACTGCCTTCCGAATAAGATATGGGCATTACGAGTTCACAGTGATGCCATTTGGTCTGACAAATGCTCCAACGCATTCATGGACTTGATGAATCGAGTATTCAAGCCATTCCTGGACAAGTTCGTGGTAGTGTTCATCGATGACATTCTGGTATATTCTCCGAGTAAAGAGAAACACGAGGAACATCTTCGTCTTACCCTACAGACCTTAAGAGAGAAAGAACTCTTTGCCAAGTTCAAGAAATGCGAATTTTGGCTAGAAAACGTTGCATTCTTAGGGCATATCATCTCTGAAGCAGGCGTGTCCGTAGATCCTAAGAAAGTGGAAGCAATTATGGACTGGCCAAGACCAAAGACTGTTACGGAAATTCGAAGTTTCTTAGGGTTAGCTGGCTATTATCGAAAATTTGTTGAAGGATTTTCCTCGATAGCCATACCCCTTACAAAACTCACACAAAAGAACTCCAAATTCATATGGGGTAAGGAGTCTGAGGAGAGTTTCGAGACTTTAAAGAAGAAGCTTGCATCTACACCTGTATTGGTATTGCCAACTGAGAATATGGGTTTTACCATCTACAGCGATGCATCAAAAGAAGGTCTAGGATGTGTGCTCATGCAAGAAGGATGAGTGATTGCCTATGCATCAAGGCAACTCAAACCGTATGAACAAAACTACCCTACGCATGACCTTGAGTTAGCAGCCGTAGTTTTTGCCTTGAAAATAGGAGGCATTACCTTTTACGGTGCCAAGTGAGAAATTTTCACGGATCATCAGAGTCTCAAGTATTTGTTCACCCAGAAGGAATTAAATATGAGGCAAAGACGATGGATAGAACTATTGAAGGACTATGACCTTACGATAAGCTACCATCCAGGGAAAGCAAATAAGGTCGCAGACGCACTAAGTCGGAAGCGCACATGGAAGATGATTTTAGCATCCCTTTCAGCTTATCCCTGCCTCCGAGAAACGATAAAGTTAGACCAAAGTCAGGATCCCAGCCTAACTAAACTGAAAGAACAAGTTAAGGAAGGAAAAATACCCGATTTCACGACAGGCAATGATGGAACTTTATGGATGAAAAGAAGGTTATGTGTACCAAACGTAAAGGACCTTAGATGAGAAGTGATGATTACATCACATAAATCAAATTTCTCCATCCATCCTGGAAGCACAAAGATGTACAAAGACCTCAAAGAAAGCTTCTGGTGGAATGGAATGAAGAAAGACGTTGCTGAATTTGTCGCTAGATGCTTAGTTTGTCAGCAAATTAAAGCTGAACATCAAAGACCAGGAGGATTACTTCAACCTCTTGAAATTCCGGAATGGAAGTGGGAACATATCTCCATGGACTTTGTAGTGGGATTGCCAAAGTCTCGACAAAGTCATGACGGTATATGGGTGATTGTGGATAGACTCACAAAATCTGCACATTTCCTCCCAGTCCGTATGAATTATAACTTGGATACACTGGCGACCCTTTACATGGATAATATTGTGCGACTTCATGGAGTCCCGATAAGTATTGTATCCGATAGAGATCCCAGATTCGTGTCACGCTTCTGGAATAGTTTTCAACAAGCTATGGGAACTAAGGTAACTCTTAGCACGGCTTATCACCCACAAACCGATGGCCAAACAGAGAGGACAATCCAAACCCTCGAGGATATGTTAAGATCTTGTACCATAGATTTCAGTGCAAATTGAAGTGAGCTCTTGCCTCTGATGGAGTTCGCCTACAACAATAGTTATCATAGCAGCATTGGAATGGCACCATAAGAAGCACTCTATGGGCGAAAATGTCGATCACCGTTATATTGGGATGAAATTGGAGAGAAAGCTATCACCGGACCTGAGCTTGTACAGACCACAATCGACAAAGTCACAATCATTAGAGATAGGCTCAAGGCAGCTCAAAATCGACAGAAAAGTTGGGCTGATATGAAAAGAAGACCGTTAGAATTCGAGATTGGCGACAAGGTTTATGTAAAGGTCTCACCAATGAAAGGAGTCATCCGATTTGACAAAGCAGGGAAGCTAAGACCAAGATATGTTGGACCATTTGAAATCCTGGAGAAAGTGGGAACTTTAGCTTATAGAATAGCACTACCTCCAAGCCTCTCAAGAATTCATAATGTATTTCACGTATCACAATTAAGGAAGTACATTGCTGATCCAAATCATGTACTCGAAGCAGAACCTTTAGTAGATCAAGGAAACTTGAACGAAACCCTGAAGTATGAAGAAATTCCGATCCGAATCATAGACTCAAAGGATCAAGTACTGAGACGAAGGACCATTCCATATATCAAAGTTCAATGGTCGAACCATACAGAGAGAGAAGCCACTTGGGAACCAGAGGAGAAAAAGAAAAATATCCCTATCTGTTCCAAGATCAAGCTGTTTCAAGTTTCGAGGACGAAACTCCTCATAAGGAGGGAAGAATGTGATGATCACCACTTGCAAACATGTTACATTGCCACAACATGATACCACAACATGTTACATTGAATTTAGGTACCAAGAATCCACTTGCAAACATGTTACATTGCCACAACATGATACCATAACTTGTTACATTGAATTTAGGTACCAAGAATTTAATTAAACTATCCTTAAATACATCAGTTGATGTCATTGATTACATAATATTAACTTGATGTCATTGATTACATAATATTAACTTGATGTCATTGCTTACATATTTTCTTGAAAAACTTCTATAAATACCAAGCTAGATTCATTAGTAGAAACACAAAAATGTAAAGGAAATACTCTCAAAATACTCTCAAAATATCAAATATTCTAGCAAGAAAAGAAGTTGATTTTTGAAGGTTGTAGATCCATACTCTTTCAAGTTTAAAGAATCATCGTAAACAATCAGGTAAGTGGGCTTTTGTTATATTATCCTTTTTCGTTTTGATACCATATGAAATGCTTATGAAAAATACAGTCGAATATGTGAACTATTTTAAAAACTATGATGTCATGAAAATTCTGAATATCGGGAGATAGGTGCTATGCGAAACAACGTGCTACGTACGTGTGAGCCACCTCTTGAACCAATGGGGCAAAGTGCTATACATACGGGAGCCACCTCTTGAATTCGTAGGAGCCACCTCTATAATCCTTATGTTATGTAGATCGATCTAATTTGATAAGTATATGACATGTGTTCTAATATGATGCTTTTGGTATGACTCAAAGAAGCAAAATTCTGTTATGTGTATCAGTTTATGTTTCGAAATCTGTTTTGAAATCTGTATAAGTATATGTTTTTGGCATATTCGATTGGCCCCCGCTTACTGAGTGTCAACCAGAACACTCACCCCTTACATCCCCTCCCCAGATAAAAGTGAGACAGATACCGAAGATGCAGAACACAACTTTTGGGGTTGGTGATCTACCGCAATTATTTCAAGATTTTACATAATTATGCTTCCGCTAAACTCTGTTAAGATTTAAGTTATGGTTTTATTTTCAGTTGTAAAACATTTATGTATATGGAATAAATAGACTGGTTGTATTAAATTCTGTACTATGAGGCTTGTTGATTTTCAATTGTATTTGGAATCAACGCCGGTGTTATCGATCCCGGTCTCGGGGTGTGACAATCTCACCACATCACTGACATACAACTGTGCCATCTTCACATAAGTGTAATGCATACTATAGGGTATAAATTGAGCAACCTTTGTTAATCGGTCGATAACGACCTAAATAGCATCATACACTGAGGCAGTTCCTGGAAAATGGGTCACAAAATCCATTGAAATATGTTCCCATTTCCAAGTTGGTATCTCCATACTCCTCAACTCACCTCCTGGTCTTCTTCTTTCAACTTTTATTTGTTGGCAATTTAGACATTTCCGTACAAAATCAGTCACATCTCGTTTCATCCTCTTTCCCCAGAACTGCGGACGTAAATCCTTGTACATCTTTCTGCCACTGGATGAATAGAATATCTTCTACAATGAGCACGCTGAAGTAATCCTTGGCACAATCCAGGTGTATCAGGAACTACCATCGATAATGCAATTGTGGACTATCATCATCTGCTATTCTGAAACGAGACTCCTGCCCTTGTAAAACTAGTCGTTTCCACCACTGAACCTCCTCATATGTTCCCTGTGCTTCACGAATCAACCAAAAATTTCAGGTTAAGCTAAAAGAGTCAATACCTGAACTGGAGATGTAGATACATCAAAATCATAACCCAAATGTCAATAAGACATCAGCAAGGTTGACAAGTGGCCTATATCCTCAGCAGTGCAGCTCACTTTATGACTCAAAGCATCATCTGTGAGACTGGTTCAACCAGGATGATACTCAATCTTACAATCATAGTCCTTTAGCAGATCTAACCACCTTCTTTTCCTCATATTTAATCCAGTCTGAGTAAACAAGAATTTCAAACTCTTGTGATCAGTAAAATAGTAAACTAGGTACCATATAAGTAGTGTCGTCTTACCTTCAATGCAAAGATAATGGCTGTCAACTCCAAGTCATGTACTGGATACCACATCCCATGGGTTAATTATCTCGAGGCATACGTCACAAAAAGTTGATCCTGCATCATTACACAACATAAACCATGTAATGATGCATCAGTATAAATAACAAACCTTTCATTTTCTTTCGGAATTGTCAATACTGGAGCAGTCGTCAATCGGTATTTCAATTCCTGGAAACTCTGTTCACATGCTTCAGACCACTGAAATCGCACCCCTTTTTGAGTCATATCAATGGTTTAGAAATTTTGAAAAATCCCTCAATAAATCGTCGATAATAACCTGCTAAACCTAGAAAACTTCTAATCTCAGGTACTGAGGTAGGTGCAGACCATTGTACCACTGCATCTACCTTCTTTGGATCAACTGAGATTCCATCTTTTGATATCACGTGGCCAAGAAATACCACCCTATCCAGGCAGAACTCACATTTACTGAGTTTAGCATAAAATTGCTTACCTCGAAGAATTTGTAATACCACATGGAAATGCCTTACGCGCTCCTCCTCACTCCTGGAATATATAAGGATATCATCAATAAACACAATAACAAATTGATCAAGATAAGGCTGAAATACTCGGATATTACTTGGGTGCTGAGTCAGTTTGACCTCAGACTCAAAGATCTCGAACCAGGGAACGCGGGCTTTAACTAAATCTCGCTCTGTAGCAAGTCTCTGCTCTTGTATACGAGCAGCTGACGCAGAGCTTAGAGTTTTCTCGCTATCAAAAGAAGAGGAAGAGGGTTGAGGAGAGAGACTAAGGGTGTCTCCCTCATTGAACATATCTATCGCCTGTAATTAAGAGTCGGCTGAGGAAGAAACCATACTTGGTAACTGAAAAATGAAGATTACTGGGGAAAGTTGTTCGATCGTCTGATGCTAGCTCGGAAGCAAAATGCAGCAAAGTAAGACAAATGAAGAAAAGTGATGGGTATTTATAGATGGAACCATATGAACAGTCATTCAATCCTCACAGTCCAAAGATGAGGGAATGAAAAAAGGGAGGCAAAATATCCCGAGCAGGTTAAGTTTAGGATTTTACCCGAAGACAATAAAACAAGACTTCAAAAGTCTCGTCTTGCTTTACTTTAGGGGGGTGAGGTGATGTCATATGACATATTGACTTCCTCGGGTAAAACCCCCCCAAGAACCAAACAAGTCATATACCGAACAGGAGGACACCGAACATGTAGCATCGAGCAGGGTTTTACCGAACAGGAGGACACCGAACAGATAGCATCGAGCAGGGTTTTATCGAACAGAAAGACTCCGAACAGAATCGTCGCTAAACCCTCCTCGGTTTTCTGGTCAAAGACTAGCGGAAGACCCGGAGATAACCTCAAATCAACGGGCGTGGATAAACGTGCAGTAATGGGGCACGGATGAGGTGATGTCATATGACATATTGACTTCCTCGGGTAAAACCTCCCCCAAGAACCAAACAAGTCATATACCGAACAGGAGGACACCGAACAGATAGCATCGAGCAGGGTTTTACCGAACATGAGGACACCGAACAGATAGCATCGAGCAGGTTTTTGTCGAACAGAAAAACTCCGAACAGAATCGTCGCTAAACCCTCCTCGGTTTTCTGGTCAAAGACTAGCGGAAGACCCGGAGATAACCAACAAATCAACCGGTGTGGATAGCCGTGCAGTAATGGGTCGGGGATTTCTCGGACACGTTTGGCTCCAGTTAAGCCACGATCAGAGGGCATCGTATTCCGGATCTCCCACGAGCCAATCACTGGGAACAACCCTATAAATACCCGCAGATGGTCTCACAGTTAGGGGTTGAATTTTTCTAGACAAAAAGACTCCGAAGAGAGCAAATTTATTTCTGTTCGGTCATTTTTATTATTTTTCTAGGATATTCTTATAAGTCATTGGGCGATTGTCGCTTGTGTGAGGAGAGTCTTGTAAATCATCAACGTTTATAGTAAAGTTTTATACTGGACTAGGTCTCGTGGTTTTTCTCTCGATTTGAGGGTTTTTCAGGTAAAAAATCTTGGTGTGTTTATCGTTATTTTTCATTAACACTTTATTCTACCTTATACCCTAAAATATCGAATCACATCATATATATATATATAATCATAAATCTCTGTGTTCAGATAGAGTATGTGGGACAGAAAATTAATAAGAGACACCACTATTTTTTATATGGAAACTCTCAAGACGAAGGAAAAACCACGGTACTTTGTCCAGTGTAAATTATTCGTTATAAATACTTGTGTTTTTTACTTTACTATTTTTACATACTTTCTTGCATATTTTTAAAATGCCCTTCAAATAGTTAATCGGTTATAGAGCGGGTTATGTCGAGTGTCTTCCGCTCGATTTTGTAACCGAACTCGATATAATCTCACGGTCCAATTATTTCAAGAACACGAGCTATTGAAGCTCATGTTGGTTGAACTCGGATGTGGAATGACAACCCATCGCCGCAATCGATCCTAACATCTCTAATGACACTCGATGTTTTATCGAATTGGTCTATTCGATTTAATATAAAAATCATCCACTTCGTTTGGCTGAAAATTAAATTTGGTCGGTTAAATTTAAAATTCGATTCTGAAGCTCACCCCTAGTTGAACTAGTATATGTGTAGTTTGTTTTCAAAATTTAGATTTTTATCACGTTCCTCAAATTATTAATCATATATTATTTATATTTTAATCATTTATTGAAAAGTACGATGATTATATATTAAATGGAACACATGATATGTGATAATTGCATTAAATGGGCATTGGAACACATGGTGTGTGATAATTGCATTATATGGACATTGAAATACATGGTATGTGGTAATTGCATCAAATAGGTATTGAAATGCATGGTACATGATACTTGCTATAAATGGATAACGATATGCATGGTAAATGGTATTTGCGTCAAATGTTTATACATTGGGAACCATACGGTGCCGCTATTGAGCGAGCAATGATTTGGGATGCTGTCGCCGTTGAGCGACCATCGGTTATGATGCCGCTATTGTGGAGCGAGCAATGAAATAGGAACATGGAATCATTGGTTAGATATATGTGAGATCTACGGTCTTTTATATAATGATTTTGCCATATTGATTATGGAACTGGCATAATAGATCGGTATTAGTTAATCTATGTGACGATTAACTGGCTTTGGGAATTTGATGAGTTTGGTTATTTTGAGAACATGGACAATACAGGGGATCCCGGATGAGGGTGTTACCATCCAGGGAGTATCATTTAAATTATGGCATTTACATTCTGTATTTGAATTGCAATGTTATGATTATTGGATTGGTGGTATTGGTATGCTCACCCCGTGTGGGGGCTGTCTCTGTTGGGGCAGGTGTTACAGGTGTAGCAGCAGCTTTGGAGTTGAGCTCGGGCTGTTGATTTGAGGTACTTCCAGGATCGAGGTACCAGAGCTGGTTGAATAAGCGCATAGATCCAGAGTTGAGATCGAGCTGTGCTTGGGAGGTGCTTCCAGGATTGAAGTGTCAGTAACGGTATCCGGTAGAGTGTTTTATACATTAGATACATGCGTGGTCAGTGGGTGCTCCTATGTGAGTACATTTTACCTGTATATGGAATGTATAAATGGGCTACGGCTCTTCTCTATTCATTCATGGTTTGCATGCAATTAAATATGGAATTGCCAAATGAACTGAGAGCATGTTAGTGTATTATAAGGGTGCATGTTATATAAATAATTTGGTTGGGGAATTTGAATATTATGCGGATAGAATGCAAGAAATTTTCTGGATAGCATATGGTGTTGCACTTGCACATGGCTTTTCCCCATGATAGTATGATTATATGCACTAATGGTATGGATTAATACACTAATAACGGGTTAAGGGCACGGGGGTCCTTACATTAGTGGTATCAGAGCAGTGGTTAGCTCTTTGGGGCTGTTGAGGGCCTAGGAAAATGTTAATGGGAATGAGAAGCACATACTTATGCATGATGGTAGTTAGTGTTGCGTGGCACGACTATATTGCTTATGTGCGTTTATGATATGTGTTCATAATTGGAATATGTTGTTGCTAATCATGGTGGTTGCAGGGTCATATGAGACATAGACTATGCATTATGGTTGCATAGATATACATCGGAGTGATGATTTTAATGCTTTGCCGCTAAATGTTGAAGCGAGGTGCATTAAAATACACTCATGGCGATGTTTATTGGAATACGGGATATGCATTACGGTTGCATGCATGGCGTAGCGATGTGAATACTTGCCGCTGTCATATTATAGCGATGAAGAATATTTGCCGCAAATATGTCGAAGCGAAGGATAATGCCGCTGTCATATTACTTCGGTTGGCGGAAAATTATTGGTCGGTTCAATTTAAAATTCGGTTCTGAAGCTCACCCCTAGTTGAACTCGTATATGGGTAGTTTGTTTTCAAAATTTAGATTTTTATCAAGTTCCTCAAATATTAATCATATATTATTTATATTTTAAACATTTATTGAAAAGTACGAATTATATGTTATCAAGTTCGGTATGTTTTGGCTGACAAATATTTATTGACGTCAATTTCGAAAGTGACAATCGAACATATTATTTTTTAATTTGATTTTCAATTCGATTTAATTTAAAATATTACACAATGTCGTTGTTTCTAACAAAAGTTTTTAAATAATATATATATATATATATATTTATATATTGAATTTTTTATGGTATATATTTATATTTTACAAGATTGAATAAAAATGATAAATATTAAAACTATTAAGAAAATAAAAAAAAATTGTGTAAGTAATAATTTTATATTTGAAATAACAATTCGAAAATAAAATAATAGTTTTATTACGATTACACGCCCTATAAAATATCATAATTACAAAGACACCCCCACTAACAATTTAGGTCAAAATAGTGGTCAAAGTTGACCAGAGGCAATATGGGTTTTCCAATAAAAATTACGGGAGGTTTTTGTAACGGCAGTTAATTTTACTAACGGCAGGAGAGGTCTCTGTAATTTTTCAAAGTCGATTAGAGTTTTCTATAAATTGACCAAAGTCGAGGGGTGTAGATATAATTTTCCCAAAATAAAATGAGCTGGGAACTTTGAATATAGGGAGGAAGGCATGATTTTGTGCTAGACGTTAATTTTTTGAAGATTTTAGTAACGTATTTAATCATCTATATATATGTATATATCCACAATAAATATTGTTTAAATGGCTTTTTTTCTAATCTATATACTTATATGTAAGAGCCATAAAAACTGAAAATATTAAAAAAAACTGAAAGTAATATACATAAAAAAAGAATTAGCAATTTTTGGGCAATAATCTTGTAAATGTCCGTAAAGTAACATCAGTATAATATTAAAATTTACATCAGCATCATTTTACAAAACACATACTTTACAAATATTTTTTACACAAGAGGTCCACCCTTCAAATATTCAGTATAAGCCAACGCCACCAGCCCGACCATGGCAAACATTCCATTCCAAAGCTCTGCATCGGATTTAAAAAATCCCCCCGATCGCGAATCTGCGCTTATCCCTTTAAACAACGGGATGAGAGATGCCACAGATAGCACAGCAGTCGTACCGGCAAACCATAAGATCCCTCCGTTTTGTAACTGTGAGAAGATATCTTGTCCTCTGGTTAATTCAACTGCAATGGCTGCCACAAATCCAATCATGGCTAGACGCCCGTTGATTCTCTCCGCAGCGGGCCCATCAAATGCCATGATGTCTGTAGCCTTGGTGCTTTCCTAGAGTAGATTAAGATAACACGTTTACATGACGAATTTGACATTTTTTCTATCAGAAATATTATTGAGATTTGAATTAACCTCAGGTTGCGGCGGTGGAGGAGGGGTTGAAAATACTTGAGGTGGTATTGGAATTGCTGCTTTCGTTTTCTCGTCGGCAACATTTACATCATCCTGTTAAATCATCAATTAAACTCAACTATTTCTTTATTCAATTAATTGAGTAGCAAAACATATAAATTGATAGATAGATGTATATATTTTCTTGCTTGAAAATATTCATGACAAACTTTACATATAATATTTACCTCAGTCATGCTTCGAACTCTAAACTTTAAATCTCTCTTAAAAACTTGCATATTTCTTACGGGAGCAAACTGATTTAAACCAACAATTCTTGAACTCAAACTAGCTCCACAGATCAGTTGCATCCCCATCGCTGCAGCTGCCATATTGTGTGAAAAAGTAGCTTGGAAATTATTTTTAATTACTAAGAATGAAAATAAGTAGGTGGGTTTAGCAATAAATTCGTTTTTAAATTGAAGTCTGTGAGGGGGTTTGTTTCTTTATTTATAGTTGCATGGGGCACAAGAATTGTGGGCATTTGTTAGGACACGTTGCAAAGGTAAAATTTGTAGAATATCGTATGTAAAATGAGACACCGCACAAGCTTTGCTAACTAAAAAGAGTATACGTATAATTTGTTTGTATATAGTCAGATGCATGCCAACCTTACACATTTCTCTATATTTCCTTTGTCTTTATGTAAATTAGGTATCATGAGAAGCAATCCACGTACCTTATAGGCACTACAGCTTTCCAAAATTTGACCCATTGCATTAACGTGTACATAATAAATAAATATTTTAAAAAAATTATTTGATTTTGAAATATTTTTTATTTGACTAACGTTAATCATCATCTATCTAATTTTATGTAAATAATAACAATAATTAATATGAGATTTATGGAACGGAATGTTTATCTTTGTATCTAACTATCATCACTTAGTATTTATTTTGGTATTTGACCCCTTTGCCTACCAAAAGAGGTTGACGTATATATTTTATCTTTTAATAAAAATTTCAAAAAGAAAAAAAACTCGGAATTCGCTTTAGAGCATTCTTAACTAAAATGTGTGGGTGATGGCAAGGATATAAATTTTTGCTAGAAGTTTGGGTGGGTGGGAGGCTGTTGTGTCATAGGTTTAATAAACTCTTTAAGTTATCGCTTAATAAAAATTCTTTTGTTTGAGAGATGAGCTTTTGAGAGGGGGAGCGGAAGTGGAAGTGGAAGTGGCTTTAATCAAAATAAGAATTATTATTGCGACTAATATTTTTACTTGACAGATTTGAACCAAAAAGTTGATTTGCAAAAGAGGATTTGAAATATCATTGGCATTGAATCTTGATGGACCGGATGATACACATTACAATCGGTTTACAATGTGTTGTGCAAAGGTATGGTGCAAAGGTATCCCATAAAAAAATTGTGCTTTTTGTATGAAAGCTTATACAAAATAGGGTCTTCTCTAGGATGAATCTTCATCTAAGAGGGGTGTTAGGAGAATCTACTTCCCTTAGCCGTGATACGTGCCAGAGGAGGAAGATGATGTCAATCATATTTTCATCTGTTGTACATTCTCATATAAGGTGTGGATGAGATGTATTGAACAATTGGGTATATCGCCGGTTCTTCATGGAGAACAAAGAACATGACAAATGCCAGAAATTTAAAAGACAGTGGAAAATGTTAAAATAACGTTGTGACCATGGATTAAAGCGAGACATTCTCAAACATTTTATTTATTTATTGTTTTTTATGCCTAAATGAATGTATAGTGCATTTTATTATTGGCATGTTGATGTTTATGTAATTATTATGGAATAGAATACTATGCCTTTGGACCTTTTTTAGTCTATTGTGATTAGAAATATGGTTTTTGTTGGCTGATATTTGTGTAATTGAGTCATGAGATTGATGCATATTTACTATCGTACAATCTTATAAAATCACGTCACCTTATACTAACTGTTTTGGTGATGAAGCCAATGCAAAATTATATATATTTCCCATGAAATCTGTGATGTCCGGGGATTTATGGTGTTAATCCCGGTGTGGTATTAATCCTTAATGGATATTAATTTCGGTGTTGGGTCTCCCGAGGTTGTTAATCGGACTTTTGGGACCGTTGGATCCAAAGGTTGAGATTGTATTCTCAATTTGGTGGAAAACCTATGAGTTGGGTTTCTAGTGGGACTTGGTGTCCGGGGTGCCTTATGTTGGGGCCAGTATGGGGATTTGTTGTTGGAGAGAGAGTTTTTGAGAACAGATGATTTTTAATGAATCATGATGTATTGTGGAGGTATTGGTATTTTGGAGCGTTTTTGCTATATATACCAGATGGACCCGGGATTCCGTCATTTGGAATCCATTTCTCTCTCTCTCCCTCCCCTCTCCCGCGATAAGCCCTCCTCCCCCTTTCCCCTCTTTGGCTCTTGGGAAGGAAAATCGTTGGTAGCTTGGCTCGGGGGCCGGATTTCTCGATGATAATCAGGTATTAACATTCCCCTCACCATTGTCTTCGTTTTGGTTGTGGTATGGTAATTTTTGGTTGGGTTTTTGGCTATCTATTAAACATATAAAATGGAATATTTTGGGTATTATGCATGCTTAGCCGGGGGGCTTTTATTTTGGTAATCGTCATGGATTGACGATATGTTTGGGAGTCTTGAACGTGCTTGGACACGTGGTTGCATGCTTATACTTGATTGTGAGTTGTTTATGTGTTTTAGCACATATCTCTCGAGGTAAGGAACTCAAGCAAGGTTTGGCTTGTACTACGAAATTCTAAGGTACGTATGACGTACGAGCATAGCCTTTTATATAATTGCAATTGTTGAGTGCTTGGTATACGGTATTGCAATGAATGTGTGTGGAAATGCATGATGCATGGTATTAGCAATAAACGGAGATTGAAATGCATGGTTTATTGTACTTGCTTCAAAATGTCTATATGTGCATTGAGAATTGTGTGGTGCCGCTTTTGAGCGAGCAACGATTGGGATGTTGTCGCCTGTGAGCGAATATCGATTATGACGCCGCTGCCATCGAGCATGCGTGGAATTGGAATGCCGCTATTGTAGAGCGAGCAATGAAATGGAGATATGAAACCATACGTGAGAAACATGGATTGTTTATAATCATTGTTTAATGATTTGATGTTATTGATTATGACATTGGTATATGGCTCATAGAATTGTTAATCAATATAATGATTGACTGGCATTTGGGAATTTGATGGTTTCAGTGTTTTGAGAACAGGGACAGTACAGGAAATCCCGGATGAGGATGATGTCATCCAGGGAGTATATTTTGTATTTCATAGCATTTACATTGTTGTAAATTATGAATTGTATTGTTGTATTTATTGGATTGGGATATTGGTATGCTCACCCCGTGTGGGGGCTGTCTCTGTTGGGGCAGGTGGTACAGGTGTAGCAGCAGCTTCGGAGTTGAGCTCGGCTGTTGATTGAAGTACTTCCAGGATTGAGGTACCAGAGCTGGATGGACAGGCACTCAGATCCAGAGTCGAGATCGAGTTGCGCTTGAGAGGTGCTTCCAGGATCGGAACACCAGTAACGGTATCCAGCAGAGTGTTTTATACATTAGATACACGCTTATTCATTGGGTGCTCTTATGTGAGTACATATTACGTGTATATGGAATGTATAAACGGGCTACGGCTCTTCTCTGTTCATTTATGGTTTGCACGCAATTCGACATAGAATTGCTAAATGAACTAAGAGCATGATAGTGTATTATGAGGGTGCATGTTATATGGATAATCATGGTTGGGGAATTCGAATATTATGTGGTTTAAATGCAAGAAATTTTCTGGATAGCATATGGTGTTGCACTTGCACATGTTTTCTTCCCTGATAGTATGATCATATGCACTAATGATATGGCTTAATACACTAATAACGGGTTAAGGGCAAGGGGGTCCTTACAAAATCAAAGTAAGATTCACGTTCTTACTGCCCAAACTGGTAACTAGAAGCTCCCAAACTTACTCACCAACCCTATCTTATTCACTTTTCCTTTTTAACTCTCATCCACGATTGCTGCAGTTTTCTCCCTCAAACCTCCCACCCACATCTAACTTCCCATTTACAAACTCACGTTTCCATCATCTCCCAGATTCTTCTTCCAACAGCTGTTTCTCTCCTCTACCTCACTTTTTTTTTTTGTTCAAGTTAAAAATCTTATTTATTCTCAGTTATATCTCCCCTGGACGTTTCATAGTTGTTTCATTTCTCATATTTTCTCCCAAATCTCAACATTTTGTACATCAAAGACTTTTGTACGATCATTTGCTCGATGGCATTGAAAGGATCTTGCAGCTCTGGTAATTTCATGTTTATTATTGTTTATTTTTTCATATTATATTGTACTTTGTTAGATTGTTGTTCCGATGGATTCTCAGGTTGTTTGAGCCGCTGTTATTTTCACTTTCTCTTTCTTTCTTTTTTTGAGTGTTGATTTTAAGAAACCTTCAAATTTTATGAGGATTCTCTTTTACTAGCAGCCGGGTCCTTGGTTTGATTGTGGCAAACTTTAACATATATTTTGTTGCTTCTCTTATGAGATGATTTTTAGCAAACGTTTTGCATCAAATTCGTCTTTGCCGCGTTTTCTATCTGCACACTAACTGTTCGATATAACGTGACAACATGAAAATAATTTCAACACTTATCGCTATGCGTCATGAGCAAAAACATTTTGTGTTGGGAATTTGTTGTAATTGTTTTTAATTTTTTTTTGGCTTTTTATGAATCCTAATAGTAATTTATGGAAAATCCAACATTTTATCGAGGTTCAATAATAATGAGTTCAATCTTGACTCCAAATCTACTATCGGTGTTGAGTTTACAACCAGAATCCTCAATGTTGCTGATAAAGTTATCAAAGCTCATATTTGGGACACAATGTTGATTCAGGCTGCTTATCAGGCCGGACTAACTGGAATCGGTCCCAAACCAGATCAGTCGGATTTCGGTTCGGAACCGGAACAGGTTAATCCAGTTCCAAACCGGAACCCGATCTGGATTTTACCCGGAACGGATCGGTTCCATTGGATCGAAACAACCATTCCGACGGTTTCGATATTAATGGTTCCTCTTCAATTGGTTCCGGTTCCATTTGGAACCGAAAATGGTAAAATTAAAAAAATAGGTGGCCACCGGCTTTCCCAACGGCTATTTTAGCCGTTGGGCAACACGTATTTAAAAAAAATTAATTTTTTTTTTAAAAAATTATAATTAAAAATACCTCATTTTCCCTCTCCAATTGTTTCATCTAATTCCAACTCTCTTAATCGTACACTCCTACTATTTCATTTAATTATCTCATTTTCTCATATAATTCCCATATTCCATACAATTTTATTCCATACCATTTTTTTTCAATTTGTTATTATCATATTATTATTAATTTTGTTGAGCTACATATATTTTCAATAATACGATGGCATCATCTTCTACTGATCGTGTTGGTCGTGGTGGTCCCTCAAATCCACCTATATTCCACGAAAGTTATGATATTTTTGTCGAGTTCGATAATCCTTGCGATGTTGAAGAAGCGGAACACGTTGTAGAACCTGCCGTACCCCAAAATCCGACGCCCGACGGGTCATCCGCAACTACTGCCGCTTCTAGTCGCCCGAGTAACCGTCCAAACGAAGCAAGGTTTGGGATCATTTTGATGTCAAGACAAAACCAGGTACGAACGAATCTGTTGTTATTTGTAAAATATGTAAAACCACGTATAATTATAAAACATGTAGTTCCGCAGGTGGTACTGGAACCTTTAAGAAACATCTAGTTAAGAAATATAATTTTGATGATGTTACTTTACAACATTAGGTAGAGGACCAACCCAACTTCTCAATCTGGCACTAATTTTATCTTAACACCTGGAAAAAAAAACAAAAGATTATTCGTTCGTTTTGTTGTTAGATGTGAACTTCCCATTTTGTTTTGTGAAAAATATGGTTTTATTGATTTTTCTTCTGGTAACCAATCATGTTTTATATATATTTCTAGGCAACCGTTGAAAAGAAATATTGTGGATGTGTTTCTTGATCATCTCTCTTCTTTAAATTGCATATTAAATTTAACTACTGATATTTGGACGAACGCTGCACTACTTTCTTTTCTTGTTATTACTTGTCATTGGATTGATGATAATTGATGTTTGCAAAAAAGAATTTTGTCACTTGATGAATTAAAATCTGCACATACTGGTTCCCAAATTTCTAAATTTATTGTTAATATTTGTAGATTTTATGGAATTGCATAAAATTTGTTCGATTACACTTGACAGTGCATCAAATAATACAGCGACAATGCGTGAACTTAAAATACATTTACGACCAATGCTTATTGGTGTTTTTTTCCATGTTAGATGTGCATGTCATATAATTAATTTAGATGTAAAAGATGGTTATGAAGATGCTGAATGTAGTAGCATAGATAAACTTAAAATTGTTGTCAATGGACACAGCAATCACGCGTTAGGCGTGATTGGAAACATACATGTGAAAGTTAAAATATTCGGTTTACTTTTTTCACCGTCCATTGCAACTCAATGGAATTCTTTGCATAAAATGTTAGAATCGATGTTACCTTATCAAAATGCTTTAACTTCTTTTTATAACTCTTATCAAATTCCAGAAGTGATGAAAGTTATTTGTTGTTTGATAATGTTTGGTATTTTGTTAATAATTTAACTGCTTTGTTATCAACTTTTAAAGAAGCAACAGATCGGCTCTCCGGTGTTTATTATCGTACTTCTCATTATTTTCTTCCACTTGTATTTAACATATTTTGTAAATTTATTGAAGTTAGAGATGATATGGAATTGTCGTCGTTCGTTTATCGTATCGAGGGGAAGTTTAAAAAATATTGGGAACAAATTTCACACGTGCATTGTATATTTACACTATTAGACCCAAGTTAGGGTGTAGGATCTTTCGATATTTCTTTGAATATTACACTACATTTTTGGATAAGGGTGTTGATGATCAAAAGACGTCAATCATGAATCCTCTTCAAAATATGCTTGGATTGTACCATAGTGAACAGGGACAGAGCTCATCGTCACGTGTAGGAGGAGGAGAAGACGAAGATGTTACTCAGTCACGAAGCGAAGAGATTAATCTGTTGAGGAGCCTTGGAAGAAAGAAGTAGAGAGGAAGCGGAGTGTCATCTACCTCTTCAAATGAGTTGCAGTTTGTGATATCCCTGAAATTGATCATGTGCTTTATGGCTTTTAATAATAATTATGGTGTTATGATTATTATGGTTGTGAAATGTATAGTTATGCGGTGGGCATGAACTGGTAATACATTTCAGGGTGCATGTGGTGTATAGATGTCAAACGGGCCGTGCATGCCCGTCTCGAATTTTGACTGGCCCGGCACGGCCCAAATCATATTTTTTTTTTATCTTTTTTCGCTTTTTTAATTTTTTTTGTTTAATTTTAATTATATAAATATAATAATATTATATAAATATAATAATATTATAAAAATATAGATTGGCACAATATACTTGTAAAATAAAAATTTATTGACTACGAATTGAAAAACTACAATTACATTGAACAAAATAAAATAATAAATTACAAAAGAGTTTTAAAAAATATGCTATTTTTCTTCATTTTCATCCGAAGAAACATCATGTCCTCCCAAACATTGTAAGCGGCTATCAGCATCCAACCAATCCTTTAAAAGAATACACATCTCCATAGTATTTGGTTTCATTCTACTTCTTTTTTCATCAATGACTCTTCCAACTGCACTAAAACAAGACTCCGATGGAACTGTGGATATCGGATGAGTTAGTATATCATGTGCCATTATGGAAAGTACTGGCCAAAGTCTAGCATTGTCTTTCCACCAGGCCAAAACATCAAAAGTTTCTAATTCTTGTTCACTGAAATTCATGACTTGGTTTAGATATAACTGAAGCTCAGTAAATGAATATGTACTAGAACTAGAACTAGAAGAAGCGAAATTAGTATCTTGTCTTCTTCTTAACATTGACCACACAGAACCCTTACTACTACTAGCACCACTACTACCACTTCCTCTTACTGGAATTGCTCTAGAATTATGTAACGAATCATATAAAGAAAACAAAGCAAACAACATTTATTAATGCGCTCATTCGCTTGATTAGTATTAACATTTTCATAAGCCACGTTGGTGTAATAAGATTCTATTATAATTTTAATCTAGGATCCAGAATTGATGCCAATCAATTCAACATATGAATAGTTTTCCAGTATTTTTAAATTTATACTCCATTGGTTCAACAATACCTGTAAAAACGGATCAGATTTATGTAATGCAAAACATTCACTAATTTCATATTTTTTATTCAAAAATATTGAAGAAGTTGGATAATAACAGCCCGAAAATAAATTGGTAGCATCATAAAAATGTTCTAAAAAATTACAAATATTAGAAGCAATTTCCCAATCAGTTTCTTCAATATGAAAATGTTCGGACATCATTTCATTAAAAAATAAAGTGATCACATTTCTATAAGGTAAACATGCTGGCAAAGTTAAATATGTGGAATTCCACCTACTAGGAACAACATAAGGAAAATCTTTATAATTCATATCATGAGAAATACATACTTTTGAAGTCTTGTTTTCTAGCAACTGAACCATTAAGAAATTTAAGAATAGTCTTTATTTTTTCTAAATGAAGCTCAAGTGGTTTCAATTCATCTTGCACACACAAATTTAAAATATGGCATGCACGACGAATATGAAAAAGATCGCCATTTAAAATTGGTTTCAAATAAGTATTTAATATAATAATTGTACCAGTATTATTAGTGGCATTATCAAATGAAATAGAGAATATTGTATTACTAATATTATATTCATTAGTAACTTGCATAATAACATTAGAAATAACTGCACCGGTGAGGCCAATCAATTTTTGTGAAACCTAAATTTTTTAATGTAACACCCAGTTATCGTCAATCCAATGTCCTGTAACATAGAGATATGATGCATTGTCAAGATAAATTATCCAAATATCACTTGTTAGTCCTACTTTCGATGAAAGATTACCTAAATACGTAATTAAATTTGTTTTATATTTATTTAAAATTCTGAATGCATCCGATTTAATAGTATTCCTTGAAAATTATTTATGTTGAGGTTGCAAAATATAATTAGTGAATTTCACATCCGCCCCAATTGATAAAGGTTTCTCCGCCCATACGATGTATTTAGCTAATTCTCTCCTATCTCTTTCAACATTATAAGTGAAAATACCTAAACTTGAACTACTACTACCAGTACCAAATTGTGAAAGAGTAGTTTGGTTACCATCAGTTGGTTCTCTTTCATGTTTAGCCATGTGTCTTAGTAAATGACATGTACCACCAGAAGAAGCATATGCATAATCTTTTTTTACATTTTTTACAAACTGCCATTGATCCCTTTCCCTCAATATTTTCTACATCTAATAGTTGCCATACATTACTAGTTCTTTTTTTTTTTTTAAGTTCTTCTAGTTGATGATTGAATATTTGGAGTGCTTTCTTCATTTTCTTGAAATTGATCGATTTCATCATCATAATTCATATTATAAGATGAATCGCCATTATGTATATAGACTACAATTATCTAATGCAACAAATATAAAAGTTACCAAATATTTGCTAGGAGGAGTATTGGCTTTGTGGCTTGTGCTTGAATTGGCAAACGTAAGACAAACTTCTTTTTCTTGTGAACAAATTGAGAGTATAGCGTTTCAAGTATATAGAGCTTAGAGATTGAGAGGATAAAATATATCATCAACACACACATATATATAACAACCAAAATTTGTTTTTTTTTTAAAAAAAGCCGTTCAACGGCACTTTTTTTTATCGTTGACCATTGCCGATCGATCGTCATTTATGTGGCGATCGATCGCCAAGCCCGTGTATAGCCTACGGCCTCTAGCCGATCGATCGCCACATAATTGGCGATTGATCGCTGATTAAAAAAGAAGAAGAGAGAAAGCAGTGTCGTGTCTGTAGGTAATCCTTTGAGCATACAACGCAGCGGAATAAAATTTTTAGGATTACAACCAGCAGATCTATACATAGGTTATCATATCGGATTAATGAATACGAAGGTCTCACCCTTGTAGCGTGTTTGAAGCAGAATCCACGGAGCAGCACCACGTCTTACGCCTTCTCCGAGTCACTAGCAAAACTCGATGAGGTTTGCCTCAACGGTATCCACACGATCAAATCGGGTGAAGGGATGGATTAATAACAAGTTGCTAGACAAGTTATTAAATCGATACACGAAGCTAACTCGATTCACAATCGAATGATGGCACGAAAACAATCAAGGATGCCCTTCGACAATGAAGAAGCCGAGAGCAAACTTGAGAGGCGGCCGAGAGCTTCTCACGTGTAGGTTTTGATATTATGAAGTGTTATATCAAGTCTTAATAATTAAAACCTTGTTAACACATTATATATGATTAATTAAAGGCTTTCATAAAGCCTCATGGGCTTAAGCCCATGATTTAATTCAATCATTATGATATTTAATTAAGACTCCTCTTAATTATTTAATTCATCCCATGACTTCTCGATTTAATCTTTTGTGCGACCCGATAGGATCTTGTAATGTTGGCAGTGACATAAAATCTCATTTTATGTCGCAAGCATTGAGCGGTATCTAGCAACACATCAATGCTACCCAAATTACAAGAATGTCAATGACTCGACATAACCTTTAGAACTTGTGATAATATTAATCATGTAACTTAATCCCTTTGTCCTTTGTGTTTAGATTGAACACGAGTCATGGAACAGTCATACTCGTATATCCAATCTTTATTTCTTGATCCCCAAGTAGAACTAGAATAAACGAATAAGCTCGATATCTCATATAGACGCATTCGAGCATGGCCATGCATTTTAATTCTCACTTGATCAAGGGCCAAACACATCTCCTGTTATATAGGAGGGACAAATCCTATCTCGATCAGTCAACATCCCTCTACATAATTCGTAGTGTATCCAATAGTCTCCTTTATAGTATACCCTGTTACGGGTAACGTTTGACGATATCAAGATACATAACTCCTTATGTTGGGATCTCTGATGATCACAAGTCGTAAGGATTTCATACATTATTATCACTATGAGAATTGCATATGACGATCATATAACTATCCATGTTGCATTCTCATGGTGGGTCTGTCCAGTACATCGTTCTCTAACATGTACCCATACGTTGATTTGATATCTCATATCAATGAACAATTCATCGATCAACATATACTAGTCTCTACGTATTATCATTATCCCTATTCATGATAATACTTGACTAGGGACATCTTTAAGAATAATACAATATTATTCTAAGGACATTAACATATATATTAATTCACAATGCACAGTTAAAAGAATAATATATAATAATGAATTGCCATTCATAAAACCATAAACATTGTAAGTCTTAAACAATCATCTAATGACTTGTCTTAGGGCATATCCCAACAAATCTCCCACTTGCACTAAGACCACTCAGACATATACCTAATGCCTAGAGATCTAGTATGACGATCATGCTTCTGCTGTGACAGCGGCTTCGTCAATGGGTCAGATACATTATCATCTGTTGGTACTTTGCATATTTTAACATCTCCCCTTTCAACGATTTCTCGAATGAAATGGAAACGCCTAAGTATGTGCTTGGATCTTTGGTGAGATCTTGGTTCCTTAGCCAATGCGATCGCTCCATTGTTGTCACAATAGAGTTCTATCGGATCTTTAATGCTAGGCACCACTCCAAGTTCAGAAATGAACTTCCTCATCCAAACAGCTTCCTTTGCTGCATCCGAGGCAGCAATATACTCAGCTTCCGTTGTAGAATCGGCTACTGTTTCTTGCTTTGAACTCTTCCAGCTCACAGTACCTCCATTCAGGCAATACACATATCCAGATTGCGATCGAAAATCATCTTTGTCGGTTTGGAAGCTTGCATCAGTGTAACCCATTACATTGAGCTCTTCCTCACCTCCATAAATCAAGAATGTATCCTTAGTCCTTCTCAAGTACTTTAGGATATTCTTGACAGCAATCCAGTGACCTTCACCTGGATCAACTTGATATCTGCTCGTCATGCTCAAAGCATACGATACATCGGGACGAGTACATATCATGGCATACATGATAGATCCAATAGCTGACGCGTATGGAATCTTACTCATGCGTTGTCTCTCATCTGGTGTTGAAGGACACTGTTCCTTCGAGAGATAAATACCATGTGTCATAGGCACGAATCCTTTCTTGGATTCTTGCATGCTAAACCTTTTAAGCACCTTGTCTATGTATGTACTTTGACTTAGACCAAGAAGCCTTCTCGATCTATCTCTATAGATCTTGATTCCTAATACATAGGTGGCTTCTCCTAAGTCTTTCATCGAAAAGCAATTCCCTAGCCAAATCTTTACAGATTGCAAGGCAGGGATATCATTTCCAATAAGAAGTATGTCATCTACATACAACACTAGGAAAATGATTACGCTCCCACTGACCTTCTTGTAGACACAAGGTTCATCTTCATTTTTGATAAAACCAAACTCTTTGATTGCATCATCAAAACGAAGATTCCAACTCCGAGAAGCTTGCTTCAATCCATAAATGGATCGTTGTAGCTTGCATATCTTTCCAGCATCCTTTGGATCGACAAAACCCTCGGGCTGTGTCATGTACACATCCTCGAGCAGATTTCCATTAAGGAAAGTTGTTTTGACATCCATCTGCCAGATTTCATAATCATGAAATGCAGCTATTGCAAGTAAGATCCTTATGGATTTAACCATGGCCACTGGTGAAAAGGTTTCATTATAGTCAATACCATGAATTTGTTTGAATCCTTTTGCAACCAGCCGACCTTTATAGGTTTGTACGTTACCATCCATATCGGTCTTTTTCTTGAAAATCCATTTGCACCCTATGGGTCGTACCCCTTCAGGTGGATCAACCAAAGTCCATACTTGGTTTGCATACATGGATTCCATCTCAGATTCCATGGCCTCTTGCCATTTCTCAGAATCAGTGCCCATTATAGCTTGTTGATAAGATGACGGCTCATCCTCATCAATAAGTAGTAAGTCACCTTGTTGAGTCACAAGAAATCCATATCTCTGTGGCTCCCGGTGTTCTCTTACAGACCTACGCTGGGCTTGTGTCTCTTGAGCAGGTGCTTCTTCCACAACATCTTGCGGTGCCTGCTCTCTTTCCATCTCAATATCAGGTTCAGTGTTTTCTTGTGGTTGAACTTCACTAAGTTCTATCTTTCTCCCACTGGTTTTTCTAGAAATAAATTCTCTTTCAAGAAATACACCAGTCCGAGCAACAACTACTTTGTTCTCGGTGGGATAATAGAAATAGTATCCTTTTGTTTCCTTAGGATACCCCACAAATAAACACTTATCAGATTTGGGTCCAAGTTTGTTAGTGGCGTGACGTCTAACGAAAGCCTCACAACCCCAAATCTTCATGAAAGACATACTAGGACGCTTCCCAGTCCATATCTCATATGGTGTCTTTTCCACTGATTTAGATGGAACACGGTTCAGTAAGAAAATCGTTGTTTCTATAGTGTGTCCCCAAAACGATATCGGAAGATCTGCATGACTCATCATTGATCTAACCATGTCTAACAAGGTTCGATTTCTCCTCTCGGATACACCATTCCATTGTGAAGTATACGGAGGAGTGAGTTGTGGGACTATCCCACACTCCTTTAGATAGTCATGAAACTCTTGGCTTAGGTATTCACCTCCTCGATCTGATCGAAGGATTTTGATACTTTTGCCAAGTTGGTTTTGTACTTCATTCTTGAAATCTTTGAACTTTTCAAAGGTTTCATGCTTATGCTTCATTAGGTACACATACCCATATCTACTGAGGTAATCAGTAAATGTAACAAAGTATTGAAAACCACCTCTAGCTTGTGTACTTATTGGTCCACATACATCACTATGTATTAGTCCCAATAAAACACTTGCCCTTTCAACATGTCCCTTGAAAGGGGCTTTTGTCATCTTGCCCATTAAACAAGATTCGCATGTTTCATATGATTCAAAATCAAATGAATCTAATACTCCATCCTTATGAAGTTTAGATATGCGGTTCTCGTTTATGTGGCCCAAGCGACAATGCCAGAGATAAGTCGGATTACAATCATTATTTTTAATCCTTTTAGTATTTATGTTATAGATAGGCATATCAAGATTTAATACATAAAGACCATTCACCATTTGTGCACTAGCATAAAACATATCATTTAAATAAATAGAACAACAATTGTCCTTTATTATAAATGAAAAACCATACTTGTCCAAACAAGAAATAGATATTATGTTTTTAGTAATAGAAGGCACAAAATAACAATCTTTCAAAATCAATGATAAACCAGAAGGTAAAGCTAAATGATAATCTCCTATAGCTAATGCAGCAACTATTGCTCCATTTCCAACTCGGAGATCAACTTCACCTTTCGCCAATGTCCTACTCCTTTTGAGATCCTGCACATTTACACAAATGTGAGATCCACATCCAGTATCTAATACCCATGATGAAGAAGTAGGTAAATTGACTTCTATAACAAAAAATACCTGAAGCGGAAGTCACACTTCCTTTCTTTAGATCCTCCAGATATACTTTGCAGTTTCTTTTCCAATGGCCGGTCTCACCGCAATGGAAACAGTTCCCTTCCTTTGCTATCCCTCCCTTTGGCTTTAGTGCAGAAGACTTTGGCTTAGATTTAGCAAAGACCTTCTTTGCTTTCTTGTTGCCTTTAGCTTTGGCCCTTCCTTTGCCCTTATTCACAATAAGGACATTTGTGGCCTTAGTCTTCTTAGTATTTGCTTCATATGTTCTCAACATACCAAGCAACTGTGGTAGAGTCTTTTCCATGTCAGTCATATTGTAATTTACTACAAATTGACTGAAGCTCTCAGGCAACGGTTGCAAGATCACATCGGTGGCCAACTCTTGGTCCAATGGAAAACCTAGCTTGTCCAGATTCTCAATGTACCCAATCATCTTGAGCACATGAGTTCCAACTAGGCTTCCCTCTACCATCCTGCACTGGAATAACGCTTTAGAGACGTCATACCTCTCTTGTCTAGCTTGCTGTTGGTACAACTGCTTTAAGTGTTCGATCATATCGAACGCCTCCATTTCCTCATGTTGCTTCTGAAACACAGAGTTCATGGTGGCAAGCATGAGGCACCCAACATCAAGTGCGTCACTCTGATGCTTCTTGTAAGCATCTTTTTCAGCTCTTGTAGCTGTTAGGGGAGGTTCCTCAGCGGGCAAGGGTTCCTCTAGGACATATTGTTTCTTTTCTTGTTTGAGGACTATCCTCAAGTTCCTATGCCAGTCTAGGAAATTCGTCCCATTTAATTTGTCCTTCTCAAGGACCGATCGCAGTGATAAAGTGCTAGTAACGTTGTTAGTTGCCATGGATATCTACAATATAAATATGCAAAATAAGTTTATGATTTAAATCATTTAACATGGTCTTATATTAAATGATACTCCCACTTTTTTGTTTGAAAAAATATCAACCCTCGAAACCTTTAGTGGGCCAAGATCCATATTTCGCCTAATCTTGAGTTAGCTTTGGCTAATCGCCCAAGACTCGGTTATTTAGGTAGACAACACTTTGTCAATTACATCACATATAATTCTTGGATAGTTGGACGAGCAACACTTTGTTCAATTCATCAAATGAATTATAATCCAACCCATGCCTCTAGGTTCCCAATCCTATTGAGATAACCTAGTTAAGTCGTACCCAATTAAAGTATAACGGATATCACTTTTATCCTTTCGCGCCTTACTAAGATTGCCACGGTGCTTTGCTTTGGCAAACCCACACATGTACAATCGAAGTTATTGACGAGTACTTTTAATTTTGGAAGGCATCTAAAACTTAATAGTTTAGAGGGATTTATTGATCTCATGATTAATTTGATAATTTAAAATATGTCCACTACATATAGTTGTATACATATCTACATATATGTGTAATACTATTATCAAACTAAAACATAAGATAAATCATGCATCAACATACATAATTAAACGTGACATGGTTATAGCCCCTACTAATGATTTTCTCAAGCCAATGAGAAAATCCTATGAGTCAACCTAAGGTAACTTCACAAGCAAAAATTCTAAACATTTTAAATTTAATTCTAATTAAAACTGTAAAATAATTTTTTGAAAAATTATCGTACGCTCGGGACATCTCATGCCACGAACTAATGCGACTAAGACACGAACCACCATGGTTCAAACCATGAAGCACACAGCTGGACCAATAGTGGGCCTAGGGTTCGAAACCCTAGCCCATGGCCGAGCCATGGCTCGTGCGGCGGCGGCGCTAGGGTTCCAAACCCTAGCCGCCTCGCACCTTCATGCATTCTTATGGAATTTTATCGAGCCATCTTGTTTTAGACGCCGGAATTTGTTAGCCACGAGTCACGGTCAGGCCATGCACGGGGTTGGCTCAACCATCTCGAGCTAAGGGTTCGAAAAAAAAAACTTGCTCTCATGTGGTAAAGTTACTAATCCATGCATGCGTGAACCATTATCGAGTCAAAGAGTTCAAAACTCATCCACGTCTCAAAACTTTAGAAAATAAGGCGATGATGGCCGAGCCATGCACGTCTATTAGGGTTCGAAACACT
Organism: Haberlea rhodopensis; assembly: GCA_907163345.1. Classification (NCBI taxonomy): domain Eukaryota; kingdom Viridiplantae; phylum Streptophyta; class Magnoliopsida; order Lamiales; family Gesneriaceae; genus Haberlea; species Haberlea rhodopensis. The sequence goes on from CAJQUN010000104.1 coordinate 2,029,433, forward strand.
AGCCGTCATGAGCTAGCCGTCACGTCCAATGGGTTCTAAACCCTAATTAATTTTCGACACTTCCATGCATAATATTAGCCACAACGACTAAGCCATCTCAAGCCAAGGGTTCGAAAACCCTAGCCCACATGTGGCTAGCCGTGGTGACATTTGTGATGGTGATGGCCGAAAACTTTATGACATATGGTTCGATATTCGCCTAATTATATCAAATACAACTTTACGATGATTTTCAAAAACTAAATATTTATTTCATATCATATATGAATTAAACAGTTTTAATTAGCATGCAATATTAATTCTAATATGATTAACACAATTTAATCACATAAATCCGATATGAGCCTTGAACCTGGCTCTGATACCACTGTAGGTAATCCTTTGAGCATACAACGCAGCGTAATAAAATTTTTAGGATTACAAACCAGCAGATCTGTACATAGGTTATCATATCGGATTAATGAATACGAAGGTCTCACCCTTGTAGTGTGTTTGAAGCAGAATCCACGGAGCAGCACCACGTCTTACGCCTTCTCCGAGTCACTAGCAAAACTCGATGAGGTTTGCCTCAACGGTATCCACACGATCAAATCGGGTGAAGGGATGGATTAATAACAAGTTGCTAGACAAGTTATTAAATCGATACACGAAGCTAACTCGATTCACAATCGAATGATGGCACGAAAAAAATCAAGGATGCCCTTCGACAATGAAGAAGCCGAGAGCAAACTTGAGAGGCGGCCGAGAGCTTCTCACGTGTAGGTTTTGATATTATGAAGTGTTATATCAAGTCTTAATAATTAAAACCTTGTTAACACATTATATATGATTAATTAAAGGCTTTCATAAAGCCTCATGGGCTTAAGTCCATGATTTAATTCAATCATTATGATATTTAATTAAGACTCCTCTTAATTATTTAATTCATCCCATGAATTTAATTTCCCTTCTCGATTTAATCTTTTGTACGACCCGATAAGATCTTGTAATGTTGGCAGTGACATAAAATCTCATTTTATGTCGCAAGCATTGAGCGGTATCTAGCAACACATCAATGCTACCCAAATTACAAGAATGTCAATGACTCGACATAACCTTTAGAACTTGTGATATATTAATCATGTAACTTAATCCCTTTGTCCTTTGTGTTTAGATTGAACACGAGTCATGGAACAATCATACTCGTATATCCAATCTTTATTTCTTGATCCCCAAGTAGAACTAGAATAAATGAATAAACTCGATATCTCACTTCGACTCATTCGAGCATGGCCATGCATTTTAATTCTTACTTGATCAAGGGCCAAACACATCTCCGGTTATATAGGAGGGACAAATCCTATCACGATCAGTCAACATCCCTCTACATAATTCGTAGTGTATCCAATAGTCGCCTTTATAGTATACCCTGTTACGGGTAACGTTTGACGATATCAAGATACATAACTCCTTATATTGGGATCTCTGATGATCACAAGTCGTAAGGATTTCATACATTATTATCACTATGAGAATTGCATATGACGATCATATAACTATCCATGTTGCATTCTCATGGTTGGTCTGTCCAGTACATCGTTCTCTAACATGTACCCATACGTTGATTTGATATCTCATATCAATGAACAATTCATCGATCAACATATACTAGTCTCTACGTATTATCATTATCCCTATTCATGATAATACTTGACTAGGGACATCTTTAAGAATAATACAATATTATTCTAAGGACATTAACATATATATTAATTCACAATGCACAGTTAAAAGAATAATATATAATAATGAATTGCCATTCATAAAACCATAAACATTGTAAGTCTTAAACAATCATCTAATGACTTGTCTTAGGGCATATCCCAACAGTGTCGTGCCGTGCCAGCCCACGGGCTGGCACCCTTGGCCCGACATGGCCATGTTTTGGGCCGTGCTTGGCACGGCACGACACTGTAGCAAATGGGTCATGCTGTGCCGCTCCGTGTCATGCCTCATGTCGTCCACTCCGTTTGACATCTCTAATGTGGTGCATTGTGGGGGATTGGTGAATTGGTATGATTTATTTGAGATTAGTTCTCATTAATCTGGAAAGCATGTATAATTGTTGTTATGATGCATTTTATTGGTAAATGCTTTAAAATATCAAGTGATAGTATTTGTTATTGCACTATGCTGGGACATGATTTTAAACTAATCCTATACACTACCCCTTGAATGCATCCGATATAATAGTATTCCTTGAAAATCGTTTATGTTGAGGTTGCAAAATATAATTAGTGAATTTCGAATCCGCCCCAATTAATAAAGGTTTTCTCCGCCCATACGATGTATTTAGCTAATTCTTTCCTATCTCTTTCAACATTATAAGTGAAAATACCTAAACTTGAACTACTACTACCAGTACCAAATTGTGAAAGAGTAGTTTGGTTACCATCAGTTGGTTCTCTTTCATGTTTAGCCATGTGTCTTAGTAAATGACATGTACCACCAGAAGAAGCATATGCATAATCGTTTTTTACATTTTTTACAAACTGCCATTGATCCCTTTCCCTCAATATTTTCTACATCTAATAGTTGCCATACATTACTAGTTCTTTTTTTTTTTGAAGTTCTTCTAGTTGATGATTGAATATTTGGAGTGCTTTCTTCATTTTCTTGAAATTGATCGATTTCATCATCATAATTCATATTATAAGATGAATCGTCATTATGTATATAGACTACAATTTTCTAATGCAACAAATATAAAAGTTACCAAATATTTGCTAGGAGGAGTATTGGCTTTGTTGCTTGTGCTTGAATTGGCAAACGTAAGACAAACTTCTTTCTTCTTGTGAACAAATTGAGAGTATAGCGTTTCAAGTATATAGAGCTTAGAGATTGAGAGGATATAATATTTCATCAACACACACATATATATAACAAAGAAATTTTTTTTATTTTTTTTTAAAAAGCCGTTCAACGACACTTTTTTTTATCGTTGGACATTGGCGATCGATCGTCATTTATGTGGCGATCGATCGCCAAGCCCGTGTATAGCCTACTGCCTCTAGCGATCGATCATCATTTATGTGGCAATCGATCGCCAAGCCCGTGTATAGCCTACGGCCTCTAGCCGATCGATCGCCACATAATTGACGATTGATCGCTGATTAAAAAAGAAGAAGAGATAAAGCAGTGTCGTGTCGTGCCGTGCCAGCCCACGGGCTGGCACCCCTTGGCCCGACATGGCCATGTTTCGGGCCGTGCTTGGCACGGCACGACACTGTAGCAAAATGGGTCGTGCCGTGTCGCTCCGTGTCGTGTCGTGCCGTGCCGTGCCAGTGTCGTGCCTCATGTCGTCCACTCCGTTTGACATCTCTAATGTGGTGCATTGTGGGGGATTGGTGAATTGGTATGATTTATTTGAGATTGGTTCTCATTAATCTGGAAAGCATGTATAATTGTTGTTATGATGCATTTTATTGGTAAATGCTTTAAAATATCAAGTGATGGTATTTGTTATTGCATTATGCTGGGACATGATTTTAAACTAATCCTATACACTACCCATTGAATGCATCCGATATAATAGTATTCCTTGAAAATCGTTTATGTTGAGGTTGCAAAATATAATTAGTGAATTTCGCATCCGCCCCAATTGATAAAGGTTTCTCCGCCCATACGATGTATTTAGTTAATTCTCTCTTATCTCTTTCAACATTATAAGTGAAAATACCTAAGCTTGAACTACTACTACCAGTACCAAATTGTGAAAGAGTAGTTTGGTTACCATCAGTTGGTTCTCTTTCATGTTTAGCCATGTGTCTTAGAAAATGACCTGTACCACCAGAAGAAGCATATGCATAATCTTTTTTTACATTTTTTACAAACTGCACTTGATCCATTTCCCTCAATATTTTCTACATCTAATAGTTGCCATACATTACTAGTTCTTTTTTTTTTTGAAGTTCTTCTAGTTGATGATTGAATATTTGGAGTGCTTTCTTCATTTTCTTGAAATTGATCGATTTCATCATCATAATTCATATTATAAGATGAATCGTCATTATGTATATAGACTACAATTATCTAATGCAACAAATATAAAAGTTACCAAATATTTGCTAGGAGGAGTATTGGCTTTGTTGCTTGTGCTTGAATTGGCAAACGTAAGACAAACTTCTTTCTTCTTGTGAACAAATTGAGAGTATAACGTTTCAAGTATATAGAGCTTAGAGATTGAGAGGATATAATATTTCATCAACACACACATATATATAACAAAGAATTTTTTTTTTTTTTTTAAAAAGCCGTTCAACGGCACTTTTTTTATCGTTGGACATTGGCGATCGATCGTCATTTATGTGGCGATCGATCGCCATGCCCGTGTATAGCCTACGGCCTCTAGCCGATCGATCGCCACATAATTGGCGATTGATCGCTGATTAAAAAAGAAGAAGAGAGAAAGAAGTGTCGTGTCGTGTCGTGCTAGCCCACGGACTGGCACCCCTTGGCCGGGCATGGCCATGTTTCGGGCCGTGCTTGGCACGGCACGACACTATAGCAAAATGGGTCGTGTCGTGCCGCTCCGTGTCGTGCCGTGCCTGTGTCATGCCACATGTCGTCCACTCCATTTGACATCTCTAATGTGGTGCATTGTGGGGGATTGGTGAATTGGTATGATTTATTTGAGATTGGTTCTCATTAATCTGGAAAGCATGTATAATTGTTGTTATGATGCATTTTATTGGTAAATGCTTTAAAATATCAAGTGATGGTATTTGTTATTGCACTATGCTGGGACATGATTTTAAACTAATCCTATACACTACCCCTTATTCCCCTTCATTCCACTCAACACACTCTTAACACCCTTCCCCCTCCCCCCAACCAAACCCAGCCATTCTATCGATAAAAAAGGAGGAGAAAAGAGGGGAGTTTCAAGAACTTGAAATCTTTGTATTTTGATAGGGATCTGAAGCTAAAGGGTAAGGAAACATTCCTTGTTAAGTTTTGGCTTTGTATTGTTGAGGTTTGAATTGAAAAAAATTGGGGAAAAATTGGGTTTGTTTTGATTGTGATGATACTTTGTTGGGTTTTGGATTTTTGTTGCTATTAGTGTATGTTATTGTGTAATATTGGTGTATTTGATGTATTGGTTTGAAGAAAGTGGAAGTTTTATGGGTTGAGTGTGCTGGAGAAGATGGAATGTGCAAAAATGGTGAAAATCGCGTATACAGAGCAAGGCGATCGATCGCCGCGAAATAGCCACCGATCGCCCGAGGCAGTGGGTTTTGGCAACTGATCGCTGAGGCTCGCGATCGATCGCTCGAGACTTAGCGAACAATCGCTAGTTGGCATTTTTGGGCATCGAAGCAGGTGTCTCGCGATCGATCGGCGCGTTTGGGGCGATCGATCGCGAGACACGAAATATGGGATTTTTGGTTATTTTGTTAGATTTTTGGTATTGGACTATTATTTAGCATCTAATATTGAGTTGTGCACTTGTGCAGAGCCTTCCCAGGTGGCAACACAACGTATGGGATAAAGTCCTGCAACATCCCATATTTTTGGAAAGGTATAGAGACGTACGGGCATTAGACGGTAAAATGTATTTTTACATTTTGGATTATGTGGTTGCATATATATATTGTATGCTTGGTGCATATCATTGTTAGTCGTTGTTATATTCGAGTGATGATTTTAATGCTTTGCCGCTGTCATTTCGAAGCGATGATAGAATACTTGCCGCTGTCATATCGTAGCGATGATAGAATATTTGCCGCTAATATGTCGAAACGATGGTAAATGTCGATGTCATATTGAAGCGAGGTATATTATTGCCGCTGATATGTCGAAGCGAGGGGTCTTAATGCCGCTGTCATGTCGAAGCGATGTGCATTAAAATACACTGTTTAACAAGAATGTGATTGGTTATTGGTATTGATGGAACATATATATGTCATGATATTTATAAACTCTATTATAATCTGATGATTATGAATATAAATTGTGGTACAGAGACAACCGAAGGGAGCGTTTTAAATGCATTGAATACAGGAAGTGCTTTGTATTACGATTTATGCATTTATACATTATAATCATATTATTGTGAATATGGTTTATTATATGGTCATGGTTTGGGGTTGTTTCTGTAGGAGCTTTTAGCATGGAGGGCTAAGGCCAGGGTTGATGCGGTGAGCTGTGTGAGGAGTGCTACTGGTATAGCATGACATGAATTCTTTTGTATAGTTTCTACACAGAGTATAGTGCCTTTACATTCATTTTGTGGGAATATAACTAATTCTTTTGGAATTTTATTTTGGCACTGTAATCCTTAAGCTCGATGCATCAACATGGACCCTTATACTCTGATGATTGTATATTATCTCTCTTAATGTAGTGAGGCCTTACACAGTTCTTCCTGGGTCAAATGTTCATTACAGATGAAAATTTTGACGTACTAAAGTGGTGGAAAGCAAACGCAAGATAATATCATGTCTTAGCTAAAATGGATAGAGATGTATTTGCACTCCAAACATCCAATGTCGTATCGAAGTCGGCATTCTCAACTTATGATCGAATCATTGGAGACTTTAGAGTTTCTCTAAAACCAAAATCATTGTGTATGCTTATGCTGCTAAAAGATTGGCTCGATTCTGAGAGAATAAATAATAGACAAGGAGGAGTCGACGAGTTCGGCAATGAAAGTTATGAAGAAGAAGAAGAATTGGCCAAGACTATACTAATCAATTATGATAAATAATGTAATAAAGTTCAGATGCCGTAGCTTTTACGTTACGTTGTTTCCATATTCAATAAACTATGTATTTTTCATTTACGAATTGTAGCTTTTACATTATGTCGTTTTTCCTTTACGATGCTGAATGGAAAATTTGAAAAAAAAAGTAAAAAAAATAAAATTGGCTCGATCGATCCTCAGATTCTTGGCGATTGATCGCCAAAAGGCAGTATGCATTGGCGATCGAGCCCAAACCAGTTCCGGTTGGAACAAATAATCTGGACCCAATCCGGACTATTTGATACGGGGTTCTGAATCGGATTGGTTCCATGACCAATCCGATTCGGAACCGGATTGGTCCGATTCCACTCCGTTCGAACTCGGGAACGGTTGGATCCAGTCTGAATCCGGTCCGATCCGACCCGTGAACAGACTGACTGCTGATCAAGAAAGATCACTCATCTTTGACCCATCTTTCAAATTATTCCTCATGATTCAAATTAAGTACGTTTGTTTTTTCTATTTACAGATAGGCATGCTATCATTTATCTGTGATGATTGTATGTTGAATTGGGAACAATTTCAAATTTTCATTATCATTTTGGTTTTTTTTTTTTGAAAAATCATGTTGTTGGTGTATGTGGAGACTATAATGATGTATGTAATTGTTAAGTTATGATCGGGGTTCTTTGTTTGATCTTTAATGTTATAGGTGAACTAATTCATTTGCAGAGTTGGGGTATGAAAGAATTTGAATCTTACAATTGGAATGAAATATACTCCCTACGAGTTATTATTTTTTTATTATGTAAATTTCATTCCATTATCTCAGACTCTGAGTTGTACATGTTTAGGGATGTCATGTGCGGTATGTTTCTGAGTAAGGTTTATGGAAGTTAAAAATCAATTTTTATCTTCCAAGTTTTGTTTGACTTCTTTCAAGTTTAAATTATAATTTTTGTTGAGTGCATTAATTCAGACACCTTCAAAGTAGCCATCTTGTTTCAACATTAATTTTCCTGTTCTGAATATTGACTGTTTAATTGGTGCAATTTTCATGTTGAGAAACATTGTGCTGGACTAAGTGTCTAATATGTATCTGTATCATTTAAATCTTTTGCATGGTGAAATTTATACTTGCACAATTTCTTTAATACATACTCTCCATTTATTGAACAATAGTATTTTAAAAATCTTGGTCCCGAAGTTAATTAGGTTAATGTATAGATTATGTTGTGTGTACGCCTTATTTTATTATAAAAGACTTCAAATATGCATTTGATGGAGCGTATGTGTTGCTGATTTTACTTGCACATTTCAAGCAGTGACTTTGTATGGTGGACGAACGTTGAAGCTCTAGATGAACCTAATGTCTTTTCCAGCACTAACTTTATCAGTGTATTCATTTTTTCGTAAGCAAAAAATTATTAAATGAGCACTAGAAATACTCAAACTCGAAAAAAAAAAGTTTGCAAAACAAAGAAAACAACGCTAAGCACAATCAATGTATTCATAAACATAAGATATTTTATGTGTGATAAACTCTATGGGAGATAAAGAGTCATGCTATTTACACATCCTTTCTATTAATCACAATATATTTTCTATTAATCACAATCTATTTCTATTAATCACAATCTATTTTTTTTTTTTTTTGAATTGTAGGATTACTCCTTATGCTCAACTAAATTATTTGTTTTTGTATGTGTGAATATTCATATACTAGAGAAGAAAGGGGGCAAATTAAGTAATGCTTATATCTTTAAGTCTCAAAAGTACACCTATAATTTTAAACATTTACTTAGAATAAAAGTTGAATCATGGTCCACATAGTCAGCATTGTCGTGACATGCGAGTCGTCTATGACGGGTAACAAAAAAATGAAAATGAAACTATTTTTTTGTCTTGAAAATTGTGTTTGTGTTATCACTTGGTTCATATGTATTGTAATTATTATTTTACACATGCAATATGTGTATTGTCCGTTAGTATTTATTTATGGTCAAGTGCAAGGGTTGATCCAAAAAAAAAATTGGTGGGGGGGCGTAAAGCACTTAATCATTTTGATAATATATTAAAAATGATGTGGATTGGATTGTTCAACTAATACGGACCGTCCAGTTCAATATGGTCAAGTTCGGCATTTATTGGCTGACCAATATTTATTGACGTCAATTTTGAAATTGGTAATCGAACATATTATTTTTTAATTTGACTTTCAATTCGATTTAATTCAAAATATTACACGTTATTTCTAATAAAAAGTGTTTAAATGATATATATATATATTCAATTTTTATGGTATATATTGATATTTTACAAGATTGAATAAAAATGATAATTATTAAAATTATTAAGAAAATAAAAAAAAATTTGGGTAAGTAATAATTATATTTGAAATAAACAATTCAAAAATAAAATAATAGTTTTATTACGATTACACCCCTTTATAAAATATCATAATTATAAAGATATCCCACTAATATGGGGTTTCCAATAAAACATATGGGTGGTTTTTGTAAAGGCCGTTAATTTTACTAACGACATGGGAGGTCTCTGTAATTTTTCAAAGTCGAGAGGATTTTTTTGTAAATAAACCAAAGTCGAGAGGGTGTAGATGTAATTATCTCAAAATAAAATAAGCTGGGAACTTTGAATATAGGGAGGAAAGCATGATTGGTGGAAAAGTTAAGATATCATTATAAAAATTAAGGAAATTTTGTGTTAGACGTTAAATTTTTGAAGATTTTAATAACGTATGTAATCATCTATATATATATATATATATATATATATATATATATATATATATATATATATATCCAGAATAAATATGATTTAAATGGCTTTTATTTTCTAATCTATATACTTATATATATGAGCCATAAAAAATGAAAATATTAAAAAAAAACTGAAATATACATAAAAAAAAAATTAGCAATTTTGGCAATAATCTTGTAAATGTCAGTAAAGAAACATCAGTATATTATTCGAATTTACATCAGCATCATTTAACCAAAAACATACTTTACAAATATCATTTACACAAGAGGTCCACCCTTCAAATACTCAGTGTAAGCCAACGCCACCAGCCCGACCATGGCAAGCCTCCCATTCCAAAGCTCTGCATCGGATTTAAAAAATCCCCCCGATCGCGAATCTGCGCTTATCCCTTTAAACAACGGGATAAGAGATGCCACAGATAGCACAACAGTCGTACCGACAAACCATAAGATCCCTCCGTTTTGTATCTGTGAGAAGATATCTTGTCCTCTAGTTAATTCAACTGCAATGGCTGCCACAAATCCGATCATGGCTAGACGCCCATTGATTCTCTCCGCAGCGGGCCCATCAAATGCCATGATGTCCGTAGCCTTGGTGCTTTCCTAGAAGTAGATTGAGATAATAGGTGAATATAAAAATCACATGCAGAACTTGACATTTTTGCTATTGAGATTTGAATTAACCTCAGGTTGCGGTGGTGGAGGAGGAGTTGAAAACACTTGAGGTGGTATTGGAATTGCTGCTTTCTTTTTCTCATCGGCAATATTATCACCATCCTATTAAATCAATGAATAAACTCCACTACTTCATTATTTAATTAATAACTAGCAAAAAATATAGCACTTATACGTTTAACATGTACTTAATATTATACATGATAAACTTTACATATAATATTTACCTCAGTCATGCTTCGAACTCTAAACTTCAAATCCGTTTTAAAAATTGACACGCTTCTCAAAGGAACAAACTGGTTCAAACCAGTACTTCTTGAACTCAAACCAGCACTACAGATCACTTGCATCCCTGTTGTTGCAGCTGCCATACTGATATTGTGTGTGTGTTTGAAAAAAAAAAATTCCTAAGAACGAAAATAAGTAGGTGTTGAAATGTAGTCCAAGTTAAGGTGTGTGTATTCAGTTTGAATATGGCGGAGTCTACAAAAGGGGGTTTCCTTATTTATAGTTGCATGTGGCACAACAATTGTGGCCATTTTTTAGGACACGTTAAAATTTGTACATCATCGTATGTAAAATGGGACACCGCACAGGCTTTGCTCGATTAAATTAATTAAAAGGAGTATATACGTATAATTTGTTTGTACATACTCAGATTCATGCTACCGTACACATTTCACTATAGGTATCACGAGAAGCAAGTCATGTTCCTTCTAGGCTGTCTTGCTTTCAAAATGTTGCGCATAATTACTTTTAAATATATATTTAATTTCTCAAATATCCGACCTGTATTTCTTTGATCTGTCCACAATAGAGGTTACAAAAATGTCACGTAAAATAGGGATATTTATAATGATAGTCCCATAGAAATTAATCAAATATAATAGTTAATAAACCCTTAACAAAATTTTAGACCATTTGTTAAAAAATATCTTCTCTATGACTATTTGATAAATATAATTTTGTGAGACTATTTTTTTGTTTAAAATAATTTGTTTCGAACTATATTTGATTAGTTTTAAAAGTTCGGGACTATAATTATTGATATCCTTATTTTACGAGATCATTTTTGTAATTTAGTCATCCTATATCAAGATTACGTGGTAAGATACATGATTATATGTGCGTGTACAGAATCAATAATTTTTTTTTAAAAAAAATTTACTTGATTTTGATTCGTGATTTGTCTATATTAATGCAAATTTAAATAATAATATAAATGAGTAAACTCTGTGCACGAAGCTCCCACGATATGCGAGGTCCGGGAGGGATCGGGCCTATTGGGCCTAATGTACTCAGTCTTCCCCTGCAATGCAAGAGACTGTTTCCACGACTCCAACACGTGACCTTCAGGTCACATATCAACAACTTTACCGTTGCGCCAAGACTCATCCCGTGAATAATAATAAAAATAATAAAAATAATTTGTATTAAATTTATGAAAAATTAATCATGTGACAAAAACAATATGAAAATCATGGAAATAATTAGAGGATAATTAAATTACTAATTACCAATTTTTTCTAATTTTTGTATTTTTAATAAATACTAGATTGAAAATTCATTTAAATATGCTAAAATTAGTTGCTCATGTTTGTGTGTTACCTTTACTTATATGATAGTTGATAAGCACGAATTTTAAGGATTTATTTGTCGTGGCGATTTATTCATAACCTTGCACTTACTTCGTATTAATTCATATTCTCTATAGGTTTGACCAAATTATGGGAAAAAGTGCATAAATATGAAAAAAATGGTCAACAAGGCCACGTAGGATTGACTCCGAGAAGCAAGGAAGGATCACAAGGAAATAAACGACAAAGCCAGAGGAACAAAGGCTAAATTCGGTGTCCCATGAGTCCACAAATCTGAAAGAGATCTTGATAAATAAGGAAAGAATTGGTGAAGATTGATATTACCTTTCAAGTCGAGTTTTACAAGGACTCTAAAAGGCAATAAAAGAGTAAAGAAGGAATCATATATTTGGAAGATGCAATCTAGAGTTCTTGAAGGATTAGGAGACTACTTCGTATCTATAAAATGGGAGGAACCGAGATCAAAAGGGACAACTTTCGAGAGGCTCTTGAGACCCAATTCTCGAGCCACTTGACATATTTTTGTAACAAGCCTAGCCACACCATAATAGTGACAACCCAATAGCATAGAGTTTGAACTTAGGTGAAGATCAAAGCTTTGTTGAAATCAAACCTGGGGAACGGCAACGAAACTTTTGAAGATTGATCATCGACGGCTAGAGATTGAGAGAGGATGACGACGAATTCAAGGGGGAACATGCCAAATACGCTGAGATTTTCTGATAGGCTTTATTTTATGATTTCAAACTTTGTGTATGCATTGTTTGATTTATGGAGTAGATCTTTTAGATCAAGACCACGATAAGACCAAGACAATGATACTATGTTTTGATATTTGATGAATTTTCTATAAATTATTATTCTAGCTTTGATTATTGATTGATGTTGATTTAATAATGCTTGTAAATAACTTGATCACTTATTTGCATGCTTGTTGATTAATCACGAATCGGAAAATGATTGATTAAAGATAGCAACAAAGATGTCATTCAACACATAGTAAAATCGACTAGAAATAGAATTCGATTTCTATGTGCGGTTTTAGGTGAAAGCTAGGAATAATTGGACTGTTAGATTTAACTAGGTTTATTAATTCGAGGAATCGTTAAATATGCAAGGAACTGATAATTAATTGAATTTAATACATGTCAACAGAGTGGAGTTTGGTACTGTTGTGTGTCTTGATCCTTTCACTTGAATTGTTTTTGTGATGACCAGGGATTATAAGTGTTAATCCCGGAGTATTAATAATCCCTAAAGTGGTTTTACGTGGCGATTTGGAGTTTAATTGACGTATTGGGCCTTCTGGGCTCGTTTATTTGGGTAGTTGGGATCGTTGGATCCAGAGGTTGAGATTGTATTCTCATTTGGGTGAAAAACCTAAGAGTTGGGTTTTTGGTGTGTCTCGGGATCTCGGGTGCTGGGTGAGCACCGGTAGGGGATTTTGGAGTTAGAGAGAGAGTTTTTGAAAACAGATGATTTTTAAGGAATCATGATGTATTTGTGGGGCTATAAATTTTCCGGGGTATTTTTGCTATAAATACCAATTGAACCCAAAAATTTGAGGATATTTTCATTTAAGCCCCAAAGTTTTTCCTCCCTCTCTCCCGCGCGTTTTCCCGCTGCTACAGCACCCCCGCCGCTTCAAGCGGTGCGCCCGCCGCCGTCCGGCCGCCGATCGGCGCGTCCGACCTACCCACGGCGTCGTCTCGGCGAGGCGCTCCTTTCCCCTCCGTCAATTGAAGGTTTCGTCGCGTTTCTCGTTCGGATTTTGCAGGTAAGCGTCGATCCCCAATTTCTAGGGTTCTTCGATTTTCGTTTGATTTTGCTTCCGATTTCGTTGGGTAGCCTCCCTTACCCCTTTTTCATCCCTCTCATTTTATTCCCTGCTTAATTTGGTGATTTTGGTTCGAAATTAATTTCGAAATTGTAGGGTTTGATTTCGAAAATTTGGGGGTTTTTGGCAGGGGTGTTAATTCGTGCAATGGATCGATTATTGCATGTTTTAGGTGTATTATGATGCTTGATTGAGATCGAATTGAGAAGCTATGGTTCGAATTTGAAGAATTGTTAGGGTTCGAATTTAAAGGCTTGTTTGGGTTCGATTTTAAGGGGGTTGAGTTCGAAAATTTGGGGGTTTTTGTCAAGGGATGTTGATTCTTGCTTGGATAGCTTAATTGACATTTTAGATAAATTATGGTATTTAATTGGGTTCGAAATTGTGAGATTGGGGTTCGATTTTTGTAGGGCATTCTTGAACAAATTTCGATATTGTCTCATTTATTTCCTTCCCTGCATGTACCCTGCCCCGGGTCTTTTAAGAGGATAATTGTCGTGTGTTGACAATATTTTGAGGGATATGGGTGTGCTTGAGCATATGTTACATGTTCGTAAATAATTGTAAATTATTTATCGTGTTAGCACATCATTCCTCGGGGCATGGAACTCGAGCAAGGTTTGGCTCGGACTTCGGAGATTTAAGGTACGTGCGACGTACGAGCATTACTATATATATGTGAAATGCATAAGGTGTTTTTGATTGCATTGAATGTTTTGCGTATGGTTATACATATATGTTGATATGGCCAAGGAATGACCCAAATCTTGATATCGCAGCTTGTAGCGTGCGTGACACTAGAGTAGGATGACTCTTACATGATATAAGGGGTACTGGGTTTATATGACTATATTATGAGACATTTGAGATGTCTAGGTTTGTAGAATCATGTATTCTTCGTGAGACATTGAGATGTCTAGGTTCGTAGAATCATGTATTCATTATGAGACATTTGAGATGTCTAGGTATAATGGAAAGCGAGATTATGAAATCAATATTAGATATTGATATATCTATATTTGCATGTATATGAACTTGGAATCATTCATTATTGATATTTGAGAATCAGGCATGCGATGTGTAAATCAATGTGTTGGTTTACTGATTTATGAGGTTTGATGAGTTTGATGATTGTGAGAACAGGGACAGTACACGGAATCCCGGATGAGGTTGCCATCCAGGGAGTATCATTTAAATTCATTAGCATTTACCTTTGTTGTAAATTATGAATTTCATTATTATGATTATGGGATTTGTGTATTGGTATGCTCACCCCGTTGGGGGCTGTCTCTGTTGGGACAGGTGGACAGGTACATCGATGGCTATGGAGCTGAGCTCGAGCTGTTGATTTGAGGTACTCCCAGGATCGTGGTACCAGGGCTTGATGGAGCACGGTATCGTAAAGAGTACCTATATATACACCTGAGGATTTATACATATTCATGATGCTCGCATGTGAGCACGATTATACTTGTACATGGATTGTATATAAAGGCATGAGCCTATCTCTCTTTCATTTAAGGTTGCATGCAATTAGAGGTTGAATTGCTAGAATGATATGAGAGTCATTGGTGTATTATGTGTGGTGTCTTCCCTGGCTGGGAATTTACTAGTATTGCTGCTTTCTGTTGAGTATTATGCTTTCCCTGGCCGGGAATTTTGTTATGTGTTGTACTCTTTTTTTTTTTTTTTGGGATAGCTCTATTTATGGGGAGACTCTGCCCAAATTTTTATAAAAGTTTACAATGTGAAAAGTGGCACCAAGGGGTTGGTAAAAGGCAAACATATGAGTCTTTCATTGACAGGCAATGATTAAGTATCATCAGAGCTTCCCGATTGACATTTTATAGAAAGCATGTACCACACATAGTGGTTAATACACTAATCAAGGTTTAAGGGCTTGGGGTCCTTACATTAGTGGTATCAGAGCAGTGGTTGCTCATTGGGGCTGTTAAGGGCCTAGGAAGTTATTGATAGCACATATTTATGCATGATGGCATCAATGTTGTATGACATAACAAATTGTTTATGTGCTATTATGATATGAAAAGTGGTATTGCTAACCATTGTGGTTGCAGGAATCGTGTGGAACACGATAGGATGGCACTAATAGGGATATTTCCGAGGTAACATGTACTTTATGTTGTCTTGTTGACACATGATGAATGCAAAGTGGTGCATTAAGGTTATGATATATGTTATTGTGCATTGTTTTTGCATATGCATGTTGTGAAATATAAGAGGTGTATTTCTTGAGTCAAAGTTATCTTAGTAAGGATTTTAATGGCTTATGCTAAAGTCCATTGCATGGAGTAGCAACGCTAAAGTCCATTGGAAGCGATGAAGAATCCCGCTTACATGGAGTAGCAACGCTAAAGTCCATTGCATGGAGTAGCAACGCTAAAGTCCATATGAAGCGATGAAGAATCCCGCTTATATGGAGTAGCAACGCTAAAGTCCATTGGAAGCGATGAAGAGTCCCGCTTACATGGAGTAGCAACGCTAAAGTCCATTGGAAGCGATGAAGAGTCCCGCTTACATGGAGTAGCAAGAAGCATTAAAATGTACTAATGATAAGGGCTCAAGATGAAATATGGATTTAAAGAGGAAGGATGTCATGACATTTATTTATGAAACCATACATTCTTATAATGCGTTTTTATTATGTATTGAATGTTGATGCATAGCGTATATGGCTATTGTTGTTAACCCTGATGGTTGCAGGTTACAGGAAATAAGGAATACGAAAAGGAATGATGATTATACATATGCACGGGCATCCCAAGGGCAACATGTATTATGTGGTTAGTCATTTAACACAAGGTAAATCAAGGTATGCATAAGATAGTGCATTATGATATGATACATGTTGATACGCATCGTTTTGCATATGTATATTGTGAAATATAAAGTGAGGATTTCAATGCTTACACTAAGGTCCATATGAAGCGAGGAAGGATTCCGCTTATATGGAGTAGTGAGAAGCATTGAAATGCACTGATATTTCACGAGTCCAGGTTATCCTAGTGAGGATTTCAATGCTTGCACTAAGGTCCATATGAAGCGAGGAAGGATTCCGCTTATATGGAGTAGTGAGAAGCATTGAAATACACTACTGATAAGTGACTCAATTCGAGGTGTATTTATAGCGATGGTTCATTCCGCTATATCTATTGGCGATGGTTCATTCCGCCAGGTGTATTTATAGCGATGGTTCATTCCGCTATATCTATTGGCGATGGTTCATTCCGCCAGGTGTATTTATAGCGATGGTTCATTCCGCTATATCTATTGGCGATGGTTCATTCCGCCAGGTGTATTTATAGCGACGGTTCATTCCGCTATATTGATTGGCGATGGTTCATTCCGCCAGGTATATTGATAGCGATGCCTCTTTCCGCTACTATGTGGACGATGATTCATACTCAGGTGTATAGCGAGGTTTCATGCCACTTATTATATGACGAGGTGTCATGCCGTCGATTCTATAGCGAGGGATTTTGCCGCTATGTACTCAGCACAGGATTTTGCCGCCTTCGAGCGATGGGTGCTGATTACGCACTATTATTGAGCGACGGAGACAGGTATGACGCTATATTGCTAGCGATGAGGTATGAGATATTGCTATTTTATTAGCTTTATTTTAGCTGGCATGCATTGATATACATGTTTTATTATGCCTATTTTACTAGCATGATAGTGGATTGACATACGCTGATGTACATGTATCGTCACTAGTTGACAATGTTTTAGATGCCATGAGTTGGCATGTGTCGTCACAGGATGACGATGACGATGGTGTAGGAGATGTCTTATTAGACATGCATCATCGTTACGATGATCGATGCGTTGAGTATACGTATTCTGTGGTATGCCTTGGGTGCCAGTACCGAGCACAAGGTGGTGTGTGCGGCACCGATTGACGTGACCCTTATACCGAGCGGGTTGCTCGAGGAATGGATGGATGCGCTGTACATGTGATTGTACCGCAGCTTACGATTGGGGTGATCATATTACGAGTGGTGATACCCTTGAGGTATGCTCGTTGGAATGGCTTTTGGCCATGTGATTTGACGACAGGAGTAATCATGGAGGAAATTACTCGCTTTCTGTCGATGTGACATGTGGTAGACATGGTCACACCACCCTTGAGGGTGTAGGATGGGTCCTAAGGGAGTAGGATCAGGTTATGTTAAGTACATAGGGACATTGGAGTGTCCAGGGTGGATCGGCATTGAGGAATGTTGGATAAAGACCCACTACTCGATTGAGTTTTCCTCCCATAGTATGTTATACCATGTGGAAACGTCCGTCTTATTGGTAGGTTTGAGGTAAACCTAAAGAGGCAGAGACTAGGTTGTCTGCCGCGTGTGTGTAGCACCATGATGGGCTTGCTAGAGCCGTTACACTGCTCGTTGGAACCAAGTTTGGCAAATCGTAAGGTGATACGATGTGGATTGTGGTGGACTCTAGTAGTCACCATGTCATTGAGGTTAAGGTTGTTCATGCCTCACTGAAACGTGTATACGTTTATGTTTAATCTTGGAGACTTGTCTGGGACAGCTCAGGATGTTGGAGTACCAACAAGAGAGTCATCAGGTCGTTATTGACTCAATCTAAGGGAACCCGTGTATTAGGGATACAATGGGTGTTATTATATCCAGTTTTTCCGAACGATGGTTCGAGACTTGTGGATCTCGAGTTCAATGGCGCTTCCCTTGCGAGGAAGGAGGTAGTATTATACCTATTTGGGAATCTTTGAAAGATTCGGTAAGTTGGTGCAAGTGGTGTTGATTTGGGAATCACACCGTGTATTGTTAATCGTCGATTATCATCCTCCACTGAGTAAGGAATGACTCAGAATTGACGGTTGTGTTTGGGGCTTAGGGATATGTGGTAGATACCCGAGCCGAGTGCATTGAGTATGCATGCGATATCAGTGCTTAGGCAGGTATACCGGTGAGTATACGGATGCCAGTTATTGATTTCCTCTCTGTTAAGCATAGAGTTATGCTATTTTAGGATGGTTAAATCTCTGATGTGAGATATGGAACACCTTGAGATTGGGAATCTCCATGGCACGATGATTATGAGGGATAATCGTGAAGTTAGTTGACTCCCTTGAAGAGGGATTTTCTTGTGAGGGTTAAGGTATTTCCCTTGTTGGTGTTTTCCTTCGAGTTATGCGACAGCCTTCCCAAGTTTGGATTGTTAAATCCGAGGATTTTCAAGGGATGGCAGGATTTCGGATTGGTTGAGTGTCGCTGACGACACAAGCGTTGAGGATGCAATGGGTTTATTGCATGCCCCTTAAGAAATTTAAACTCTGCGGAGTCTCGGTTGTTATTTATGATCAGGACGTGATTCTTGGAACATCCGGAGGTGGACATCTTGTGAGATGTCTTTTGTTTGAATTTGTGGCCGTGAGTTGCCCAAATTAAGTTGCAATGAGGCGACTACTCCTTCGATGGAGGAAGTTTGAAAGTGGAAACCAGGTTTGGTATGTGTACACCGTGGTTGTACTAGTGTTTCCCTCGTAACGATGTATGTTAGACATCGTGAGTCTTGGTAAAGATGTCATTGGATGATATCTACGATAGAATCAGGAGCGATTCGAATCCTTACAGTTTCAGTTGACTAACTGCTTTTGGATTATTAGCGTTGAGTTGTACTGACGCTCTTTGACGTTATGATGGATTTGGAAGTCTACTCCACTCCAGAGTTTGACACGAGGTCAACGTTCTTACGGTTGAGGTGTCATTCAGGACGTGTTCGTACTGTAGTATTAGATCGAAGGATGACTGTCCGATCTACAGTCGTATGTATTGGTTGTTTTGCAGTCATGAGGCTGACTTTTGGGATGACTCGCATCGAGGTACGTTTTGCCTCTTGGGTGATAGGCTGGTTTTGGTAAGTCGCTCTGTTTCAGAGTTTGATGAGAGGTAAGTATCCTCGCGTTTATTAATACGATTCTGATATGGTCAGGAATCGAGGTTATGGCTTCAGGTTGTTGTGTAGCCTGGGTGTTACGTGATACACCAGTGCTAATTTCGAGGACGAAATTCTTTTAGTGGGGGATATTGTGATGACCAGGGATTATAAGTGTTAATCCCGGAGTATTAATAATCCCTAAAGTGGTTTTACGTGGCGATTTGGAGTTTAATTGAGGTATTGGGCCTTCTGGGCTCGTTTATTTGGGTAGTTGGGATCGTTGGATCCAGAGGTTGAGATTGTATTCTCATTTGGGTGAAAACCTAAGAGTTGGGTTTTTGGTGTGTCTCGGGATCTCGGGTGCTGGGTGAGCACCGGTAGGGGATTTTGGAGTTAGAGAGAGAGTTTTTGAAAACAGATGATTTTTAAGGAATCATGATGTATTTGTGGGGCTATAAATTTTCCGGGGTATTTTTGCTATAAATACCAATTGAACCCAAAAATTTGAGGATATTTTCATTTAAGCCCCAAAGTTTTTCCTCCCTCTCTCCCGCGCGTTTTCCCGCTGCTACAGCACCCCCGCCGCTTCAAGCGGTGCGCCCGCCGCCGTCCGGCCGCCGATCGGTGCGTCCGACCTACCCACGGCGTCGTCTCGGCGAGGCGCTCCTTTCCCCTCCGTCAATTGAAGGTTTCGTCGCGTTTCTCGTTCGGATTTTGCAGGTAAGCGTCGATCCCCAATTTCTAGGGTTCTTCGATTTTCGTTTGATTTTGCTTCCGATTTCGTTGGGTAGCCTCCCTTACCCCTTTTTCATCCCTCTCATGTTATTCCCTGCTTAATTTGGTGATTTTGGTTCGAAATTAATTTCGAAATTGTAGGGTTTGATTTCGAAAATTTGGGGGTTTTTGGCAGGGGTGTTAATTCGTGCAATGGATCGATTATTGCATGTTTTAGGTGTATTATGATGCTTGATTGAGATCGAATTGAGAAGCTATGCTTCGAATTTGAAGAATTGTTAGGGTTCAAATTTAAAGGCTTGTTTGAGTTCGATTTTAAGGGGGTTGAGTTCGAAAATTTGGGGGTTTTTGTCAAGGGATGTTGATCTTGCTTGGATAGCTTAATTGACATTTTAGATAAATTATGGTATTTAATTGGGTTCGAAATTGTGAGATTGGGGTTCGATTTTTGTAGGGCATTCTTGAACAAATTTCGATATTGTCTCATTTATTTCCTTCCCTGCATGTACCCTGCCCCGGGTCTTTTAAGAGGATAATTGTCGTGTGTTGACAATATTTTGAGGGATATGGGTGTGCTTGAGCATAGGTTACATGTTCGTAAATATTTGTAAATTATTTATCGTGTTAGCACATCATTCCTCGGGGCATGGAACTCGAGCAAGGTTTGGCTCGGACTTCGGAGATTTAAGGTACGTGCGACGTACGAGCATTACTATATATATGTGAAATGCATAAGGTGTTTTTGATTGCATTGAATGTTTTGCGTATGGTTATACATATATGTTGATATGGCCAAGGAATGACCCAAATCTTGATATCGCAGCTTGTAGCGTGCGTGACACTAGAGTAGGATGACTCTTACATGATATAAGGGGTACTAGGTTTATATGACTATATTATGAGACATTTGAGATGTCTAGGTTTGTAGAATCATGTATTCTTCGTGAGACATTGAGATGTCTAGGTTCGTAGAATCATGTATTCATTATGAGACATTTGAGATGTCTAGGTATAATGGAAAACGAGATTATGAAATCAATATTAGATATTGATATATCTATATTTGCATGTATATGAACTTGGAATCATTCATTATTGATATTTGAGAATCAGGCATGCGATGTGTAAATCAATGTGTTGGTTTACTGATTTATGAGGTTTGATGAGTTTGATGATTGTGAGAACAGGGACAGTACACGGAATCCCGGATGAGGTTGCCATCCAGGGAGTATCATTTAAATTCATTAGCATTTACCTTTGTTGTAAATTATGAATTTCATTATTATGATTATGGGATTTTGTGTATTGGTATGCTCACCCCGTTGGGGGCTGTCTCTGTTGGGACAGGTGGACAGGTACATCGATGGCTATGGAGCTGAGCTCGAGCTGTTGATTTGAGGTACTCCCAGGATCGTGGTACCAGGGCTTGATGGAGCACGGTATCGTAAAGAGTACCTATATATACACCTGAGGATTTATACATATTCATGATGCTCGCATGTGAGCACGATTATACTTGTACATGGATTGTATATAAAGGCATGAGCCTATCTCTCTTTCATTTAAGGTTGCATGCAATTAGAGGTTGAATTGCTAGAATGATATGAGAGTCATTGGTGTATTATGTGTGGTGTCTTCCCTGGCTGGGAATTTACTAGTATTGCTGCTTTCTGTTGAGTATTATGCTTTCCCTGGCCGGGAATTTTGTTATGTGTTGTACTCTTTTTTTTTTTTTTTGGGATAGCTCTATTTATGGGGAGACTCTGCCCAAATTTTTATAAAAGTTTACAATGTGAAAAGTGGCACCAAGGGGTTGGTAAAAGGCAAACATATGAGTCTTTCATTGACAGGCAATGATTAAGTATAATCAGAGCTTCGCGATTGACATTTTATAGAAAGCATGTACCACACATAGTGGTTAATACACTAATCAAGGTTTAAGGGCTTGGGGTCCTTACATTTTTATTCCTTGATCATTCACTAATGATAGAGTTAATTATCAATTATTCTATTTGGTTTAGTTTTAGGTAATTTATATTTATTAATTCATTCATCTTAGCTAATTAATTTTGTCTAGCTTAAGTTAAGTAATTAAAATTCTACTAATTAAATATTAATCTATGTGTGATCGATATTTGGACTCACGTCCACTTATTATAACTTGACCTAATCCACTTGCTAGTTTTCTCAACCGAAATCACCGGTCAATAGTCATCTTGGGAACGATATGCATCGCCTACCTATTGGAATGTGTGTATCACCTACTTGTTGGAATGTGTATATGGTAGCTAACTATTACTGCGTACTATTTATTTTGGTATTTGAAATAAAGTTCGGAGCCAAAATTCAATATTATTTGGGACTGGCCGATATTGGTAGGGCAAAAAAGATATCATTATTTAGTAGGCTAAAAAACTAAATTTTCAAAAATTCACACTTTTTTTTTTTTGAAAAGTTGCATGATGCTAGAGTCCACATAATCCATAGGATGGCCTCGCTTAAGTTTTTTTTTTTAACAGTAAAATATAATATATTAACTAAAAGATAGCCGAGGTGGCAATTACAACAAAGAGCAATAAACTCAACAACCAGAAAGACCACATACAATGAAAATATAAAATCACATATCCAACAGAAGAAAACCGCCTCAGCTGAGGGAAAACAGTCCTTCCCGGAAGAAAATGAACGCGTAGCACTGCATGAGCACATTTCTTTGTGCAGAATGAGGCATGAACCACCGAAGCCAAACACAGTCCACTCAAACCATTAATCCAATAGTACGGACAAGTAAGATAACTGACTTCTAAGACAAGTGAATGTAAGAGCATAAACTGAATAAATGACCTCAAACGCACAAGTCCTCATATCCAAAACTCTTAGAAACTCCATACCACTGGATGGCGCACGAAATCGATAGGCTCCTGAAGCACAACCAAATGATTCTCCAGCAATTAAACATGCAATAAGAGCCACCACCAAAAAACCAAACAACCAAGGACCAACAACAGAAGACTACTACACATATACCCAGAAAGACCAAGAAAATAAAAAGAGGTTGATATGTATTATCTTTTTAATAAAAATTTCAAAAATAAAAAAACTCGGAATTTTGCATTAGAGCATTCTTAATTAAAAATGTAAAGTACGTTATTATTAAAATACTTGCAAGACTTTTACTCACTATTTTATATAAAAATAATACTATACATTATAACATATTAGATCGTTTGCTTATAATCATACAAGATCTATACCCAGGATATCATAAATAATGATGATATCAATCTTAGATATGGTCAATCATATCCTAAACATATTTAGCAAACTTAACTCAAATATTGTTGAGTATTTATTTCATTTTTAAGTATATGAGATATCACTAGTATTATTGGGAAAACATTTCTAAGTTTTGGTGATAACAAGCATCTACTGCTTGAAGCATCTACTGTATCGAAGAAGCCTACTGATAAAAAGAAAGTTGAATGACTCTACAAAGGTCTACCGGATCCAAAGACTAAGAGTTATCATCTACCGAATGCAAAGAATGAACGTCTACTGGAACAAGAGTATCTCAATCCAATATAGAAATATATAGGAGATACCAGGAGACGATTAACAAGACAATAGTTGACTTTAGTACAGCAGATTAAGTAACTAATGACTATCCAGCAGACGATAGAAAAGACATCAGTTGATCTTTTGTCCAGCAGACATACAGTCAAGGAGAAGCCAGTAGACGTATAAGGCAACAAGGTAAAACACGTACAGACTCACTCTGAGTAAGGTACAGCAGAGCGTCGCACCACCATATCAGCGCCACCAATCGCATCTGATGGCCTCATTCAGCAGATTCCAAAGTTCAAAAAGGATGAGTATAATGACTTTAGAATTCGGATGCAAGCACATCTAAGTGCTCAGGATGATGATATGTGGTACGTCATCATCGAAGGAGCAATGATGATTATGAAAGTCAACACAACAGCGGCTATTACAAGTGGTGAACCTCGGATTGTTGAAATGATAGAGCGTCCTGGACCAATGAGGAAAAAAAGGCAAACTTGGACAACGTGGCTAAGGATATTCTATTCAAGACATTGGACAAGAACATGTTCAATAAAATCAAAATTTATCCTACTGCAAAAGACATCTGGGAAAAGATTGCACAGTTGCATGAGGAAAATGATCAAACCAAAGAGAACAAGCTTACTCTTGCTCTACAAAAATTTGAGAACATCAAGATGATGTCTGGAGAAACTCTAAATGAATACGATGAAAGAGTGACAGAAATTGTAAATGAACACAACAGCTAGGTAAGGAACTGTCAAACAGAGAAATTACCCTAAAAGTCAAGAGGGGTCTTCCGAGAGAATTGGATGTGAAGACCATAGCCATGAGAGAATCCAAATATCTAAACAAGATCGATCTGCACGATCTGTTTGCTGCTTTAAATCATTCGAGTTCGAATTAGGTATTCGAGTTGACGATGAACCAAGTACCAGTTAACCAACCAAAGCCCTTGCTGCATCAGAGTCGCTGTCCACTGCAACAGAGATGACTCCCAAACAAATATGCAATGATGCAATGGCAATGTTTGTCAATAAATTTGGCAAGTTCATGAAGAAAAATCAAAAGACATATCAATCTTACCCAAGAAAGCAAAATTTCAAAAACAGATCAGCAGAAAATGATCGTGTCTATTTCAACTGTAAAAAACCGAGACATTTCATCACTGACTGTACAAAACCAAAGAATTATAATCAAATGAGAACTTCAAATGACTACAAGAAGTCAAAGGAAAAGAGAAGATCATCCAAATAGATAGAGAGCAAAAGGTACTTGTTGCTGAAGAAAACAAGAGCAAGTAGGCTGTCTCAGAATCGGAATCAGAAGAATCTTCAAGCTCTTTGTGTGAAGTGAAGATGAAGGAGTCCACTGTCTCGTGGCAAATGATGACAGTGGGGTAACTGATACTAATCTTTCTGAATTTACACATACTGAACTCACAAATGCATTGCAGGACATGATAAATGAGCATAACTGTTGTATGAGTCATTCGAGAACTATAAGACTAAACTACAAGACTGAACATACTAGTCCAATCGAACAGCAAGACAGTAACCCTGATGTGAAAAATCAAGGGAGCTGGAATGTTTAATGGAAAAAAGTAAGTCTACTCGAAAAAGAAAAGGAGGAAGTTAAATGTGTACACCAGAAACTCATAAATCTAGTTCGCACGTGGAAGACATCAACCGCTAGAAAAGATGAAATACTAGAGTCGACAAGGCTTGCTGGTGATCTTGCTGGTATAGGATATATCAACAATGATAGTAATACATTTGGCATTAAATCTCCGATGTGCCTGGTGAAGAACAAGTCTCAAACAATGAACTTTGTTAGATCTAGCACAATATATGAACCAATCGAATTAGGAATGTAACCTGTTAAGCCAACATTCGTTAAGGAACGGGCATCACATAAAGGTATTGGTTATGTCAAGCCAGTAGAGAAGACTAGACCAAAACAAAATTCCAATTATGGACATAAGTCTGCTGGTCAGGCAACTCGAGAGGCGAAACCTAACTGGTGCTATAATTGTATGCCTGTCCAGAAGAGATATATGTTTCCCAACAGGAACCAAAAACCTAAACAACATGCATACACTCAATATCACACGCAACACTCTAGAACACCATCATCATTTGCTGCACACAGACCCAAAAAGTTCAGGGTTATTCAAGTGTGGGTCCTGAAAGGACTAATCATGTTTGGACCCAAGTAGGATTGGGTACCAATGATTTCATCACTTTAATTGTAGAGATCAAGAATCCAGCAAGTTTGGAGCTCAGAGTGGTTTCTGGACAGTGGATGTTTTAGACATATGACAGGAAGTGCTTGTCTGCTGTCCGAGTTAGACTACACCGGACCAAGAATAACTTTTGGTGATAACGTGAAAGGTAGAACCCTGGGTAAGGGTAAGATCATCTATGATAACATTATTATTAAAGATGTACTGTTAGTTGAAAATCTATGATATAACTTGATTATCATTAGTCAACTATGTGATAATGGACACTCACTAGAATTTAACCAATACACGTGCACAATAAGATCAGCCGATGGTAGTATATTGCTTGTAGGTAAGAGGCATGACAACACTTATAAGATTGATTGTGATTTTGATCAGTCAACATCGCCTACTTGCTTTGCTGCTTTAAATAGTTCCAAAAATTGGCTTTGTCACAAGCGTTTGAGTCACTTAAATTTTAAAACTATTGCTAGTATGCGTAAGCTTGATTTAACTGATGGATGGCCCCAGATAGAGTTCTCAAAAGACAATGTCTATTCAGCATGCCAGCTTGGTAACCAGATCATATCTACATTTAAGAACAGAGGGAGTAAATCTTCTTCTCGGTGCCTAGAGTTGCTGCACATGGATCTTTTTTGTCCTATACCAGGAACAAGGCTAACGGGAATGAAGTATACCCTAGTGTTAATAGATGATTTCTCTCGTTTTACGTGGGTCATGTTTCTAAGTTGCAAATATCAGGCTACTCCAAAGCTGATCAAACTACTGAATAGACTACAAAATGAGAAGCCAAATGGGATAGATAGAATTCGCAGTGATAAGGCTATTGAGTTTACAAACCAGTCACTCGAAACATATCTAGATGACCTTGGTATTAAGTACGAATACTCTGCTGCCAGAACCCCACAACAAAATGGAGTTGCTGAGCGTAAGAACCGCGCTTTGAAAGAAGCTGTGCGAACTATGCTTGCAGAGTCAGAAATTTCTCAGAGATTTTGGGCAGAAGTAGTTAATACAACTTGCTATACGCAGAACAGATCGATGATTAACAAACGAGTAAACAAAACACCATATGAGATCTATAATGATAGTAATCCAAATATTTCTTATTTCTATGTGTTTGGTTGCAAATGTTTTATTCATAACAATAGAAAGACTCATCTCACCGCTTTTCGTGCTAAATCTGATGCTGTAATATTTCTTGGCTACTCTGCTGTTAGTAAGACGTTCAGAGTATTTAATAATAGAACACTTACAGTAGAGGAATCTGTTCATGTGAAATTTGATGAATCCTTTGATAATACTACATGTGAACTGCAAATCAAATCGATATAAATTACTCATATTGATAATAAGTGTGATGATGAGTTGGATTACAGTAGTAGGGTCGACTGCATTTTAGAGCCAGAAGTCGGGGAAGCACAAGCAGAGGTACCTGCTAGTCCACAAGAGCTGAACCCCGCTGCCGATGATGCTAATGTAGATACCCATAGTGCACTAGATATTGTGAATATCAATGATGAATCAATAAAGTCTACTGAGCTACCAACTCAAATTCCTATCGACGAAGTAACAAATCCTTAAAGACCTCCGCTCCGGTGGAAGAAGGATCATCCACCTGTGTAGGTCATAGGTAACCCTACTGCTCCTCTACGCACCAGAGGACAGATGATTAACGAATTTCTTCATGGTGCATTCACTCTCATATAAAACCCAAAGAGATAGATGACGCTATTTTAGATTCAAGCTGGGTAGAAGTTATGCAGGAAGAACTTAATCAATTTCAAAGAAATAAAGTTTGACACTTAGTACCACGTCCACCGCATCACAATGTCATGGGTACCAAATGGGTATTCAGAAATAAATTGGATGAGAATGGTACTGTAATCAGAAATAAAGCAAGATTACTTGAATAGGGATATAGACAGGAAGAAGGCATCGATTTCAATGAAATGTTTGCCCCTATAGCCCGATTAGAAGCCATTCGCATATTTCTTGCATTTGCTGCATTCAAAGACATTAAGGTTTATCAGATGGATGTTAAGAGTGCTTTTCTTAATGGCAAACTCAAGGAAGAAGTTTATGTTGAACAACCTCCTGGGTTTGAAAGTCATCACCAGCCTTCCTATTAGAATTGTAAACGAACCGAGCCTGTTCGCGAGCTTTTCAAGACGCCTCAAAAAATATTCGATTCGAATTCAAAATTCAACTTCGAGCCGAACTCGAACATGTTCGAAATTTTTTTCGAGCCGAACACGAGCCCAAATTATTTTTTTCGACCGCTCGCGGGCTTTAATATTTTATTAATATATAATTTCAAATTAAATTCGAGCCTTTCAGGTATTTATTTTCGAGTGATAGTTGAATAGCTCGCGAGCATGTTCGAATTTTCAAGCCGAACTCGAGCTCGAGCTTTAATTCGAGCCCCGAGCCAAAAAATTTAAATTATTTGAACTTAGAATCAACTAGAACTTGAATAGACTTATTTCGAGCCGAATTCGATCCTTTTGTTCATATTCGACTCGATTCGATTTGTTTACACCCCTACTTGCTATGTTTTTAAACTGAACAAAGCTTTGTATGGTCTGAAACAAGCTCCTCGAGTATGGTATGAAACTCTATCAAAGTATTTGACTAAGCACAACTTTATCATTGGCACGGTGGATAAGACCTTTTTAAATTCACAAAGGGTGACTCTACTGATTCAGATATATGTTGATGATATTATTTTGATAGTACTAACCCAAAACTTTGCGAGAGATTTTCCAAAATCATTCAGGATCAGTTCGAGATGAGCATGATGGGAGAATTATCATTCTTCTTAGGATTGCAAGTCAAGCAATCTGATGAAGGAATTCTGATCAACCAGTCTGTGATATCCCTGAAATAATTATGTACATTTGGACTATTATGTGTGAGTTATTTATTATGATGAATGCTTAGTCATGCGGTGGGTGTGGCCTGGTGATACATTTCAGGGAGCATGTGACGCATGTTTGGGAGATTTTTGATTGGCATGATTTATTTGAGTTGGTTCCCATTAATTTGGAAAGCATGTTGTCTGTTACTAAGATTTCATTTTAATTGAGTAAACGCTATAAAATATCATTTAGGAATATTTTGATACATCATGCTAATTACCGGAACACAAAAAGAATAAACTATGTTACACTACCACTACTCAACCCATGCCCCATACCATGCTTTATCACTAACTCTCCACACCACTCATTCCACCTATCATATCACACAACTCTCCTCTCCCATACCCCTTTTGCATCGAGCTGAAGAGGAAAAAGAGGAGAGATTTCAAGTGCTTGCACTTCTTGATTCTTGCCAAGGAATTGGTGCAAAGAGGTAAGCAAACTAGTTATGTTGTTAGGTTGAAGAGTTAAGTTGGGTTGAGTAATGATTTGGGAGAAAATGGCATGCATGGTTCTGTTTTTACTGGAATTGGTATGTGAGTAGTTACATGGTAGTTTAATGGAGTATATGGAGTGTTGAGTTATTGAAGTATGATGGTTTGTAGTATGTTTTATTGTGGCATGAGGTATGTGCTCAAAATTTGTGGTTTTTCGCGATTACAGACATCCGCGGTCGATCGGCGTGTTTTCCCGAACGATCGCGTGTACCCAAGGTGCGGGCAGTAGCCTTCAGCGATCGATCACGAGATTGGCGCGATCGATCGGCAAATTCGTGATCGATCGGCACAATCTCGGCGATCGATCGCGGAATGGAAATTTTTGGGTGTTGAGGCAGTAGCTTCTCGCGATCGATCGGGACATATTGGCGATCGATCGCGAGACACCAAATAATGAGATTTTGGTTTTTTGGTGGGATTTTTGATATTGGACATAAATTGGCATCTAATATTGTATTGTGCACTTGTGTAGAGCCGTCCCAGGTGGCAACACAACGCAGGGGATAGAGTCCTGCAACATTCTATATTTTGGAAAGGTATGTAGAGGGACGTACGGGCACCCAAACGGTAACATGTATTTTATTTACTTTGGATTGTGCATTGTGGATGCAAGTGTATATCGGATTGTGCATTATGGATGCAATACATGTTGAATTATGCATTGTTGTTGCATATATGTATATGTTGAATACTTGGTGCATACCCCATGAGTCATTATATTCTAGTAATGATTTTAAATGCTTTGCCGCTGTCACTTGAAGCGATGATAGAATGCTTGCCGCTGTCATATCATAGCGTGGAAAGAATATTTGCCGCTAAAATCTGAAGCGATGGTGAATGTCGCATGTCATATTTATGAGCGAGGTTATTCAATGCCGCTGATATGTCGAAGGGAGGGGTATTAGTGCCGTGGTCATGAAAAGCGAGGTGCATTAAAATACACTGTTATAACAGACTAGGGATTGGTTATAGGTTATTGGTGTGAATGAAATGGTAATATGCCATGACATTTGTGGAATCATAACATAATCCATTATTTATGATTATGAGCTATGGTACATGGACAACCAAAGGGAGTGTTTTAAATGCATTGGAATACAGGAAGTGCTTTGTATTTATTGTTTATGCATTTATGCTTTATAATCATATTGTATTGAATATGGATTATTATATGCTCATGATTTGGGGCTGTCCCTGTGGTGCAATTTGGCATGGAGGACTAGGGTCAGGGTTGATGCTTTGAGCTGTGAGGAGTGCTACTGGAATAGCAAGACATGAAATTTTTGTATAGTTTCTACACAGGGTAGAGTAAATCTATAGACTTACATTCATTTTGATAGGAATGTAATTAAATCCTTTTTGGAAACTTTTTGGTACTGAAATCCTTAAGCTCGGGACATCAACATGAACTCTTACTTTGATTTATGCATACTTAGTTCTCTTATTGCACTTATACCTATACTTAAGGTAGAGAGGCCTTACATTAGTGGTATCAGAGCCAGGTTAGAGAACCAGGGAATGAGTGAAGGGTAGCCTTAGAAACAAGTTGGCTAAGTATTCACTTTTGAGCATGTTTATGCATGTGGTGCATATTATAGTATATAATTGTTATACTGACATGCTTTGAATATTGTTACTCATGTTATCTAACGGTGTAATGTATGAATTGTTTCTAGTATTGTTGTTGACCCTTGTATTACAGCATGACGGCCATGAATTTGGAGAACCTCAATGAGGAAGTAGGTGATATAGGGAGTGTGAATGCTAGCATTGCTCAGACTAATCCCCTACCGCCACCTGCTGTGGGTGTGGAACCTATTGTGCAGCCGTTATTGCCTGGTGAATTGTGTCTGATGCAATTCCTGATTCCATCCGCCTAGATTTGAGGGAACTGAGACTGGGGAAGAAGCTGGTGCATTGTGTCTGATGCAATTCCTGATTCCCGATTCGTCCTCATCAGCTTTCGTCTCTCATCTCCTTGTATGTGTACCTTCAATAATTGGAAGACAGTTTCCATTTTTGACATTCTCCTGGGTCATGATTTGAGGGGACTTGGTTTAGCTACGACATCCCTATACTTTTTCTTGGTCATATTTTTGTACCTTTGTTGTGCCGCTTTGTTCATTTCGCCATCTTTATTTGTATTTGCATAGACATGTTATTTTAGCGGGCCTCAAATGAAAGTTGTATCTATTATACCAATGTTTTATTAATCTATTATATTCAAAAATAATAATCATCACTTTAGAAACAAATACATAATATATCTAAATCTTCTTATACTCAGTGTTATCTTCTATGCATCATGTTCCTTAAACAAAACTCGATTTAAACCTAATGTCCTATTCCAGATCTAAAATAACTTATTATTTCTCAAAATAACTATGGGAGTATCTTCAGCAGATAGTCCCATAGTTATTTTGAGATACTCCCATAGTTGTTGATCGAAAGATGGTTGTTGTGGCACCAGCAGAGGTCTCCTTGGTAAGTGTATCTCCTACCCTTTTTATAGATGAACCATGTACCCCCGCGTAACCCCTTTTTGTGTCTGATCAACGTCTATCTCTACCGGATGTTGATACCTTAAATGTTGACACCATCATTGAATCAGTAGTTCATCAAGTCAATCTCACATCAGAGGATGATGATTCTACTGATCACATGCCTCCCTCAACAAATGCCTTGAACATAATTCCATCTCCTCCTCAATATGCACAATACCAGTTTACCATTGAAGCCACTTTTGCATCCACTTATGCCTCATTCTTTACAGCCCCACTGGTAGAACCCTTGAACCAAGTTTCTTTTGATTTTGCAAATTTTTTCATACCAACAATTCACGTATCCCCATTGCCTTCTTTCCTGGAGATCCATGCTGAGGAGTTGGTTACAAATTTTGCTCCTGCCGAGTCTGTTATTTCTGTTGAGATTGCTCCGTCTGCTGCTGTCCCTGCTGCTATATCTTCCGATGTATCTGCTACTCTTACGATTTCCATACCAGTCTCTGCTGTAGCTGAATCCGATAGAGCTGGTTCATCTATTTTTGCACTGGATCTCGACAATGATCAACCTCGGGATTTGTTTGATTCCCCTGAACTTGAAGCTGAAGATATGCCTCCGTCTCTGACTGGTCAGCTGAATCAATTGTCTGCCATCATTTCCAACCTTGCTGGTGAAGTTCAAAAACTAAAACACGAAGAAAGAGACGTCAGTCATGCGATTGGAAATTTATGACGACGTACTGACACACGATTTTAGGATATCACTCGAGATGTCAGAAATCCAGCTGAGAAGGTCACGACATTTCAAAGATTTGTCACAGACACCTTCTCAGACTCATTCTCCAAGTTGGGCCAAGCAAAGCTCGAACTCAGCCAGCAGAATGAATCCCTTCATACTACTACATCACTGGAGATTGGGGAAAAGATTGAAGACATGCACAAGAAATTCTCAGAGCAGATGACCAATATGCAAGCAGCCTTTGCAACTCAATTAGAAGATTTGAGCAACAGTTTACCCACTGTTCAAAGAAGGCCATTGGCATCCAGCAGACGACAAGAGCCACCCCGAAGAGATCAAGTCCCAGAGAGGCAATCATATGCTGGACGTCGACAATCAACCCAGGAAAGACCTTTATCCCAGCCGGGAACACAAAGTTCAAGGCAACAACCACCCACTGACACTGCTCCAGACTTTGACCGCTCTAGACTTTGGTTTGGGCGCCCGTAGTAAAAGTCTTTTGTATTGAACTGTTATTTTCCTTCTTTAACGCAATCAAATAATTTATCTATTCATTTAACTCTTATCTTCTGCACTTTACTTCAGGATTGAATGCCATGAGTCTATGATTCATATAAATTCACAGTACTGAACAATGCCATTTCTAGCTATAAATAACTTCTTCACTGCTTTCACATCTTCACACTACACCATGCTTAAATACAAATTTCAATTTACGTTCTTACAACTTTTATACAATCCTTTTTCATGGGTTTCACTTATCTAAATCAACATTACATGGGTTGATTACTTATCTAACACACATCTGCTAGCTCCAGCTAGATATCAGGTCTTGGTGTTGCTCATCCCACCAGCCTGAAATTTCATAAGCAGATGAACGGGTGCTTATGACAAAAAGGGGAAAGACAGAGGCTATATTGAACAGAGAATTAGCTTGAAGATTGCTTAGTTTTTCTAGGTTTTTCTTTTGTAAATTCGTTGTATTGTATCCTCCACCCCCCACCCCCAACCCCTTGTAAACTAGCCACTTCATATCATTCTCTACTGCTATGTTTCTCAAGTTGGCTTTGTCTTCTTAGATTGTAAACATAGGATTGTTGTAAGAATTGTAACCTGTAAGCAGAAGTCATTTTATATAAAAATGATATTCTTTATTAAATGCTATTTTCTAAGTTTTGGTGATAACAAACGTCTACTGCTTGAAGCATCTACTGCATCGAAGAATCCTACTGATAAAAAGAATGTTGAATGACATTACAAAGGTCTAACGGGTCCAAAGACTAAGAGTTATCACCTACCGGATTCAGATAATGAACATCTACTGGAGCAAGAGTATCTCAGTCCAATATATAAATATATAGGAGATACCAGACGATTAAGAAGACATTAGTTGATCTTAGTAAGTAACTAATGACTATCCCGCAGACGATAGAAAAGACATCAGTTGATCTTTTGTCAAGTAGACATACAGTCAAGGAGAAGCCAACAGACGTATAAGGCAAAATGACAAAACACATACAGACTCACTCTGACAAAGGTACAACAGAGTGCCGCACTACCATATCAGTGCCACCAATCACATCAGATTAAACTAGCCGTTGATTAACGTAATTGGAAAGAAGAAAAAAAGTATTTGGAAGAAAATCAGGAAGCTGATTTTACGCGGTTATTTCCAATTTAAGAATAGTTGTCGTTAGACTTTTACGTCTATAAATACGTTGAAGAGAAGAATGAAGAAAGTTATAAACCCGCTCAACATTTTTGAAATCCTGAATCAACTTCATTCCTATACAAGCAAAACATTCAAAACACATATTGCAAGATTATGATGATTTGCAGAGCAGCGCAAAAGAGCATCAGTGTGATCGTGAAGATCAAAGTCTATTGAGTCTGCTGCTCAAGAAAACTCGAAGATCGAAAGTTATATATTCTGTGTGAGTGTTGTAAAAATCAATTGTGAACAACTGTGAGTGTTGTATTGCTAGGAGTTTAGGCAAATCTGCGTTGGTGCCTAAGAAGGTTGTATGCTGTAAAGTGTAAACCAAAGTCTTCTAGTGTAACCTTCTTGCAAAAGAAGAAGGGAGACGTAGAAGCGTTGTGCTTCGAACTTCCAGAAACATATTCCGTGTCACTTACTTCTGTTCTTTATCATTCAGTTTCTTAATCTCGCAAGTCCGGTAGACAACTTCCGCACTATCTTTAGTGTCTGCTGACTTGCTATCAATTGAGATCCCACTGCAGTACTTAACAATATGCTGTATTTAGAAGAATCAAAAAATTGGGTCTAGTGTTTATTCAACCCCCTTCTAAACAATACTCTGATCCTAACAAGTATATTTCTTAATAAATAAATATATTGATCACGTATAAAATATTTTATCAACTTTAATAAAATAATATAGATTCTTCCACTTGGCCTACATACTATACAAAATCGAATAATCGAGATTAAAATCATCACTTAAGAGTTTTTGAAAATAAAAATTTCGGAAAATACTAGTTAGCCTTTATGGCGCAAGTTAGCACACTTTTCTCTGGCGAATTTTACACTCTTCCCGGCAAACATCGCTTCCAGCAGTTGTTGCTCTTCTCCTCTACTTGTGAAGCCCCGGAAATTTGCCTAATCAATTGCCTTTCCAAATCATGAGAGTCATTCATTGACTTGCTAAAGTCATAACACTAGTCATTCAAGGTCATGTAATTGTATCACTCAATCATGCCACCATTTAATCTCATTCAACCCTATAAAATGCTATCATTGAATCCCATTAATGACATTTAGTACATTGCTCAAATTGTATTATTAAAGGGCATAAGTTTTGGTATTGGTCAAATAATTCTCCTACATTAAACACTCAAATCCTTTATTCAATTTGCCTCATTATTGACTCATTCAAGTGCCTGCCCAAATCTTGGTATCCATTTAATTGCATGATCAAATCATGACAATACCATTCAATTATCTTATTCAATTATATGGCCAAAGTTTAGGGATCCAAATTGAAATCCTCCTACATTGAATCACCTTACTCCTAATTATATTCCCACTTAATTGCCACACCATTAGCATCCAATTATCATAAAGCCATTCAATTATTATTTAGCTCCAATCTTGTCATTAGAAGGCTATAGAAGTGAATATACAATTATTATCATCCAATTAAAATAACACTTTATGACCTACCTTGAATCTTGCCAATTTGTGCCAAAAAGGTGGATCTAAACTAAACCACCCCACCATATTAAAACCCATTATATATCATGCCATAAGAAAGGAAAAAGTCCTCTATTATACAATTAGCTTTTCAAAAATATCACACACTACACACACACAAGAATTCGAAACTTGCAAGGAAGAGAGGAGGAGATTTTCACCATTTTCTCAACCCGGATCTCATCTCAACATGCTTCAATTATCCAACGATGTAAGTGGGTTTTGGCTACAACTTCGTTTTCAAAACATTATTTATGATTTAAATCTCGATTGAACAACCCTATGAAAAGTATGTTTATAAATCTAAACAAGTATGTGACATGATCATGAATGAAGGACCTTGCGGAGCAACGTGCTACGTGTGTATGAATGAGACACCACTTGATTCGGCGGGGCAAAGTGCTAAATGATGTGGGCGTGCCACATGCATGGGAGTCACCTCTTGATCCTTAAGAGCAAAGTGCTATACAACGGGAGCCACCTCTTGAATCCAATAAGTCGATATGTGAATATGTGGAGATATGTGTTAATGTGTTTATATGCCAAGACTATGGATTTGATAAAGAAATGTTTAAAATGATTTCTGCTATGAAAATATACGTGTTTTTACTATGTTCAATCGGCCCCTACTTGCTGAGTATTTTCCCAAATACTCACCCCTTACCTCCCCTCCCAGACAAAGACGAAAAGTAGAGATCGATGAAGAATTACAAGAACAATTTTGGAGATGATGATCCACGAAGAACTTTCAAGAATTTATTAGTTTTATTTACGCTTCCGCATAGTAGATTTAATCCGAGACAATTGTATTTTGTAATATCAATTGTAAAAGACGATTATTATTTTCTATGGAATAAATAGACTGGTTTTTATCATAGATATGTACACGAGGCTTGTTGATTTTGAATTAATGTTTGGAATCAACGCCGGTGTTATCGACCCCGGTTTCGAGCCGACTCAAGTTTCGAGGACGAAACTTCCAATAAGGAGGGAGGGATGTGAAGCCCCGGAAATTTGCCTAATCAATTGCCTTTCCAAATCATGAGAGTCATTCATTGACTTGCTAAAGTCATAACACTAGTCATTCAAGGTCATGTAATTGTATCACTCAATCATGCCACCATTTTATCTCATTCAACCCTATAAAATGCTATCATTCAATTTCATTAATGACATTTAGTACCTTGCTCAAATTGTATTATTAAAGGGCATAAGTTTTGGTATTGGTCAAATAATTCTCCTACATTAAACACTCAAATCCTTATTCAATTTGCCTCATTATTTACTCATTCATGTGCCATGCCCAAATCTTGGTATCCATTTAATTGCATGATCAAATCATGACAATATCATTCAATTATCTTATTCAATTATATGGCCAAAGTTTAGGGATCCAAATTGAAATCCTCCTACATTGAATCACCTTACTCCTAATTATATTCCCACTTAATTGCCACACCATTAGCATCCAATTATCATAAAGCCATCCAATTATTATTTAGCTCCAATCTTGTCATTAGAAGGCTATAGAAGTGAATATACAATTATTATCATCCAATTAAAATAACACTTTATGACCTACCTTGAATCTTGCCAATTTGTGCCAAAAAGGTGGATCTAAACTAAACCACCCCACCATATTAAAACCCATTATATATCATGCCATAAGAAAGGAAAAAGTCCTCTATTATACAATTAGCTTTTCGAAAATATCACACACTACACACACACAAGAATTCGAAACTTGCAAGGAAGAGAGGAGGAGATTTTCACCATTTTCTCAACTCGGATCTCATCTCAACATGCTGCTCAAAAACTCTCAAAGCTAGAAAGTTTATTCTGTAAAGAGTGTTATAGAATCCCTTGTAATCAAAAGTTAAGAAGATTGTGATTGCTAGGAGTTTAGGCCAAGTGTGTTAGTGCATAAGAAGGTTGTATACTGTAAAGTGTAAACCAAGTCTTCTAGTGAATCCTTCCTGCAAAGGAAGAAGGGGAGACGTAGAAGCGTTGTGCTTCGAACTTCCAGAAACAACTCTTGTGTTATTTGTTCATTACTTTCTACAACTTCATTTCGTTTTCAAAACATTATTTATGATTTAAATCTCGATTGAACAACCCTATGAAAAGTATGTTTATAAATCTAAACAAGTATGTGACATGATCATGAATTAAGGACCTTGCGGAGCAACGTGCTACGTGTGTATGAGACACCACTTGATTCGGCGGGGCAAAGTGCTACATGATGTGAGCGTGCCACATGCATGTGAGTCACCTCTTGATCCTTAAGAGCAAAGTGCTATACAACGGGAGCCACCTCTTGAATCCAATAAATCGATATGTGAATATGTGGAGATATGTGTTAATGTGTTTATATGCCAAGATCTATGGATTTGATAAAGAAATGTTTAAAATGATTTCTGCTATGAAAATATACGTGTTTTTACTATGTTCAATCGGCCCCTACTTGCTGAGTATTTTCTCAAATACTCACCCCTTACCTCCCCTCCCAGACAAAGACGAAAAGTAGAGATCGATGAAGAATTGCAAGAACAATTTTGGAGATGATGATCTACGAAGAACCTTCAAGAATTTATTAGTTTTATTTACGCTTCCGCATAGTAGATTTAATCCGAGACAATTATATTTTGTAATATCAATTGTAAAAGACGATTATTATTTTCTATGGAATAAATAGACTGGTTTTTATCATAGATCTGTACACGAGGCTTGTTGATTTTGAATTAATGTTTGGAATCAACGCCGGTGTTATCGACCCCGGTTTCGGGGCGTGACACTACTGCTCTCTCTCCGATGAGCATCGGTTGGATTTCTCTTCTTTGGAGGTTTTGTTTGGTCCCTGTCCCACTGGTCCTTCTGGTATTGGTGGGGATGGGATTGGTGCTAGTGGTAGTTTTGTTTTCCTACACGGGTTTGGCGCCGAAGGTGGAGGTTGTTTAGGCGTTGGCTTTGGTTCTAGTGGTTGTGGTTTGGGAGGTGGGGGCTTTTGCGGTGGTTCATGTCGCTCTTAGGGCCACTTTTGGGTTGGTCCGAAGCTGCTGGTACTATTGTTGGCCGGTCCGCTGGCTGTGTGTGAGGAGGTCTCGTGGGTGGGGTCGATCGTTGAGGCGGCGGCATAGGGGTAGGAGTTGGTAGCGGGGGGTGGCGGCAACGGGAGTGGTGCGGGTTTTTTGGGAGGAGGTGGCTCTGGTTGTGCAGTTGGGGATTGTGATGGCGCTGATGGTTGAGTGTTTCCGGTGGTGATGGTTCGAGCTTCTCTGTTGTGCTGGTCATTGCTTCACTGCCTCTTTTTTAGCGGGCGGTGGTTGCGTGGCAACCCCGCCTCAAGACATGATTTTCCATGGTCTGATTTTCCGGATTTGGGAAGCAATCTGGGTTTCTTTTGTCTGCATTTTCCTATTTGCTCGCGTTCCCCCTTTTTGCTACTAGTTTTTATTTGCCTGCTTTTTGTATCTGTATTTTTTAGTCTTCTTGTTCATGTGTGTTGTTGTTCTCAGTTGTTCTTTTTGGTGTGTTGAGGGCGGTTTAATGGTTTTGCTTCACTACTAGGTGATGTATTGCTCTTGACTGCGGGGCATCCAGGTTTCATGTGACATCCTTTGGAGTCCTTACCTAGTTGTTCTTCTGTTTGGGACTTGGGCTTGAGAGCATGTGCAGTTTTCGTCCTCATCACTTTTCGTCTCTCATCTCCTTGTATGTGTACCTTCAATAATTGGAAGACAGTTCCCATTTTCGACATTCTCCTGGGTCATGATTTGAGGGGACTTGGTTTAGCTACAACATCCCTTTATTTCTCTTGGTCATATTTTTGTACCTTTGTTTTGCCGCTTCGTTCATTTCGCCATCTTATTTCGTATTTGCATAGACGTGTTAGTTTAGCGGGCCTCAAATGAGAGTTAAATCTATTATACCAATGTTTTATTAATATAATATATATTTTATATTCAAAAATAATAATCATCACTTAAGAAACAAATATATAATATATCTAAATCTTCTTATACTGAGTGTTATCTTCTATGCATTATGTTCCTTAAACATAACTCGATTTAAACCTAATGTCCTATTCCAGATCTAAAATAACCGATTATTTCTCAAAATAATAAGCATACAACTAAATATGAGAAGAAAGTCGCATGTAAATTTTATTAGGTGGGCGTATGTGCGCTTATGAAATAAATTGTGGCCATCTGTCATCTAGTGGCTTAACAGTCTGTCTCATTGTCGTCTATAGGATGCAGCCTTTTATGTCAGCATGTCGTTTAGTACGGGAATTTGCGCAAAATAGAGATTTTCTCCTTCACATTATTTATAATCTTATTCTCCCCAACATATTTTCTAGATTCCCCCACCCTGAAATGTCAATATTTGGTGTCATGTCAATAATTTTTAGTATCACGTTTCTGACACCATATCAATATTTTAGTGAAATACGACTAAAAACATAAAAAAAGGGCAAAGTTACTACACTGACACCCAACTTTGTCAAATGTGAGAATCTAAAGCAAAATACAAACGAATATTTAATGTCAATTACTTAATTGGACTGCCACTTTTTAGTATTCATGTATATATATGTTTATATGTACTTATAAATTATCTGAAGTAAACAATTTACTTATTTGAGATAAACCATATTAAAAAATGAATGCTATTTAAATGGTCCTTGTTTTTGAATATCTAGACGTATCCATATTGCATGTATGACTTATCATTAACTCAAAATATTATAAAAAACTGAAATTGACAACATAAAAATAAAAAAACAGAAAATTTCCAGAATGAAATATCAATATATTGTTTATATTTATGTCAATGACTTCACAAGATATTTCAACATAATTACATCATTATTGAACAAAACACACCATTTACAATATGTTCACACAAGAGGTCCACCCTTCAAATACTCCGTATATGCCAACGCCACCAGTCCCACCATGGCAAGCCTCCCATTCCAAAGCTCTGCATCGGATTTAAAAAATCCTCCTGATTTCGAATCTGCACTTATCCCTTTAAACAAAGGGACAAGAGATGCTACGGATAGCACAACAGTCGTACCAACAAACCATACGATCCCCCCATTTTGTATCTGGGAGAAGATATCTTGTCCTCTCGTTAATTCAACAGCAATGGCTGCAACGAATCCGATCATTGCTAGACGCCCATTGATCCTCTCCGCTGCTGGCCCGTCAAAGGCCATGATGTCTGTAGCTTTGGTGCTTTCCTGGAGGTAGATTGATATAACAAGTGAATATATAAATTACATGACGGATTTGAAAATTTTCCTATCAGATAATTATTTTTGAATTAACCTCAGGTTGCAGTGGTGGAGGAGGAGTTGAAAATACTTGAGGTGGTATTGGAATTGCTGCTTTCGTTTTCTCACCGGCAATATTATCACCATCCTATTAAATCAACAAACACACGTTTCATTATTCAATTAATTAACCAGCAAAAAAAATATAGCCCTTATACATATATTATGTGCTTAATATTATACATTAAACTTTACATACCTCAGTCATGCCTCGAACTCTAAAATTTAAATCCCTCTTAAAAACTGGCATACTTCTCAAAGGAACAAACCGGTTCGAACCAACAATTCTTGAGCTCAAACCAGTTCCACATATCATTGTTGCTGCAGCTGCCATATTATGTGTTTGTGTGTGAGAAAAACAACTTCGAAACTATTTATTAATTACTAAGAATGAAAATAAGTAGGTGTTGAAATGTAGTCACAGTGAAGGTGTGTATTCAGTTTGAATATGGCGGAGTCTACGAAAGGGGGTTTCTTTATTTATAGTTTCACGGGGCACAAGAATTGTGGTCAATTTTTAGGACACGTTTGAAAGGTAAAATTTTGTACATCGTGTGTAACATGGTCACATGGGCACCGCACAGCTTTGCTCGATGAAATTAATTCAAAGAAGTATACGTATATTTTGTTTGTACATGCTCAGAGTCATGGCTACCGTACACATTTCACTGTCTTTTGTATTATATAAATTAGTTAGAAATCAATTTTGAAAAATGATTGAACTAGCAAGTAAATATTTATAATAAATCTTATAAAACTATCTTTAAGCTACTAAATTTGCTCTCGTTCCTTTCAAAATGTCTAACTTCTTTAATATGTACACGTACGTTTTGATATAAATTAAATAATTAAACTTAATTATTTATAGTGAAATGTATATTCAATATTAAATTTTTGAAAAAAAAATTAATATATGTAAAGTAGGGCGGGTCCGGGGCAGGTTTAACCAAACCCAGGACCAAACCCGCCCCACTTCAAAATTCGGTTGAAGTGGGTCCAGATCCACCTTGGAGGATCGGGTTCAATACGAGTCCAGGTTTAGGTTTATCTCATTGTCATCCCTAATCACGAGAAGCGAACCACGTTCCTTCTACGCTGTACTGCTTTCTATAATTTGCCAAATTACCGACTTGTATTTTCTTTGATATGTCCCTATATCAAGACTACTTTATGAGAATTCTCGTGTTTGCAGACATGATGATATGTACGTGTACCTAATAAATAGATACTTTTTAAAAAATTATATTATTTTGAAATATTTGTGATTTGAATAATAAATAATTATATAAATAGTCGAAATAATTCGTATGAAATTTGTGGAGAACTAATCATGTGACAAACTGTCGTCTCAAGACCGGAGCCTATTATACCGATCTTGATCCTAAAATTAATTCGAAATCAACAAATCTCGTAATGTAAAATTTAATTAGAACCAATATGTTATTCCATAAAATAATATTATCTTTACAATTGAAATTTAAATTGCATAAACTGTTCATAAAAGCAATCTACAACAAATAAAATTTGCCGAAGCCTAATAAACAAAAGTGAAATCCGGGATTTGCCGCGACAGATCACCAACCCAAAATTTATGTTGTTCTTCGTCTTCAAATTTTTCCTTGCTCTTATTTAGGGAGGGAGAGTAAGTGATGAGTGTTTGGGAAAACACTCAGCATGTCGATGCCAATCGAAATATCAACACATATAATATATATTGATAAGTTTCGATACAGAAACTTGCATCATAATGAGAGTGAAATTAATATGAATATGGAAACAAAAACCGAACAGAATTGCTCATAGCACAATAAATTCTCTAATTTCCTAAAATAAGCACAGTAAATGATCTATTTTCCTTCTGTTACTTATATCAACTCCCTACACATGATAGTCCTATAGATGATGTTAGAATATCGGATCACCCACGAATAAGGGTCTGGATTTTCTAGAACAATGGTAAACCAAAGTATCAGCTCAGAATAAATATTATAACCGCACCGCATCACGGTCAGAAAACAGAGTTCAGAATTCCTTACAAATTAGATTTTGATATTTAAATTGCTTCAAAAATCACAATTAACATTATTTCAAAATACATCACATAATCGCTTACCCACCACCATCAACCCCTTTTTTCCTATTCAGCCACCTCTTGCTATTATATGACCTAATTGGCCGACCATCTTGTCGTTCATGACACCCATCAAACGAAAATTCTCTATCAACTATGAGGATTGATCAATGTGTGAGAAAAATCGTTCGATCTAATTCAAGCCACAAGAAC
Source organism: Haberlea rhodopensis (assembly GCA_907163345.1). Taxonomy (NCBI): domain Eukaryota; kingdom Viridiplantae; phylum Streptophyta; class Magnoliopsida; order Lamiales; family Gesneriaceae; genus Haberlea; species Haberlea rhodopensis. The sequence goes on from CAJQUN010000104.1 coordinate 2,073,019, forward strand.
CATAATTGGCGGAAATTTCGACCCCTGATTTCTCAATCAATGAAACACCATTTTAAAATTAATTCCAGCTTATCAATACTCATATCATGGGCATTTAAAGCCCTTTGTCGACAGTGATTTACAAACAAGGGAAGGTGCACAAATTTGGATCGGCACTCACACCAAACCCTAGGTCAAAAAATTTTGACCTTCGATTTCTCTCAAATTTGAACACCATTTAAAATTAATTATGGGTTAATGATCTTCATAGCATGTACGTCAAAACGAAGGAAAGGGAACAAATTGAAGCAAAAAATCAGGCCTTACCGATTTCTCGCCAATTTGAACACAATTTTCAAATTTGAGCTAGGATATTAATCCTCATTTCATGCCCATCAAAACCCTCTGTCAAATTTGACTCAATTCAATTTTGGGGGACGAATGCACGCCCCTTAGAACCCTTGATGACCAAAATTTTGGCCCTTGATTTCTAACTCATTAATGTACCTTTTCAATTCCACCGAGGATATTATTCCTTATAGCATTCCTAATAAAAGCCCTATGCCAATTTTGAATTCCAACAGCCGAAATCAGGTTAATTGCGGATCGAAATTTTCACCAAGAACCCTAAACTCGCAAAAATTTCGAGCTTCGATTTTTCACAACTCAAAATTTTCGTTTTGAATCCTCATATCATGTACATTAAAAGGCATCTTTGAATCACAACAAGGGAAGATGAGGAAATTTGGGGATGAAGATCATTCCCATGTGAGTGTTATATTGCCTTAAATTCAAATCCCGATTTCTCACATATCATAACATATTTTTTAAATCCAACTAAGTATATTGATCCTCACTTCGTACCCGTTAAATCCCTTGATCAATTTCAAAATTTCAGACCTCGGTTGATCGAAACTTAAAGCCATAATCTACGCCAATTAAACCATAATATCCCGAAATTCTCGCCCCTCAATTTTTCAACCACCAAAGCAGACTATTTCAATTTGAATTGTGTTATTAACCCTCACATCATATCCAAGAAAAACCCTTTTGTTAATATCTAATTTAGTATCCGAAAGATAACCAATTGTGAATCGTACATGTCGTTGATACTCTTGACATACTTGATGTTAACTCTTTTCTTCATCAAAACCCACCATAATATCTCACTTGAAACTTTATCGTAGGCCTTCTCCAAGTCTATAAATATCATATCTTTACTCCTCTCACTATAGCGTTCGACAAGTTGACGAAGTAAATAGATAGCTTCTGTAGTTGATCGTTGTGCCATGAACCCTAATTGGTTCTTTGAGATCTTAATCTCCCTCCTTGACCGACATTCAATTATCCTCTCCCAAAACTTCATTTTGTGACACATGAGTTTTGTATCACGATAGTTTGTGCAACTCTGAATGTCACATTTGTTCTTATAGATAAGGATGAAAGTACTCTTTATGATAACCGAAATATTTATATTGATTTAGTTACTTCTTATTTGTGATAATTACGAGATATTCGTGGAATTAAGATTTATGGGAATCGTAGTCTAGCCTTGAATTGGAATAAATTGAATAGGGATTGAACTTGTGCAAATTTTAGAAGAAAATAATTCTTGCTAATAATAAAGAGGTTATTATTTGTTTTTTTAAAATTAAAATAAAATGGGAAGAGATGGCATTTGGAATAGGGGTGTAAATGAATCGAACATGTTCACGAACTTTTCAAGCCGGCTCGATAAATATTTGATTCGAATTCGAAATTCTCGAATTCGAGCCGAACTCGAACATGTTCGAACTTTTTTCGAGCCGAACTCAAGCCCAAATTACTTTGTAATATTCGCGAGCCGTTCACGAACCTTAATATTTTATTAATATAATATAATTATATATTAAATAAATATATTTCGAACCTTTCGGGTATTTATTTTCGAGCAATAATTCGAATAGTTCGCGAACATGTTCGAACTTTTTCGAGCCGAACTCGAACTCGAACTCGAACTTTGATTCGAGCCGAACTCGAGCCAATTTTTTGAAACTATTCAAACTTCGAATCGAACTCGAACTCGAATATAACTATTTCGAGCCGAATTCGAACCTTAAAATTTTCTGCATATTCGACTCGATTCGGTTCGTTTACACCTCTAATTTTGAAGGTGGAAATTAAACTTAGGGTTGTATTTATCTCTCATCCAAGTAAATTGTGGATATAACTTCTTCCCCCCTTTTTTTCCCTTAATCGCGCCTCCTCATCCCACGATGAAGGACCAATTCAAGTTTTGCTTCAGGCACAAATTTTTGGTCTAGGTTTGTGGGAAATCTCGTCCAATACCTTAATCGTTCTTTTCCCTTGGAAATTGTTTACTGTTGGGTCGATTTTCTTGCTTTTTTGAATGGATTTCGGTTGGCTGTTCTTGCTGTCCAAGAATTGGTTTTTCTTTTCTGTTTTGTCGATTGTAATGTAGATTGGATGATGTTTTGATGATTGGTTGTTAATTTATGTATTGAGGCAGACACACAAAGATGAGATAAAAGGAATAATAATTATATTCTGCACATCTCATTGATACAATTGTAAGGTATAAATAGAATAAAATACAGAATAACAATCCCACTAATTTGGGTAATCAGTCTACTCTTTCCTAATATTTGAATATAAATATTATGTAGATATCTAATCTCAATAATTAAGGAATAATATCTCAACTCTCCCCCTCAAGTTGGTGCGAAGATATCTAACATGCCGAACTTGTCAACTTGTGCTTCGAAGAGCTGTCTTGAGAGGCCATTGGTTAGTATATCAGCAACTTGCAGAGTAGTAGGAACAAATGGAGTACAAACTATTCATTCTTCCAATTATTCTTTTATGAAGTGTTTATCAATCTCAGTGTGCTTTGTTCTATCATGTAGAACATGATTATGCACAATGCTAATATATGTCTTGTTATCACAATATAACTTCATAGGAAGTCTAATTGTTCTTATAGTTCATCTAGAACCTTCTTTACCCAAAGAATTGCACACACTCCTTGGGCCATTGATCTAAACTAAGCTTCTGCACTGCTTCTTGCTACAACGCTTTGTTTCTTGCTTCTCCAAGTAACCAAGTTGCCCCATACATATGTGCAATATCCTGAGGTTGATGTTCTATAGAACCAGTCCAGTCTGCATCTGTATATACTTCGACATCTCTTTTTTCATTTTTCTTGAAGAAGAGTCCCTTTCCACGTGTACCCTTGAGCTATCTAAGAACACGGTTTACAGCTTCAAAATGTTCTTCATATGGAGAATGCATGAATTGGCTGACCATGCTAACTACAAAGGCAATGTCTGGTCGGGTATGAGATAAGTATATCAGTTTCCCAACAAGTCTTTGATATCTCCCTGAATTCACTGGTGTTCCATTTTTTACATCTCCTAACTTAGCATTCATTTCTACCGACGTCTCTGATGGCCTACATCCACTCATATCAGTTTCCTTCAAGAGATCAAGAATATATTTCCTCTGCGACACCATAATTCCTTTCTTAGATCTTGCAAGTTCCATTCCAAGAAAGTACTTTAGCTGGGCCAAGTCTTTAATCTCAAATTCCTTGGCTAGATTTCCTTTCAATTTGATCATTTCTCATGTATAATTTCCGGTTAGGATCATGTCATCAATATACACAATTAGAACAGAGATTTTATCTCCCTCATATTGTTTTGTGAAGAAGGTGTGGTTTGAATGCCCTTAGACGTAGCCTTGACTTTTAACAACTTTTGTGACCCTCTCGAACCATGCTCTCGGTGATTGTTTTAATCCATAGAGTGATTTTTAGTTTACATACTTTTGAGCCAAATTGATTCGAGAGGTGCTTTATATAGACTTCTTCTTCGAGCTTTCCATTTAGAAATGCATTCTTCACATCTAGTTGATCAAGTGGCCAGTCAAGGTTTGCAGAAACAGATAAGCAACCAATCTAGCCTTATATCTTTCCAAGGAACCATTTGAATTATATTTTACATTGAACGCCCATTTATACCCCACTATAGATTTCCCATGAGGTAAGTCGACTTTTTCCCAAGTAGAATTTTTCTTGAGAGCTCTCAATTCCTCAAGAATTGCTTCTTTCCACTCAGGTATCATTAGAGCATCATGTAAATTGTTAGGAATGCTAATATTATCAAGTTGTGAAACAAAAGCGGAGTAGATGGTGGCAATTATCCATAGGATATAAAAGTTGAAAGGGTGTGTTGTGTGCATGATCGTGTTCCATTTCTTAAAGCAATAGGCAGATCACATTGACTTGATGAATTTAAATCTGGCATACCTTGGATTGTATCGTAAGGAACTTTTGAGACATCATCATGAGTTATATGATTTTCCCTCTGATTAGATCTTGTTTGTCGAATTGATCCACATTGAAAATGTAGAGACCGTTATCATGTTTAGCATTACCAATCATCTTTGCCGAGGTTAAAGGTAATGCCTCGATTTGTGTTATATACGTGTGATATGATTATGGTGTAATTATATCACTTGACGGTATGATAACGGTGTTCGGGTGGAACCAAGAATGAATTAAAACATGTATGCAAGGATATATGGCAAGGGCAAGAAATGAAACATGGTGTACAATGATTTAATAACATATCAAGTCATGAACTAGTAGGCAATTGAGTATGCATGTGACTTTAATTTGAATTGGAGTTGTATTTGAATTTGAAGTTCATTTCATGTACATGTTAGATAACATGTCATTAACTCCAAACAATATGATAACAAGTGGTTAGAGAAACTAATAACCTTATATCAAGGTGATTTAGGGAAGAGAATCACATAGTTCTCATTTTACACCTACTAAAATACTACACAAGCTCCTCTCCAATCCTTGAAGATTTTCTTGGTTGAAGCTTGGTTTTTCACTTGTGACTTGAGCTAGGAAGTTGGGTGAAGTGAAATTGTACACTCTTGGTAAGGACTATATGCTTTTAAGATTGATTTGTGTAGTGGTGTATGAATTATGTGAAATAAAATCCCAACTATGCAAGCTTAGGATCATATCATGTTTATATGCTATTAATGGGATTGTATGATGATAGAAACATGTTAATATGTTCCTAGAAATTGCAAGAAACATGTTGAAATGGTTCAATTTGAGTTATAGAAGAAGAACCATGGAGATAAGCTTGAAAATCGCCATGCTCTAAACTTTCTGGGCATCGGCGATCGATCGGTACGTGTATGGCGATCGATCGCCGAAGACAGCCAAATTTTAAGGCGGTGAAAATGTGTGGCGATCGATCGGTGAAATTGTCGCGATCGATCGCTATGAACAGATCATTGTGGCGATCGATCGCCAAGTTGTTGCGATCGATCGCGAGGGGACATAATGTTATGGCGATCGATCGGTGTTGGTAGCGATCGATTGGTGATTGAGAAAAGTTGAAAAATGTTATATCTTTGTAGAATTTGATTTTAATGCCTATGATAACATGATATATTGTTGGCATTGTTGTAGCATCATCTCAGGGGACGGGACAATGAGGCACTTAGCCAGTGACGCCTAATTTATCTCGTTTGTGTCGCAGTACAGGTACGTGTTGACGTACGGAGTATAGATATTGTGTGATGATGTTATGAGATTGATATCATATGAATGTGTTGTGTTAGTATCATATGATTGGTAGTATCATATGCCTGTACATTCATGGATATCATGTGTTAGAGATATACGCCTGGTATTGGGTATATGCTCGGTTATGTATTTGAGATATACGCCTGGTATTGGGTATATGTGATGCGTGTGAAACGTACGGCAAGTGTACGGTGTCAAGTTTTAGTATAGGAATTTGAAAGTACGGATGTCGAACCCACAGGGATTGAAAATTAAGTTACACCAAGTACTGTAATTAGAATAGTCTCGACTTTATTTAGATAATCGAGAGCAATATTTATTAAACTAATCTACGAAAATAGAATAAAAGATTAACAAGATGGTAATTTAAGTGGAGAAAATCAATGAGAACGGATTCTAGAGGTTCGACTTCACTCAACTATCCACTATGTCGTGTTTTCCTAGTTTACTAGCCGAGAATTCTTATTTGTTTCTACTCCCCCTCCCGGGTGTTAAGCAGAAGTAATTATCTAACATTAATCTTGATATCCCTATCTAAGATTAATTACTGTTGGAATCGAAGAGGGGAGGTGAATGAGATTCCTTGGCTACTTTAGCGTTTTAAAATGAGTTTGTAAAATAAAAATATTTTGCGCTTTGCGGAAGCCTTGAGTCAATCGATAAATAAAAGAACGAAATAAATAAATGCGTAAAGGAAATAATGCGGTAATTAACAAAAGGATTTGTTATAGAAGTTCGGCGATGAATCGTCTACGTCTCCTCTTCCCGGTTAGATAACCTCCAACCGAGGTTCCACTAGAACAATTTGTCTTGGCCTTGAGGGCTCCAAGTTAGCCACACAAAAACTCTTCCCGAGTTACAACGCTCTTCCCGAGGACACTACTCTTCCCGAGTACACAACGCTCTTCCCGAGCACAATACCCTTCACGAGTATACAAAGCTCTTCCCGAGCTACCAACACTCTTCACGAGTCTTCTTGGCCTTAAGGGCTCCAAGGATAGCCACACAATTGCACCACCTTCACTTGATGGCGACTTTACAATTTTCCAACTTGCTTTGGTGTTGGAGGACCTTTACAATGAATTAAACCAACAAACACCTTCACGGTGTACTCACACGAAGAAACACAAGACTCAACAAAATAAGAAAATCACAAGCTCCAATACAACAACAATGTATGGAGATTATGATATAATTTGAACCAACAATTGATCAACACTTTGTATGAGTTGTAGACTTGTTCCTTAGCTTCAAAATGCTCCAAAGCATCCATATTTATAGTGTAGAAGGCCTCCAAGGCTCCTACTAGCCGTTGCACTTCAAAGGGCTGAAATCACTCCTGGATCGCCTCAGCCATCGCCTCAGGCGATCACCCATCGCCGCGTTCCAACGGTCAAAAATGCACAGATCGCCTCGGGCGATCGCTGGCTAAAATCAAGGCCGTAGCTTCAGCACCTTCAAAATTTGCATCGCCTCAAACGATCTCCACATCGCCTCAGGCGTTCCAGCCCATCGCCTCGGGCGTTCGTGCCATCGCCTCGGGCGATCCCCTGCGCGCATGCCCGCGCCAAGCTCGGCGTCGCTTCAGTCGATGTGCTGGGGCGAAGTCCAAATGGCTGCCATCGCCTCAGGCGTTGATCACCATCGCCTGGGGCGATCTGCCCTGCATGCTCGCCTAGCCATCGCCTCTGTCGATGTGCGTGGCGATGCCCCTCTTGGCACTCATCGCCTGGGGCGATGATCACCATCGCCTGGGGCGATCCTGGCCAGATTGTGCACACTTGAAATTCTTCATTCCAATCTTCTTTTCATCACTTAATCTGCACACTAAGTAGATGCATTAGAATAACAAACACAAGTTTTGTTGATCATCAAAACTCAAAGATTGACCGGGGTTAATTTAGCACATTAAACGCAACCATGCGTTTAAGGCTCAACAATCTCCCCCTTTTTGATGATCACAAAACTTGATAAACTTGAACAAGTAATATGCATTAAATGTGAGTAAAAATAACTCCCCCTTAACAATTGCATAACACATACAAGTTATCAAGTAAATCAATAGACAAAAAACTCTCCCCCTCAAACCATGCATACATAGGCTCTCCCCCTTAAACTATGCATCTTTTAAGGTTCAAGTTTATCACAAAATTCTCCCCCTTTTTGTGATAATCAAAAAGCATAAAGATCAAATAAACATGGCATAATTGTAACAAGTTTCACATGTCCATCATCAAGCATATAATAGGCATAACAAGCCTAAGATTAAATCATAGAGATGAATTATAACCATGTGTTTAAGGCACTCAACAATTAATTCTAAAAATTGCAAAGTGTGAATTTGTTCATGCATTCATGCCCAATACAAAATAATAAAGATATCAATGCATTAAAACAAATCATATAATTGCACATAGCATATTTCAAATTTGAATACAAAGCATATCATGCTACTTACTATAAAAAGATAAGCATACATCATGCACTTAACAAATATGCTAAGGGGTTATGCATTTTACTCAAATCAATATTGAGCTTCATAATTTATTGAACACAATTAATTTGTGCCAATGAATTTTGAAATTGCTCTTTTAACATTAAAAAAAATTTTACCCTTTATGACAAGAGTTAGTTTTTGTCATTGGACCAATGCCTCTTGCTTCTTCTATGGTTGTGAACAAAACAAACTCCTCCTTTGAGTTGCTTGGCCCTTCATCCTCCAATTTATGGTTGTCCCTACAAAATAAATTAACAATAGGGGGGTCTTTGGTACCCATTTGATTTTTGGGTCCATGATGGTTAGCTACCTTAGGCACCTTTGGGATCCATTTCCACCTTTTGTTAGGTTGGTATTGGATTCTAGCATACCTACATTTGTTCTTGGTATGACCATTTTTGCAACAATAGTGACAAGTAGTAGATTCATGCTTTGCTTTGGCCAACAAGCTAGAAAAGGATTTTGATTTGCTTGAATAGCCTAACCCGGCTTTGTCAAAGCTACAACGTTGTAAGCCAAGCAATCCATTCATCTTTAAACTACTATCACTAAACTTGGCAAGAGAAGTCTTTAAATCAAGCACTTGATTTTTCAAAATAATATTTTCTTCTTCTTTCTTAGCCAAGTCTAGCTTTAGTACTTTGTTGCTCTTTTTGGTTTTACCAAGGCAATCAATGATATCATTATAAGCATCTAATAAATCATCATAAGAAGGTACCTCATCATCCTCCTCTTCATCTTCATCTCCAAGAGCCATTAGACATAGATTTTTGGCTTCTTCTTCATCGGAGTCGCTATCACTCCATGTTGCTATGAACGCCTTCTTCTTGCCTTTGTCCTCATTCTTCTTCCTAGGACACTTGTTAGCATAATGGCCTAATTCTTGACAATTATAACAAGTTACCTCATTTTTGGAATCTTGTTTGGTAGCATTTGATGTCTTTGACTTGCTATGCTTGGTGAAGAGCTTCTTGAATTTCTTTGTGAATAGCCTCATCTTTTCATCATCATCATCTTCTTCATCATCGGATTGGTCTTTCCTACCAACTAAGGCAATCCCATTTCTCTTGGATCTATCCTCCTCCTTTACTTCTCTCCTTGTGGCAACTTCAAGCTCATGAGTCACCAATGTGCCATGGAGCTCATCAAGATCATATGAAGCACTTTCTCCTTTGTTGGACTCGATAATGGCCGTCCTCTTTGCATCCCATTCTTTAGGTAAGGCCCTTAGTGCTCTCCTCCATATTTGCTTTGGAGGATACTTCTCTCCAAGTTGGGCAAGCTCATTTATGATTTGAGTGAGCCTCCTAAACATTGAATCCACATCTTCTCCGGAATCCATCTCGAATGTCTCATACTTGAGTTGCAATAGATCAATCTTGGTCTCATTCACTTGATTAGTGCCCTCATGACAAATTTGCAATTTGTCCCAAATTTCCTTTGCGGTTGAGCACATCGAGATCCGGTTGTACTCCTTCATATCTAAAGCACAATGTAAAATATTAATTGCTTTAGCATTTTGTGAAATTAATATCATATCCGCTCTAGTGAAATCGTCCATATCTTTGGGAACACTAATTCCCCCAACTTCCTTTAAAGGTATATGTGGACCTTTCACTATGATTTTCCATAGATCATAATCTACGGATTGGATGTATAGAGAAATTCTATTCTTCCAATAACCGTAGTTATCACCCGTGAAAAGCGGAGGGCGATTCGTCGATTGACCTTGAGCAAACTCATTTGCTAGATTAGCCATATAAAAATTTTGATTTAAAACAAAAATCAAATGGCTCTGATACCACTTGTTGGAATCGAAGAGGGGGGGTGAATGAGATTCCTTGGCTACTTTAGCGTTTTAAAATGAGTTTGTAAAATAAAAAAATTTTGCGCTTTGCGGAAGCCTTGAGTCAATCGATAAATAAAAGAACGAAATAAATAAATGCGTAAAGGAAATAATGCGGTAATTAACAAAAGGATTTGTTATAGAAGTTCGGCGATGAATCGTCTACGTCTCCTCTTCCCGGTTAGATAACCTCCAACCGAGGTTCCACTAGAACAATTTGTCTTGGCCTTGAGGGCTCCAAGTTAGCCACACAAAAACTCTTCCCGAGTTACAACGCTCTTCCCGAGCACACTACTCTTCCCGAGTACACAACGCTCTTCCCGAGCACAATACCCTTCACGAGTATACAAAGCTCTTCCCGAGCTACCAACACTCTTCACGAGTCTTCTTGGCCTTAAGGGCTCCAAGGATAGCCACACAATTGCACCACCTTCACTTGATGGCGACTTTACAATTTTCCAACTTGCTTTGGTGTTGGAGGACCTTTACAATGAATTAAACCAACAAACACCTTCACGGTGTACTCACACGAAGATACACAAGACTCAACAATATAAGAAAATCACAAGCTCCAATACAACAACAATGTATGGAGATTATGATATAATTTGAACCAACAATTGATCAACACTTTGTATGAGTTGTAGACTTGTTCCTTAGCTTCAAAATGCTCCAAAGCATCCATATTTATAGTGTAGAAGGCCTCCAAGGCTCCTACTAGCCGTTGCACTTCAAAGGGCTGAAATCACTCCTGGATCGCCTCAGCCATCGCCTCAGGCGATCACCCATCGTCGCGTTCCAACGGTCAAAAATGCACAGATCGCCTCGGGCGATCGCTGGATCGCCTCAGGCGATCACTGGCTAAAATCAAGGCCGTAGCTTCAGCACCTTCAAAATTTGCATCGCCTCAAACGATCTCCACATCGCCTCAGGCGTTCCAGCCCATCGCCTCGGGCGTTCGTGCCATCGCCTCGGGCGATCCCCTGCGCGCATGCCCGCACCAAGCTCGGCGTCGCTTCAGTCGATGTGCTGGGGCGAAGTCCAAATGGCTGCCATCGCCTCAGGCGTTGATCACCATCGCCTGGGGTGATCTGCCCTGCATGCTCGCCTAGCCATCGCCTCTGTCGATGTGCGTGGCGATGCCCCTCTTGGCACTCATCGCCTGGGGCGATGATCACCATCGCCTGGGGCGATCCTGGCCAGATTGTGCACACTTGAAATTCTTCATTCCAATCTTCTTTTCATCACTTAATCTGCACACTAAGTAGATGCATTAGAATAACAAACACAAGTTCTGTTGATCATCAAAACTCAAAGATTGACCGGGGTTAATTTAGCACATTAAACGCAACCATGCGTTTAAGGCTCAACAATTATCAAACAATTGTAAAAGCGCAGTAATTCCTTTGACGACTTCTATGGAGTTATAGGCCTTCCGAACAATATAACTACCACGATACGAATTCCTTCTTTCCTTTTCACAACCCCCTCTCCCGAGTGATAGATCACGAATATGGAATCATTCAATCCATGGCCAGTAGATTAAAAGCATTAAGAACAGGAAAACATAAATAAACCATATGAAAAACCAATGACATAATTTCAAGTCAAGATCCGTCTAACTCTATAATAATAAATTAGTTCATGAATAAATTAAACAAACACATAGACATGTTCTTAATCATCATAAACATAAGGAAGAGATAATCAAACGAATTGGATGATGGCCCTCCGTCCCCGGTAGTAGCCGTCTTCTTCTCCGTCGTCAAAATCTATATCCTTCGGTGTAAGCACGCCGCCTCGAATGATCTCCTCCCCTTCTTGGTTCACTCTCCGCTACTGCTCTTCCCTCACTGCTCTTCGTTTACGTCCAGATTACGTCAAGTCTTGCTCTTTTGCTCTCGGTTCTGAATTTTCTTTCTTCGTAATTCCCCTCTCCTCACGTACGTCTCCTTCTTACGTCAAATTCCTTTTGTTTCCTTTTATTCTCCTCCTTCCCTGCACGTCTCTCCTCACTTTAGTATGGAAATCTGTATATATGTACGTCAATATTTCCTTCTTGTTATATCTCCCGCTTTTTGTCTCTTGACCCCCTTCGTCCGTGTCCAAATCTGTCTGTATCTTTATTTTTCCATCTCCCTTTTCTTTCCTTTTTTTCACGTAAATATCTTCAGCCCCTCATACGTGAACTCCTTTCCCTCTTTAGCCAATGAAAATCCTCCTATGTTGGTCAATGTGCTGATTTTTCGGCTCTCCTTTGTGTCCCATAAATCTCAATCTCTTCTCAATCTTTTATTCCCAATTGACATGTCCCGGTGCATGATTATTTCACCGTTGAGTCCCAATTTGAATTATTGTCACATTTATGTATTTCTCATCATCTTTTAGTAATAAAATGCTTAATTCCTTGGATTCTTGCAAAACAACACAGAACAAGACCAAAAGTGTAATTCTGATCGAAAACTAACACTAAACCATGCAAAATAAGAAGAAATATAAGTGTATAAAATACACTTATCAAACCCCCTAAACTTAAACTTTTGATAGTCCCGAGCAAAATAGAAATGGAAAAAGACTAAGAAATAAAAGAGAAAAAGAAAACACACTACTAACGCAAGTCATGAAATGTTATAATTGCAAATTGGCCTCGAAGATCAATTGTCTAAAAATTTTAAGTCAAGTATGCATATCGGTCTACTCAAGAGTTCTCAAGTGTGTGTGTCACCACTTCCATTTAACCATTAAAGCAATCTTTACTCACACAAATCAATAGGACTTTGCAAGGTGTATTGGTTCATTTGCATTGTTCATAAAAAGGAGTATAACCTTGACAAACAGTGAACAATGCATCAAATCAAAGTAATGAGATGTGCGTGTGTGAATGTCAAAACCATATGCATTACAAGTGTTTCTCGAGTGTCCATAAGCTTATTATTCGTAATCTTCTCCACTAGTATATTAGACGAATGTGGCTCGGTCAATAGGTCTTAATAGGCTTGTAACGTTAGGCTTTGGCTCATGGCTTCAATAAAAAGATCGGAATTTCAAAACAAGAGAGTAAGTTAAATATGACATTGTTGTGCACTCTCATCTCAATTTCGATTCCTTCTATTGATGATTCATCATTTTTTTTTCTTTTCAATTCACCCTCTTTTCTCATCCGCCTCATCATTCACCTCATTATTTTCTCATTCTTTCCATCACTATTTTCTTCACCTCTTCAAATTTGTTTTTTTTTTTCTATGCATACACACCCTTTTTTCATTATTATCCCCCTTCTATTTTTTCAATTAGGAACATGGGGGGGATATTTGAAATTTTAAAGTGCAATATGGGTCTTACTCACTTGAGGGTAGGAAATAGTGTATAAGCTTTCAACAAGGTGGTCGATGTGGGATTTTGAAATGATGCCGAATGGGGGTTATTATGTGCCTAAGCACATGCCATTCGAGTTTCAATAAGCTCAAAAGGGCAACTATGGATAAAAAGTGATGTCATTTGGTGGCTTCAAAGGCTCAAACGATAAAAAAATTGCCTAAATCATTCCTAAGCCACATATGTCTGTATTTCGCCTCAAAGGGTACTAAAGCAAGTTCTAGACTATTCTCAATTCACAAATAACTTATATGGTATGACCAATGTGCTCAAATGGTATCTCAAAACCAAGGTAATATAAGAAAGAAATTTGAATGAGATTCTAAAACATAATGCAACAATTCAATCCTCATTCTTTTACATTTAAGCTCAAAGGGGCTACTATCGTAAATTTATATCAATGAATAAAGGCCCAAAATATTATCAAGAATCGCCTATATCATATTTGTGTTCATTCAAATCAACTTTAAATAGTCAAATGGTCATGGTCTCTAGTGCATGAATGTGAGAAACTCAAGAGCAAAGTGAACAAAATTTTTTAAAATTTTTACATATAAGCTCAATTCTTCATCATCGGCCTTCACAATTACTTCAATTCACGACCTATGACACAAAATAAAAAAAGAAAAAGACTAAAAAAAAAAAACACAAAACACAACACACATAGGAATCCAGGAAACAAAACATCTTCAATGTTTAAACACCCCCCAAACTTAAAATCGTGCATTGTCCTCAATGTACCATACAACGTATAAAATAAGGGACAACACACCAACCTGCGACGACGATCGTCAGTAATCGTCGCCCATCTCATGCTCATGGGTATGGTGAGAAGATGATGATAGGGACCTCCGCATCAGTATAGACCCAACCCTTAGATGAAGAATTTTCGATTTGGTTGGCTAAGCTAGACCACTTTGATGCAACCCCCCTAAACTTGCTTCCTTGCACCAATAGACTCCAAAAACCTGCAGTTAATCGATAAAAATATGGACTTTATAGGTGGGATAGCATAATTAAGAGAGATTGAGGAGAAAAAATCGAAATTGAAAAATTGAGGGGGAGAGGCGTGGGTTAGGGTTTAAAGAGAGGAGAAAGTTTGAAGAATGATGCGCAGATGCAGAGTTAAAATACGCGAGGCATAATTACGCCGCTTGAGAGGCATAATTACGCCTCGCCTACGGCTTTGAAAAATTTTAAAAAAAAATGGTAGGCGTAACTACGCCGAAAACAGGCCTAGTTACGCCTACGCTACGGCATTTTAAAATTTGCTGAAAATTTGACAGGCGTAATTACGCCACAAAGAGGCGTAGTTACGCCTGTCCTATGACATCTCAAACTTGCAAAATATTTTTCAGGCGTAATTACGCCTTGAAAGGCGTAAATACGCCAAACTCATTTTTTTTTTAAAATAAAAATAAAATAAGGATACAGGATTCGGGTTGCCTCACGAAAAGCGCTTTGTTTAAAGTCGTCAGCCAGACTATGCGAAGCAACCATCAAATAGCGTAAGTATCATATGACACTACATGTGGGTCTTGGTTGTGTATGCCCTCTAGCTTGGCAAGATACTGACAATTAACGCTCGTCGCTCCAACAACGTCTTTCGAAAATTGATAAGCATGGGAGAAAGATTCTAATCTTGGCTTCATCTCGTGGAGGACGTAATATGGTGAAGTTGGCATCAATGGGAAGAACGGATCCACATATGGCATATAGGACATCACCATCGATGAGTGCTCCTCACTATTTCCAAAATTATGCTCATCTTCCAACGTCACGCTAGGCTCATCTTGACACGGGAATTCATCAGATAACTCTTCCACAGTATGCTCAACCACTTGAAAATGCTCATATTCCCTTGAATCTTCCGCATGAGTAGGATCACTCTCCCAAACTTGGTTGGTTGGGTTCACTTCGGTGTTGCTAGGAAATGATCCTCTTTGTTGGTTGTTCATGGCATTAGCAAGCTGCCCAATTTGCACCTCAAGAGACTTCATTGTAGCACCCAGGTTGTTCGTGTGACCCTCAATCGTATCAAGCCTCGACTCATTCTTGTCAAGCCTCAATGTCGAACTTTGAACAAAAGTATTCACCAAATCTTCAAGTGAAGGTTTACCTTCATTCTTTTGTGGAGCATATCTAGGCTCATCTTGACACGGGAATTCATCAGATAACTCTTCCACAGTAGGCTCAACCACTTGAAAATGCTCATATTCCCTTGAATCTTCCGCATGAGTAGGATCACTCTCCCAAACTTGGTTGGTTGAATGAACATCATCATGTGACCACACCTGGTTTGTCACCCCTTGATTATATCTCATCTCAACCTCTTTGCATCTCGCTACAAATGTCTCTATCAGCTGCTCAAGGCTACTTCTGGTGGCATTTTCGATCTTTGGTTCAAATGATGGCCAGAATTTGCGCAAAATATCCTCCAACCGAGAGACTTTATCAAAACTATACTCATCCTCTGCTTGATGATCGAATGGTTGGTGTGTAAAATGAGGGTAATGATGCCCTGGTGGATATTGGTGACTCCAACCCAGCAGTGAAGGATCATAATGCCACTGATAGTCGAAATTTGCCATATGGTTATACAGGTGCACCCTGTCATCATCTATACCATATATGGGACGACCAACTGCCAAAGCTCCATTAAATACCCATTCTCGTGTGTCTGCATCCAATCCAATATAGAAAGATGGAAGAGGAGCGTAGTTTGAAAAGTCGTGGTTGAATCTGTCCCAAGCTGCATAGAATGGTTCATACGATTGTTGGGCAAAGCTTGTGGAAACTTGCTGATGACACATCTCCAAGTACCTCACAAGAAAAACATCAAAAATAAATAAAATTAACACAAAAATTAAAATTCTAAATTAAAATCAAGACTACTTGGTAACAGTATCAGTAAACAAAATTATATCAATCCCCGGCAACGGCGCCAAAAACTTGATGCGTGTGAAACGTACCGCAAGTGTACGGTGTCAAGTTTTAGTATAGGAATTTGAAAGTACGGATGTCGAACCCACAGGGATTGAAAATTAAGTTACACCAAGTACTGTAATTAGAATAGTCTCGACTTTATTTAGATAATCGAGAGCAATATTTATTAAACTAATCTACGAAAATAGAATAAAAGATTAACAAGATGGTAATTTAAGTGGAGAAAATCAATGATAACGGATTCTAGAGGTTCGACTTCACTCAACTATCCACTATGTCGTGTTTTCCTAGTTTACTAGCCGAGAATTCTTATTTGTTTCTACTCCCCCTCCCGGGTGTTAAGCAGAAGTAATTATCTAACATTAATCTTGATATCCCTATCTAAGATTAATTATCAAACAATTGTAAAAGCGCAGTAATTCCTTTGACGACTTCTATGGAGTTATAGGCCTTCCGAACAATATAACTACCACGATACGAATTCCTTCTTTCCTATTCACAACCCCCTCTCCCGAGTGATAGATCACGAATATGGAATCATTCAATCCATGGCCAGTAGATTAAAAGCATTAAGAACAGGAAAACATAAATAAACCATATGAAAAACCAATGACATAATTTCAAGTCAAGATCCGTCTAACTCTAGAATAATAAATTAGTTCATGAATAAATTAAACAAACACATAGACATGTTCTTAATCATCATAAACATAAGGAAGAGATAATCAAACGAATTGGATGATGGCCCTCCGTCCCCGGTAGTCGCCGTCTTCTTCTCCGTCATCAAAATCTATATCCTTCGGTGTAAGCACGCCGCCTCGAATGATCTCCTCCCCTTCTTGGTTCACTCTCCGCTACTGCTCTTCCCTCACTGCTCTTCGTTTACGTCCAAAAAATATTTACGTCAAGTCTTGCTCTTTTGCTCTCGGTTCTGAATTTTCTTTCTTCGTAATTCCCCTCTCCTCACGTACGTCTCCTTCTTACGTCAAATTCCTTTTGTTTCCTTTTATTCTCCTCCTTCCCTGCACGTCTCTCCTCACTTTAGTACGGAAATCTGTATATATGTACGTCAATATTTCCTTCTTGTTATATCTCCCGCTTTTCGTCTCTTGACCCCCTTCGTCCGTGTCCAAATCTGTCCGTATCTTTATTTTTCCATCTCCCTTTTCTTTCCTTTTTTTCACGTAAATATCTTCAGCCCCTCATACGTGAACTCCTTTCCCTCTTTAGCCAATGAAAATCCTCCTATGTTGGTCAATGTGCTGATTTTTCGGCTCTCCTTTGTGTCCCATAAATCTCAATCTCTTCTCAATCTTTTATTCCCAATTGACATGTCCCGGTGCATGATTATTTCACCGTTGAGTCCCAATTTGAATTATTGTCACATTTATGTATTTCTCATCATCTTTTAGTAATAAAATGCTTAATTCCTTGGATTCCTGCAAAACAACACAGAACAAGACCAAAAGTGTAATTCTGATCGAAAACTAACACTAAACCATGCAAAATAAGAAGAAATATAAGTGTATAAAATACACTTATCAATATGCTTGGTTATGTTACATAGAGATATATGTCTGGTTTGGATATATGCTCGGTTATGTGACGGAGAGATATACGCCTGGTTTGGGTATATGCTCGGTTATGCTATATAGAGATATACGCCGGTTTTTGGGTATATGCTCTGGTTATTATCATTTGAGGACGGTACTATGATATGTGCTGCTAATATGAAGATGTGAGGTGGTTCCACTGACATATTAAGCTGAATAGGCATATCATTTTAGTCTCGTGATAATAGGGTACTTGTTGAGACATGTCATGACATGGTGCATTTGTGGATGCATGATACAGAACATTCACATTAGATGATTTATTGTGCTTTATCATTGTTATTGATATTGTGTTTTGATATCGCACTGAGATAGTTGTTTATCTATACTCACGTTTTGTGAATGTTTCTGTAGGATTGCATAGACGTGGGAATCGTGAGTCTTATTCCGCTGCGAGGTGAACCATTGCATAGGAGTTGTACTGGCTTAGGTTGTTAATTTTATATGTAATGTATATGGAGAAAAAGTTAGTTGGTTTTTGTACTAAGGATTTGGTACATCTGTAACAACTTAACTAGTAAAATACTCTAAATCAGTGCATGTTCTTACTTAATTCAGACTCACATATGTATGGTAACTTGATACATAATGAATTAAGTAAAGAGGACCCCACATTAAATCTTGTAACTCACAATGAGAGGAAGAAAAAAACAGCACTACAATTAAGATCAGAGGTGAGTTTACTAATGGATAATAAGTTATAGGATAAATGAGGATCATGCAAGACATTAGTAAGAACAAGAGAAGATTTCAATTCAATAAAAAAAAATAGAAGATTGGAGATGAAAGTTCTCTCTCATATCCACTTCCCACGTTTTCATGTTCCAATTGAACACTTTCCATTTTTTTATTATTCTCAAAGGAGAAGATAGGCACAGATCCTTTTCCATCAATGGAAGCAAATTATCCATCGACTATTTTAACTTTCTGATGTCCCGCACACGGATGATAGGAAGAAAAAGATTTAGATTGAGATATGCCCGTCATATGGTCCGTGGCACCTGAATCTAATATCTAGACGCTACACGAGTTTGTGTTGGCAATAGATGCTATGGGTGAGATATCTGTCTGTGCAACCGAGCACAAAGAGGTGGAGTTTCCATCGGAGGAAGGTTTAAACATTTTGCACAAGAGCTCTAATTGATCCTTAGTGAAAGGAAGCGCATCAGAGGAGGAGGATTACTGTCCAGAAGCATTACTACTTGCTTGGAAGGCTCGAACACCACAACCACTGCCTTTGGCATTGTTGCCAGCTTTTTTCTTGTGATTTTCTGGTTTCCCTTGGATTTTTCAGCAAGTTTTTTCAGTGTGCCAAGTTTTATTGCATCGTTCACACCCAATTTTTGGTCGTTCCCCTTCTGCAGTTGCCCTGTTGGCAACAAGAGCATAGCCCTCAGTACCCACCGCTTCTTTGTCATCAATTCCTTTCAACATGACACATCGACGAGCTTCCTCTCGGCGAACTTCAGAAAATACTTCACAAATTGAGGGCATGGGACTCCGGCCAAGAATCCTACCCCAAACGTCATCAAGATCTTTATTTAATCCAGCCAGAAAAACAAAGACCCTGCTACGATCTATTTTCTTTTTTATAGCAGAGACTGTCTTTAACATTCTCCTACTCCTCCGCCTCAAATAAATCCAGTTCCTTCCAGACAATCATCATCTCATTATAATAGGAGGTGACGTCGCGATCTCCCTGAAGCATGCACCACATACGATTGTTCAATTCGAACAATTGAGAGTGGTTTTCCATATCATAATATGTCTCCGGAACTGCATCACATACATCTCGGGCAGTAGATAATAACAGGAAGGGCATGCCAATTTCTGGATTCATTGAATTAATTAGCCAGGCAGTGACAAAGGAGTTTTCGGACCTCCAGATCTTGTACAAGGGGTCAGTTGGACTCAACGGTAGTATCTCGTCATTTAAGTAGCCCAGTTTTCCCCTCCCATCAATCATGATTGGGCCCACTCAAGATAATTCTTTCCATGGAGTTTGTGTATAGTGAATTGGATAGAATTATCGGGTAGAGGTGTTGGACGAAAAACACCAGACGATGATCGTGTGTCACCACTGCTGGTGGTTGATCCAGAACAAGTGGAAGAAGTCGACCCAGAATCAGTGGACGAGGCACCCACCATAGCCACGTTAAAATTCATGTGGGAAGAAAGAAAAAAAACAAAAAAAAAATCCTCCAACCACGAGAAATAAGAACGGATAGTGGTAAAATTGAAGGAATAAAATCGGTGAAATCCTAATCAATGAATTAAGGTACAAGTTTCTTGATTGATCGATGAGGAAGCACGACCGAATTGAAGGAGTCAAGATCGATTATTGCTCTGATACCATGTTAATTTATGTATTGAGGCAGACGCACAAAGATGAGAGAAAAGGAATAATAATTATATTCTGCACATCTCATTGATATAACTGTAAGGTATAAATAGAATAAAATACAGAATCACATCTCACTAAATTGGGTAATCAATCTAATCTTTCCTAATATTTGAATATAAATATTATCTAAATATATAATCTCTATAATTAAGGAAGAATATCTCAACATTGGTCATCACCCTATTTTCCCCATATGCCTGCTAATAGTATATGGCTAGGACAATGATGAGAAAATTGAGCACTTGAATAATTCCTCTATTACATAATGATCACCAGGCTATCGACGTGAGTTGTTCATGATCTATTACACATTATACGTTCACGAGATGTTAATAATATCTGTTGGAATGTTTTTGGTTAAGAATTATTGAATAATTGTTTTAGATATTGGTCTTTAGAAAGATATTCATGAGTTATGATAACTACTAATTGATATGATGAGGCAGTGGAATTGTGTATAACCGTGAATTTAAGGAGAGGTGGATTTAGATTCGTCATTTCCTTAGACTAGATTCAAGATATGTGTATATCACTTTAATTTTATTTTACCATGTGAATTCATGATTAATGTTTGGGTGAGTTGTGAAACTAAGAGGTTAAAACTATGATGCACGTACACTCGTGAAAATCACATGTGCAGTATCAGACACTTCTAGGACACCGACACCCATCGGGCACGTATCGGACACACCACGTGGCTTGTCTTTAATTTAAAAATAAAAATTAATTCGGACACCCGTGTCGGGAACGGATACTTTTAGGAGTTAATTGTATAATTGAAAATGTTTGTGACTAAATTAAATTTGGAAGTGTTTGTTTTATGGTAATTGAAGTAATATGCATTTGGTGTTTGTATCAGTGATACTATAATAATATGGTGGCATTCATTTATTTATGCGCTTCTTGAATTTGTAATAATATATTTGGGGTTATATTTTATTTGGACGTGCTTGCTAAACTTTATATTAATTGAAGTAATATGAATTTGATGTTAGTATGTGTGATATTATGATGACTCCAGTGACATACATTTATTTATACGCTATTGAATTTGGTAAGAATATTTTTGTTGTTTTTACATGCTTTTAGAATTAAGAAAATGTTAATTTTAATATTTTGTAATATAGAGCGTGTCACAGCCGTGTCGCCGTGTCATATCCTGTAAATTCATCGTATTAGTGTCATCGTATCCGTGTCGTGTCGTGTCCGTGTCACAGTGTCAGTGTCCGTGTATAGTAGGGTTAAAAAAATGGGATTGCTGCTTGAATGACTTAAAGAAGTAGTGAGTTAAAATTTAAACTTGAGAAATGTTGAGATTGTTATGCGATCAGTATGTTCATAATATTGATGTTTAGAGAGTAATAAAACAGATTCAGGGTTTTACAGTTGAAACCATTTTCAAATATAACGATAACTGGTTGTATGACTATGAGTCTAAAATAAGCATGAATATTGGTAATGGAGTATGCCATTGTTGCGATAATAATGGAAAAATAATATGAATGATGAAATAACTTCAATGAACAAGTATAAATGACACGCATAACGACTTGGATGAAATCCTATAGTCATGTTAGCTTGCGAAGATTAAAATATCTATCATTTGATTTTCACCCAAATTTTCATTTATGTGGAAAACTGAAAAGCAGAGTTATTTATAAAAACATGAAATGTCTATTTTGATAGTTTTGCTTTAATGATTATCATAGAGATATAGATAAAATGGATAAATATGTGTTTATAATGTATGTTTAAGTATAACTAAGTGGGATTAGAAGTAAAGATAGGGGTTGAGACTGTGGCCATGTGACTGATATTTTCTAAACGTGATAGTAACGATGAGGGCTGACATAGACTTGAGAAACCAGGATAGGATTCACTAGACATATGATATAACACCACCCATGATTATTTGATGGTATACATATTTTAATTATTGTGATTCGAGTAAGTGTGCACTTAAATTTCAGTGACGAAATTTTATTAGATTGGGAGAATTGTGATAATCGAAATATATTGATTTAATTACCACGATGAAGGACCGATTCAAGATTTGCTTCGGGCACTAATTTTTGTTTCAGGTTTGTGGGAAATCTCGTCTAATATCTTAATCGTTCCTTTTCCCTTGGATATTTTTTGTTGTTGGGTCGATTTTCTTGCTGTTTTGGGACGGATTTCTGTTGGTTATTCTTGCTTTCCACGAATTGGTTATTTCTTTCTATTTTGTCGATTTCATTGTAGATGGATAGTGTTTTGTTGATTGGTCATAACTCCATTTTCCCCATAACGTGAATTGGCTGCATTTGGATTTTTTTTCTTGTCCTGCTGCTGTTAAATGCGAGCATATAAACCCATAAGTATGATTATAAAAGTTCTAACAATTTGAGAATAGATGGTCACACAAATATGCACATGCTCAGGGGAAATGCAATGCACTCCAACTGAATATTGAACTACATAATTTCTTGGTCACAATTAGATTGTCTCAATAAAATTTTGTAATTGCTCTATTAAATGCATGTGAAAGAAAAATATAATTAGTTCCCCTAAATATGATATCATAATCAAATGTATTTAAAGCTCAATCACATCAAAATCTCCTTCAAAGTAATTGAACATCAATACAAAATCATGATATACAATTCAAGGAACATTAAACAAAGAAAAGCGCTAATTATAGATATCATTCTTTAAATAAATTTACCTTGGATGACAAGAGTAAGTTCTTATCATCGGTCATATACCTCGTGCATCCTCTATTGTGGTACATTTTATAGTTTCCTCCATTGAGGTGCTAGTCCATTTATCCTCTTATCACTTTGTAGTCCTACTAAACAAGTTTATAATATGAGGATCTTTGGTACCCATTTAATTTTTGGGTCCTTGTTGGTTAGTAATAATGAGGGACTTTGTAATCCACTTCCACATCTTGTTTGGTTGGTATTGATTTTTGACAAATCCACCTTTGTTTCTAAAATGTCCAACATTACAACAATAAGTGCAAGTAGGGGTTATGCTTGGCTTTAGCCAACAAGCTTGAAATTTTTTGATTTGCTTGAAAAGCTTAGTCCGGCTCTATCGAATCTATATCATTGCAAGACAATCAATTCGTCAATCTTTAAACTACTATCACTACACTTGGCAAAAGATGTCTTTAACTCATGCACTTGATTTTTTTAAAATGATATTTTCTTCTTTCTTCTTAGCCAAATCTAGTTTGAGCACTCTTCTTAAATTTTCCTAGAATATCAATGAGTTCATTATAAGTATCTTGTAATTCATCATAAGAGGGTACCTTATCATCATCTTCTTCTTCATTGCCAAGAGCCATAAGACAAAGATTAGCTACATCTTCATTATCGGAGTCACTATCAGTCCATGTAGTCATTAGAGCTTTCTTCTTCCCCTTGTCTACATTCTTCTTCCTAGGACATTCATTATCATAATGACATTTATATTGACAATGGAAACAACTTCCCCTACTTTGGAAGCATTGTTGGTGGCACCGGAAGTCTTTGGCTTGTTGTATTTATTATAGAACTTCTTGAACTTTCTTGTGAACAAGGCCATCTCCTCATCATCTTCGTCATCGGTTTATTCATGCTTTCCAACCAAGGCAATCCCCTTTCCTTTAAATTTATCTTCCTCCTTCTTTTTTTCCTTCCGGGTTGACAATTCAAGCTCATGTGTCACCAGGGTTCCATGGTGTTCATCAACATCATATGATGCACTATCTTCTTTGTTGGAATCAATAATTGTCGTCCTGTTGGCATCACACTCCTTAGGCAAAGCTCTTAGTGCTCTTCTCCATATTTGCTTGGGAGAATATTTTTCACCAAGTTGGGCAAGCTCATTGATGATTTGAGTGATCCTTTTAAACATTGAATCAATGTTCTCTCCAGTATCCATCTCAAAATTTTTGTACTTGAGTTGCAAAAGATCGATCTTTGTCTCCTTCACTTGGTTTGCAAAAATATTAATTGGTTTAGCATTTTGAGAGATTAAGATCATATCTGCCTTCGTAAAATCGTCCATTTCTTTGGGAACTTTATTTCCCTCAACTTTCTTTAAAGGAATACGTGGACCTTTCACAATAATCTTCTATAGGTCATAATCTATGGATTGAATATATAAAAAAATTCTATTCTTCCAATATCCGTAGTTATTTCGTGTGAAATGCGGAGGTCGATTGGTCCATTTACCTTTAGCAAACTCACTTGCTAGATTAGCCATACAAGTATTGGTTTAAAACAAAAACCGAGTGGCTCTGATACCACTTGATGGAACGGAGGGGGGGCGGGGGTTGAATGAGGTTCATTGGCTACTTCAGCGATTTTAAAGTGATTTTGCAAATAGTCGAGTTTGCGCTACGGAAGACTTGATGTCAATCGAACAATGAACAATAAGAAGTAATAATGCAAATGCGTAAAGTAAATAAAGTAATAAAGAACACAAGTATTTGTTATAGAAGTTCGGTGATGAATCGCTTACATCTCATATTCCAGTTTAGAAAACGTCAAACCGAGGTTCCACTAGAACACTACGATCTTGGCCTTGAGGGAGCCAAGTTAGCCACAAAAAAACTTTTCCCACTCTTCACGAATCTTCTTAGCCTTAAAGGCTTCAACGATAGCCACAAACAAACTCTTCCCGAGTCCCACAATTTTCATTAGGGGTGGGATAGGGTCGGGTATCTCGGGATCCTGGGAATTCGGGTCGGGTACCCCATATGCCTTACTGATTCCCGACCCGAATTGTTCGGGTACCCGAACAATTCGGGTCGGGTACCCTATTTTGGTTTTTTTGTTTTGTTTTTATTTAATTTTTTTTTGTTTCTACAATACACACAAACAAAATTTTTTTTTTTTTATTTCTTGGAACCCGATCGGGTACCCGAATCCCGATCGGGTTCCAAGAATGTACCCAATTCCCGACCCAAATTTTCGGGTCGGGAATCGGGTATTGTCCCGAACCCAAAAAATTACCATTTTTTCATTCTCGTTCGGGAATACCCGATTGGGTCGGGTCGGGTACCCGAACACCCGACCCGAATGCCCACCCCTACTTTTCATGAGTCTTCTAGGCTTTAAGAGCTCCAAGGATAGCCACAAACATGCACAAACTTCACTTGTTGATGACTTATACATTTTCCAACTTGCGTCTGTGTTGGATGTTCTTACAACGATTCACAACTCGTGAGCTACAACAAATAACACCTTCACGGTGTAACCAAATGAAGAACAAAAGCTCTCACACAAGAAATAAATTACAAACTCCCAATACAACTCAAATGTATGAACTTTGCAATGCTATATTGTGTTTAATTAAACAAAGCTTTCTTGTATCTTATCCTCTTGTTTCTTGTCATAAACTTGAGTTTATAATGTATGAGGCTCCCAAGGGTCATACTAGCTGTTTATAGCCGTTAGCAACAATTGAGGCTAAAAGCGGTCCTACATCGCCTGAAACTATCTTGGATCGCCTTAGTCCAATGGTCAAAAATTCAAGCCTAGGCATAGATAGCCTCAGGGTGGCCGTCACAGTCCTACCACCACCTAGCAACCCTTGACCACTTACCAAGTAGGGAACGTCCAAACGAAATTCATCTTATAGTTCATGTCATGAGATGTGACTATTTATCCGGGTGGTCGTCACAGGCCTACCACCACCTTCCTCCTTTACCCTAGCTTGGGATAGGCAGCGATACATATCCCAATGATACATATCACTGGCGGTGTTACGTTGATTCTCTTCATATTAAGAATTATTTTTTGACTATCATCTTTCAAAACTTTGTTCGAATTGATAAACAAAACTACCTACATTTTCTTTCTTTCCATTTTTCTTGGAATTATCATTTCTTCTCTTTCATATGATTATATCCTAGAATGATGTATGTTATCATCGCAAATTCTTGTTGTATTCAATCATTTCTTATTGGTTCAGCTCACAAAAAGTTGATCATTTAATTTTTATCACTTCACACCCCTTGAGAAATTTTTGGTTGTATTGGAACACTCTTTTATAAAGGTATTACTCCTACGAAATTTAAACTCGTAACTCTACTCACTCTCTTTCTTAAAGTTAAGATAACTTCAACAGAGTGTGCGACAAAGGTATGATAGAAGCCATACCTGTAAATATGGATGTTGGTAAAATTAGGTAAGTGCTCGGTCGAGACTATAATAAGTGCTCGATCGAGACTATAAATTAATAAATGTAGGAAGCCAATCTCGACAATTTTTAATAGAGACCCACGAGTTGTATCACGACTTTGGAGAGCTTTAGATAAATGATAAGTACTTAGATGACTCTTAGTAACAAAAATCGATGGTCAGACCAAAAGGGCAACTCATACCCTCGAGGATATGCTACGAGTGTGAGCTTGAGACTTCAATACAAAATTTTGAGCAAACATTTTACCCTAAGCAAGTTGCTTTCAACACCGACGGTCCCAACAGAATCAGAATAGCGCTACCTCCAAGCCCATCCCGGATTCATTATGTCTTCCACATATCACAACTGATGAGATACATTGCCGACCCGAACGATGTACTCGAAACAGAACCCCTATTAGTCGAAGGAAATATGAATGAAACTTTGAAGCATGAAGAAATCCTAATACGGATATTGGACTCAAAGGATCAAGGCCAATTCATACGTCAAAGTCCGATGATCAAACCATACAGAGAGAAAAACCACTTGAGAACCATAAGAAAAGATGCAAGAAAAATACCACTATCGCTTTCAAGAACGAACTGACTCAAGTTTCGAAGACGAAACTTCCAATAATGAGGGAGGGATGTGATGACACATTATTTTTTCTCAATCAATCATAACATTTATGACCATTTCAATTTCTCATTTAATTGCTTCATTAACACATTCAATTGCTTTGCCCAAAATCATGTCAGTAAATAGCTTAAATTTATGAATTCCAATTAATCATCCATACATCTTAAAAACACCCCAATCTCACCAAAAGAGAGATCTAGCCTACCAAGAAACATTATTTTCACATACGTACGCATCAATTTCCGAAAAGTCTCAAGCAAGGGAGGAGGAAACTCTCACCATTGTTTTGCAACCCGTAAATCGTTCAATCGCGGTTCAAATCTGTAAGTGGACTTTTGTTTAAAATCCTTCTTTCATTTTGAAATCGTAAGTATTTGTTAAAAATTTAGTTGAACATGAAGTATTTTAAGCTTATATTCTGAAGATCTATGAGATGTGAAAGTTAAGGACTATATGTGGCAAAGTGATACGTGTGTAGGAGCCACCTCTTGAATCAGTGGGGCAAAGTGCTACATGGGGGAGGCAACCTCTTGAACCTCAAGGGCAAAGTGACACGTGCATGTGAGCCAGCTCTTGAACTTATGAGCAAAGTGCTATACATACGAGAGCCACATCTTGAACATGTAGGAACCAATATATAATTATATGAATGCGATGTGTTTCTGATAAGACTCTAGTGTGAGCAACTATGAGTATATACATCAATTTTTATGTGTTGATAAAGAAATGTTTTAAAGCTTTATGCGTGTATAAGTATATATTTTATCATGTTCAATTTACCCTATTTGTTGAGCGTTTCCCAAACACTCATCCAACTTATCTTTCATCTGAGATAAGAACGAAGAGGAGATCGAGAGAGAGGAACAGAGTATTTTTGGGGTTGGTGATCTACCGAAGATATCTCAAGGCTTTAATTTTATTCATTTACGCTTCCGCAAAACGTTATTAGATCTAAGACATTTGTAAGATTTGTTTTACAGCTGTAAAAATATTTATTCTTTTGTAAGAAATAGACTAGTTATATTTTAGATCTGTGTTATGAGGCTTGTTGTGTTCGAATAATATATTTGGATTCAACGCCGATATCAGACGCTCGGATCTCGGGCATAACAGAACCACAATATGAAATCATGGAAAGCTAATTAGAGGACAATTAAATTACTAACTGCGAATTTTATATAATTTTTGTATTTTAATAAATACTAGTATTGAAGATTCATTTAAATATTTACTAAAATAGTTGCCTATTTGTATCTTAGCTTTACTTATATGATAATCATCTTGGGGACGGAGAGCATCGCCTACTTGTTTGAATGTGTATATTGTAGCTAAGTATAATTATTTTGGTATTTTAATACAAGGTCGGAACTAGGATTTAAAATTGCCTTGGCTAGCCGGAATATTTAGGGCTAAAAGACCTATAGTGATTCCGAGAGTTTTGATAAAAATAAATAAATTTCTGAAAATTCTGTGTAGGGTGACTCGACCAATGTTTGAACCCCTTTGTCTATCAAGAGTTGATATATATTATCTTTAATAAAAATTTCAAAAAGAAAATACTCACGAATTTTTTATTGTTTAAGGGAGAAAAAACTTGTAATGTCGCTTTAGGGCATTCTTAATTAAAATAGTAAAAATAGTTTATTATTAAACTAAATTGCTTTACTCACTATTTATATAATATAATAATAAAATGCATGATACTTAAACCCTTAAATGCATCAATCATCAATTCATGTGTTCAATAAGTACGTTTTATTTATCTTTAAATGTTCTATCACTAGACCATAGACAAATATTTAATGCCAGTTTACTTAATTGGACTGCCTATTTTATTATACATATACATATACATATATTGTTTATATCCAGATAATAAATTTTCTGCAGGTACATTATTTATTCGAAATAAATTATATTTCAAGTCCAAATTAACAATGAATATTAATCAAATGCTCAAAACACTTTAAAAACATGAAGCTTTCGAGAAGAAAAGGTCGCTATATATTGTTAATATCAGTGACTTCACAAAATATATCAACATAATCAAATCATCATCGAACCAAACATTAGGTTGCGGCCGTAGTTGCGGAGCTAAAAATAATTAAGAAGGAACTGAGATTGCTGCTTTTTGTTTCTCATAATCAACAACATCATCCTCCTATTAAATAAACAATTAAACTCCAATACTCATTATTCAATCAAAAAAGTATTGAAATATATAATTATTATATATATAATATGATATTCACTTAAAAATATATATTATAAACTTTAATAGTGTATTCACCTCTGCCTTGCTTCGAATTCTGATCTTCAAATCCATCTTATAAAAGGGAATACTTCTTTGGTTATTATACACTGACACGACGACTCTGACACAATACGACACGAACACAGCAACATGAATTTTCAAAATTTTCATGATACGACATAGCTGAGACACGCCTGTATATTTATATATATGTTACAAATACTAAAATTCACATTTTTTAAATCTAAAATCATGTAAAATCAACAAAAATATTCTTAAAAATTCAAGAAGCATATAAATAAATGATTGTCACTGGGATCATCACGGTATCACTCATACTAACACAAAATACATTTTACTTTAATTAATATAAAGTTTATCAAACGTATCCAAATAAAAGATAACGCCAAAAATATTCTTACCAAATTCAAAAATAATATATATAAATGTATGTCACTGAAATCATAGTATCACTTATACTAACAATAAATGTATATTATTTCAATTAACATAAAGTTTAACTAACACATCTAAATTTCATTTTAGCCAAAAACCTTTTAATTGTACAATTAACACTCACAAGAGTCCTTTTCTGTGACGGATACGACCCATTTTTATGACGGACACGGACAATGGGCCGTGTCCGACACGGGTGTCCGATTTTTGAGAGGAATGTCTGATATGGTGTCCGATTTTATTTTTTTAATAAAATAAAGGACACACACGTCGGGTGTCCGCTAAGTGTCGGTGTCCGAGAAGTGCGACATTGGTCGGTGTCCGATTTTATTTTTTTATAAAAATGTTTTGCACCCCCAAAATCTTTTTACCCTAAGTATTATCAAAAAAATAAATTCACCCCACAAAACTTTTTCCTGGGGTACCGCCCTTGGAGCTGGTTTAGCTGTATCGAGTGATTTTTAGAAATGTCCGTGCATCATAGTTCTTTGGGGAACAAACTGGTTCAAACCAACAATTCTCGAACTCAAACCAACTCCACAGATTACTTTCATTCCTGTTGCTGCAGATGTCATATTGTGTGTTTGGTTGTGAAAATAAAAGCTTCGCATTTATTATTTTTTCAATATAGATTGGTATTTAGTTTGAATACGAAGTGGGCTATTTATTTATAGTTGCAGACGAATTTGTGGACATTTTATGGGACACGTAAAATGGCACAGCATACGTTTGTTTTTCGAGAAGATTAATTACTACGAGTATGTGTAGAATTTGTTAGTATTTACCTCAGATTCTTGGCCACCGTACACATTTCTCTACTGTGCTTGTCTTATATATGTAAAGTAGCTATCACGACTTCACGAGAAGCATATCGTGTTACTTTTTAGGCACTGTTTTCAATATTTTACACATTATTAAATATATAAACTTGTATGACATGCAGTGTAACACCCCAAAAATATTAATTACAAATTGGACAAAAATAATTTAAAGCTATCTTCAATGCTACTAAAATAATCATCCTAAACAAAAATAATAATAATAATAATAATAACAATAATATAATTCTAAAATAATAAAAAAAAAAAAAACTAATCATTTTGAATTAATTTAAAACTTAATATATGTGGCAACTTACCCCAACACTTGTCCACCCTTCAACACCCTAACACATGCACACAACCCCTATAAATACCCCTCATTTCTTCATATTAACACACACCTTCAAGAGAATTCTTGGCAAAAATTAAGAGAGATTATGGTGTAGAAGAAATGTAGGAAATAGGGAAAATTATGAGGGAAAATACCAAACCTCCTCCAAAAAAAATCGAAAATTTCATACAATCATCCTTATACACCCAGAAAACATTTAGCATAGGAGGTGTTTAAAAATCAGTATCCAAAATTCGTCCAGAAAATCAAAATCGCGAAGAACATTGAGCTGTCCAAAGCCCAGAAACATATTTCAAGGTATCAGTTTCAAGCTTCAATTTCGTGCCTTTATAAAACGATTTTAAACTTGGAGTCTAAATGAAAATTGTTAAAAATGTGTTAAAGTTTATGGGTATGTCGGCCGATCGCCCAAACGGCCTCCGTACGAACAGATTTCCGGCGACCAAAACACCAAGTCAATCATTTCGCAACATCAGATTCTGGGCAAACTCCGTTGGGAATTTCAAAATGTTTTCTGAACAAATATTGTAGATCGAAACGAGGCAAACCTGCTGTAAAATTTTAGCCGCGCGTGGCGGCCGGAGCACGGCCACGCGCCGGCACGGTGGCGCGTGTAACACACGCGCCGACGAGTTTGACAAAATTCGGTCGGCGAACGTTGCTGGACTGATTTTAGGCATTTCTGGAAAGTTTCGTGAAGTTTCGACTTAAACTTGATTTTAATTAATTTTCAAATGTTTTATTCAAAATTACCCGGACAAGTTTTGTACAAAAATGATTTGCAGAAGATTCAGAAGATTCAACAACATATCTGTGTTTCTAAACACCAAAATTACTTATATTATGTTTATAGGACTTTATTTGACATCTGGGTTCAAAATCGAGCCAATCCAGTAAGACATCAAATAGTGAGGTGAGGTGTACTACCGAATTCTTGTTATATAGCCCCTTTGGCATTTGGCCGGGAATTTACAGTATCTTGTTATTCATTATCTCACCTTTTATATATTGTCATCATATTGTACATTATCTCGTCCCATTGGTCATTGGTCATCTTGATCTGCATGTTTATTTATCTTGAATGTTATCGATTACTAATCGATTCCTTTGATTGAACGAATCATTTGACTGAATGACTGAATGAATGGAGCCCTGGATATTTATCCACTGGACAACGCGGCTTCGGCCGGAAAGTGAGTCCAATGAACAACGGAGACAGTCCGGGTATATGGTTCATCTGAACAACGCGCACCGTTTTACGGTCCGGAGAATGGTTCACCTTGGCTCGTAAATGACTGAATGTACAGATCCGATCTGGATATGTGGGAAAAGTGCTACGCCGAACTGTCCGGGGGAGCCACCTCTTTAGCCCACGATATTCACTCTGAAATCCTAAATCGTCACTGTTCATTATTGAAAATTACTTGACTACAAGATCTTTGTTACATGACATATCATATTGAGAAATTGCATTATTTGATAATTAAAGATATAAGCCATTGTTATTCCCTCACTAAGTCCCCAATACTTAACCTCTGTTTTCCTTGTAATTTATGTGAGTTCCAGATACAGGAGTACCAGGA